>JACBWW010000006.1:3570474-3675632 GCA_020086605.1 Lanius collurio | reverse complement strand
GCCGCCGCGCAGGTGCGGAGCGGGGCCGGGGCGGGGGGGGCGCGGGGCCCGGGGGCGGGAGCGCTGGGGGGAAGGTGGTGGGTGCCGGGAGGTGGTGGCTGACGTGTGTGTATGTGTGTGTGTGTGTGCCTGTCCCCCGCAGAGGATGAGATGTTCTCGGACATCTACAAGATCCGGGAGGTGGCGGACGGCCTGTGCCTGGAAGTGGAGGGGAAGGTGAGTGCCCGCCCGCCCCGAGGGAGGGAGGGACGCCGCGGTGACTCACGGCCGGTGGGGAGTGGGGGTGGCGTTCCTGCGAAGGGCCCGAGGAGGGAGGGAGAGAAGGGAAGACCCACCTCGACCCAGTGCCTGCTGCTGCCGTGGGTGGTGCCTAAGAAAGCCCGGATCAGCTAGGGTAGAGTGTGATGGAGTTTGGGTTAGCCACGGGAGGGAGAGTCATGCTTGGGAGTCCTAGAATCATAGAATGGTTTGAGTTGGAATGGACTTTGAAGCTCATTTTGTTTCAACCTCCCTGCCATGGGCAGGGACACTTGCCACTAGATCAAGTGGCTCACAGCCCCATCCCACCTGGCCTTGAACATTTCTAGAGAGGGAGCATCTACAGCTTCTCTGGGCAACCTCTGCCAGTGCCTCCCATGTAAAGAATTTCTTCCTGATAGCCAATCTAAACCTGCTCTCTTTCAATTTAAAGCCATTCCCCCTTCTCCTGTCCCTGGGAAATCAGTACTCAAGCTGCAGCCAGATTCCTTGCACTGAACTGTGTCTCTGGAGTTGTGCCCTGCTGTCAGGTCATGGGTCTGTAAGAGCAGTAGCGTTAAGGTTTTTTGCAGAGCTGTTAAGTTTTTTGATGTCTCTAAATCTAGATGGTCACCAGGACAGAGGGTCAAATTGATGACTCTCTAATTGGTGGCAATGCCTCTGCTGAAGGTCCTGAGGGAGATGGAACAGAAGCCACGGTCATAACTGGTGTTGACATAGTAATTAACCACCACCTTCAGGAGACCAGCTTCACAAAAGAATCCTACAAGAAATACATCAAGGATTACATGAAAGCGTAAGTGTTGATAGGCTTTTCCTTTCAGTGGGATTGCAGTGGTTTTATGTGCTTGAGACTATAAAAACAGCATTGAGTTTATTTGTAGTAGGTGTTAGTTCTAATACAGGTGTGAAACTGGCTGTGAACTTCAGTAATGTCTTAGTGCTTGGCAGAACTGGAGCCCTAAAGAATGGGTACTGAAATATCTATGTTTATCTTGGCTGAGGTAGAGGACTTAATCATGTGCTTTGGATCTTATTTGTAACCTTGCTGTTTTCTTTTGTATTTCTCCATGCCAAACCTTCATGTGGAAGGGACTGGTTGGTAAAGAAAAGCTTTCTGAAGCTTTTCTAGCATGACAATATAAATGTTTAAAAAACTGGTATGAATGGGTTTTTGCTAGTTCAAGATGTAATTTCTGTTGCTTGCTTAATACTGAATGTGAAAATTCTTTGTGACACAGATGGGTGATACTCTTGGTGCTGTGTAAGAGGCTTGCTGATTTTTTTCCCTATTTTTTGCCTTTTTTATTAGCCTAGTAGTATAATAACCTTGGTAGGAGTGGCAGGCACTGTTCTGTGATCTCACTTGAAAAAATTTAGTGAAAATTTGGGGGGTTTGATAAGGAGCAGGGGGAAAGGCAGCAAAATCAAAGCTTGACAGGTAGCAACTCTTTCTGCTATAATGCCCTGCCAGACAACGAAGTTATTGAACTAAATACATGTTCAGAGTTGTTTTTTTGTTCCCCCTTCCAGAATCAAAGCCAGACTTGAGGAACACAAGCCAGAGAGAGTAAAGCCTTTCATGACAGGGGCTGCAGAACAAATCAAACACATCCTTGCCAACTTCAAAAACTACCAGGTAACTTATGTCTCCCTAATAGTAGTACTGATAAGCTGTGATTGGTTCATTTGCTGTACTGATTTGGATAATTTTGAGGGCTCCTGTTGTGAGGATGCTAACCTGCCCTGAGAGTCAGGGAGGAGAAACAGCCAAAGACAGGTGTTTGGGGGATCTCATTTCAGCTGGTAATGCTTGTAGTTAGCTACATTTATTGTTAGGGCAATTTAGGGACTGTGGAGTTAGACTTGAAAGGTGGATACTTTGGCCCTTGCTATGTCTTACTCTTTCCATAGCAGCGTGGTAAAATTAGAATCACAGAATGCTTTGGATTGAAAGCAGCATTGAGTTCCAATTCCCTGCCATGGGCAGGACACTTTCCACTAGACCAGGTTGCTCAAAGCCCCATCCAACCTGGCCCATGAGCACTTCAGAGATGGGGCATCCGCAGCTTCTCTGGTCAGCCTGTGCCAGTGTCTCACCACCCTCACAGTAAATAATTTCTTTCTAATATGTAATCTAAATCTGCCCTCTTTTGAGTTCAAAGCCAATCCCCATTGTCCTATTACAACGTTCCCCTGTCGAAAGTCCCTCCAGGTTTTTTGTAGCCCCCTTTAGGTACTGGAAGGTGCTGTAAGATATCCCTGGAATCTCCAGTGATAAAAAGCCCCAGCTCTCTCAGCCTCATAGGAGAGGTGCTCCAGGCTTCTGACCATCTTAGTGGTCCATCTGGGCTTGGTCCAGGAGGTCCACATCCTTATTATGTTGGAGTCTCATCTCCAGAGCTAGATGCAGCCACTCCAGGTGAGGTCTCAGCAGAGCAGAACACATATCACCTCCCTTGGCCTGCTGGTCACTCCTGTTTTGAGATGCTTGGGTTTCTGGGGTGCAAGCTCACAGTGCTGAGTTGTTGTCAACCAACACCCCAGGTCTTCTCCTGAGAGCTGCTCTCAATCTGTTCTCAAGCCCAGCCTGTATTTGTGCTTGGGATTGCCCTGACCCAGGTGTAGGGCCTTGTACTTGGCCTTTTGAACTTCACAAGGTTCCCTTGGACCCACCTCTCCAGCCTCTTGAGGTCCCTCTGCATGGCATCCCTTTCTTCTGGTGTGTGATCCATGGTGGTATGGTGATAGACAAGCTGCAGAGAAGGAAAATCCCTGTGGCTGGTCAGGGAGACTTTTAAACTGAGCTTGCTGATGTTGCATTGTTCATGTATAAAAAGGCATTTTCTCCTGATAATAGCTGGTTAAATGTCTCAGTAACACATTCCTCTGAAGTTCTTTGTAGGAGAGAACATGAATCCAGATGGAATGGTGGCTCTCCTGGATTTCCGTGAGGATGGTGTGACCCCATATATGATTTTCTTTAAGGACGGCTTAGAAATTGAGAAATGTGTAAGTACTGACCTGGGTGAATGTGCCCAAGTATGTGGTGAGCTCCTTCATCACTTGCTCTCCTGTTAAAGCTAAACTGTAGCTGCGAGTTTAAAAACTTAGTGTAAGCACAGCATGATGGGTGCTTTATATTATACAAAGGGCCTGAAACTTTCCTTGAGTACTATTCAGTTGTACTGAAAGGGGATGTAGTGTCACTGCAGAGATTCATGGTAACTTAATGGCTAAGAAATGCAGAAGAGATTGCCCTCATGAGATGTGTGTAATTGGGAATGGGTTTAAACTATCACCTTAAAGAGAAGGTCCTCTGAAATGGAGCACTTCTACTTTGGATCCCTTTTGTGGGGGTTAATTGTGAAGTATGTTGTTGTGTGGTTATGTCCCATCTTCTTTCACTTAATCTGATAGCCTTCTACTAGAACTGTCAGTTTAAATATTGCTCTAAATTTGGGAACACAGTAATACATGACTGAGTACTTAACCTTATTCTCTCTGGAATCTCCAACTACCTGAGCTCAGGACAGCTCCTGTGGTCTGCTTTTACTACTCTGTATTGGAATGTGGTCGCCACAAGACAGTATTTGGGTCCCAACACTTACGGGTTTTTGGCTTGTTTGGAGACCTGTGGAATTCACTGCAGTGTGGGATCACCAGTTGCTTTGCCCAGTCATTGTGGACTTCTGAAGTCTGTTTATAGACAGCTAAATTTATCTGTAAAGGCTCTTACAGGCTTTCTGGTATGCAAGTCATGTAAAGATGAGCCAGATTCTGGTGTGGAGCAGTAGCCCAACTTTAATACTTTAATTGGCAGACAGACACAGCACCTCCCACAGCCTGATGGAGGGGTGATGTCTGTCCTGGTCCTGGAACAGGTGATCACCTGGAAGGTACCTCATGGGAGCAGAAGCTTCTCTGCATCTCCTCTACAGGGGCACACCTTTTGGATGTGTTGTTTGGGTAACTCCATCTCCTTTAAGGTGGAGTAAAAGAACAATAGCAGGGTGTTCCCATGTGCAGCGAAACCTGCTTCAGCTTTTTGGTGCAGCTGTTTTCAGAGACAGCATGTACATTGTAAGCTCTGGTACTTGTTTTGGATGTGCTCTTACTTGAGAGGAAATCTGAACCTTGGTGTGTCAAGCAGGAAGGGTGTGGAGGAGTGTTCCACCTGGCTTGCTCAGCAGCTGGTGGGTGCCAGTTGCTCTGTACAATTGTAAAAATGATCAGCATCCTCTGATAGACCATGGGCACTTTTCCTGTTGCTCCCTGGTTTGCACTAAGATGCAAAAATAACTTCCTTGCGCTTTCTGCCTGCCTGACTGTGGCAGCCCAGATTGAATTAGGGAATACACAGATAAGTTACAGAAACTTACTGTGACTGTCATGACCTTCAGCTAACACTTGCCACTCTTGTTTCAGTAACAAATCAAACAGTATGGTTTTGGATCACTTGTCTTCATAGCTGGCTGCTGTTTCTTCTTCATCGGCACAACACCAGGAATCAGCAATGTCTAACAACTGGACTGATGTCATCTTGAGCTTTATTCACTTATTTTGACCCTGATTTGGAGTGGAGGCATTGTTTAAAAAAAATGAAAAAAACATCTATCATGTAGGTTGTCTAAAATAAAACTCATTTAAACCCATTCTAGGTGATGTCTGTTGGTCTGATGTCTCTCAAGGTGACTTGAAGGAGAGGTTGCACCAAGGATTGGGTACTGTCAGTAGCACAGCTGGTGCTAGTGCGCTACAACTGGACTGTTTCCAGACAGATTTCAATGTTTGCCTGTGGTGCTGGAGTGCAAAAGCAGGTTGGGGTCAGTGAGGCAAAGTCCAAGAAATGTCATAATGGAATGGACCACCTTTAACTTTTGTGATTGTGCAGAGACTTACCTCTGGAAGAGATAAGAAATTAATAATGGAAACATCCCAGAATGGAATATATGCCACTCCAGCCTGAGGGCTGGCTGAGCTGCTTTGTCAGAGAAGTGTACTTGAGCCTCTCCTGAGTTGTGGTATGTCTCCAAGATCAAGGGAGAAGGCTGAATAGGGACACTGTGGAGAGAAGGTGAAATGGCTGCTTTCCAACACAGCCTGGCTGTGGTACTTTGTATTTGACAGCTGTTAAGGGAGCATATTAACTAGAATTTAGTCAAGTGGCAGGATTTGAGGTTTTTCTGTGCTTGGCCTCTTGGAGAGAGATGTTGGAATGGCCTAGCTGTGCCCTAGACTTCCTGCAAACTGGCTGAATGTGCTTGAGACTTATGTGAGTGTGACTTATTGTTCCTGCTGTGTTCCTTGTTGGGGGAATGCATCTGTTTGACAGACCTGGAGCAAACACTGTTGCTTCTCTGGTTCTCTCTGAGATGCGACAGTAATGGGTTCCTTGCGCTTTCTGCCTGTCTGACCTGGTGGCAGTTTGGATTGAATGAAGGAACACAAATTCCCTCAGAGTCCCACCTGGAGCAAGTCGTTTTCTGTCGCTGCTGCCTGTGTGCCTCACCAGGGATGTTGCCTTGGACTGTTAATGATTAACTTTCTTCCTGCTGCAGTGATGGCAGAGGCATAAGAGGTTAAGATGCCTGAAAGGGGAGGGCATGGCCCACTTGCCAACTGTTTATCTCCTTCGGAGTTTTTGCATCTTTGCTATCCTGTGTCAGTTTTTGGCCCCTGGTGCTGGAGGGTGGAGTTGGAGGGGGGGTTCTGCAGGGGTGAGATAGATGTGGCAGGAGGCTGGGAGGAGTGAGAGACTGTGGAGGAGGGAGTGGAGTATGTCCTAGTTATCACTGAGGTTCCTGTCTGGTTAAATATACCCTCTTTAGTTCTGTGGGAACTTCATTTATATATATATATATATGTATATGTATATATATAAATATGACTTTAGGCTTTTCTAGGAAAGAATTTTGTGTCAGCTGAGCATCTGGATGAAGTACAATTTTGGTGTAACCTGCTTCAGCCAGTGGGGCTGAAAGGCGGAGGCAGGTTCAAAGCCTAGATAAAGTCACTGAGGCAGCTCTTGCTTTCCTTGCAGATGCTGTAAGTGGGGCCAGGTGAGGATGTTCTCTTCCCTTTCCTGTTGCATCTTCATTAAAAATGGGAGCATTAAAGGAGAGGGGAAAGGAAACTGAGTTGAGACTTTTGCTTCTGAGTTGAATAAAGTTAGTGTGGGCAGGGCAGTGCTGGTATGGCTGTGCTGCCCCTCATAGCTCTGGCTCCCACTTCCTGTGAGTCAAAGTTTAAAACTGTAGAGCTGATATGTGGGAGTGGAAATGGCTCCTCCCCCTGCCTGGCTGGTTCTGCTGAAGTTGGGAGCCCTGGGCATCAGCCTGGAGCAAATGGCCACGTGGCACCTCTGTGCAGATGAGGTGCTGCTGTGAAAAGCAGGTGCTTCAAAGCACCATGAGCACAGCCTTGCTGCTTGGTTGAATGGCAGATTGTGTGTCAGGCTGTCAGTACTCCAGGCTTATTGGGATATTTAACTGGTGGTGTGCTAACATTCCTAACTAGAGGGTTCTGTGCTCCAAGCTGGTGTTCTTTTCTGCATGGCAGAGCTTCTGGTGGGAAGGCTTCTTTGAGCCTGCTGTGAGGAAGTGTCAGTTCAAAGGCTCTGGAGATAGGTGGGATTTTGTTAGTTTCTTCAGGGAGCTGCAAGAGAAATGTCCTTTCTGCACTCACTGCACTTCCCAAAAATGCACTGCTGCCTTCAGTTTCTCAGGGAAGATGACAATTCTTGCTGCTCTGCAGCATCAAGTCTGTCAGATGCACCAGGGAGGGTGTGGCGGGCAAGGACTGCAGCAGTGACAAGTGATTGTCGCAGCTGTGCTGCTTTGGTAACTGCCTGCTGTGTAGTGGCTGGTAAATGCACTTGTCCACAGTTCATGGCGCAGCTCTGCATTGGGAAGGAAGTGGGTGTATTTCCTCATTACGTAATTCCTCCTCTCCTGGCCCATCTTCATCTAAAGCAGCTGTTTCCTTCCTGGGCCTGAAGAGCTGAAGTGATTCAGAAAGGAAACTCTTCGTATATCAGACAACAGCTTTGGCATTGTGAAATTGATAAAATTCCCCATGATAACAAATTACCCTGGTGCTGCTTCAAACACAGCCTGAACTGAAGGACAGCCTTAAAACTTAGCCCTGTCTTGTTTTAAGACCTATGCTTATCAGGCTTGCATCCTGCATTTCTGGAAAGATACTTCCAGTGAATTTGGGAAGCATCCAAATAGCATTTTCCCTGAGCCTCATGGAGCAGGTTACGCAGCTGGGTGGAAACCTGCTGGCTTGACTCTCAGGCTGCTTCTGTACTCATTATGAGCTGGATACTTCCTTGCTTGAGGAAGGAAGGCTGATTTGCTTACAAAGAGAAGAACCTGCCTTTTTGGTTTCATACTTCTGTGGTTAAAGGAGTGATGCCTTGGGGATGAAGGAAGCAGCTGCTGTGCTGGGCATGTGTCCCATGGTCCCCTTGACCTTTTGCCCTCCCACCCCACTGTTCCCCCTCAATGTCTGCTTTTTGTCTTACAGTTTTGCTACCCAGTCTACAAATAGAGTATATTTTTGCCCTCTGGAAGCAAACAAATAGCCCAAACACTTTCCATGGGCCAGTGACTGATGTTAATTTCTGAATGTTGCTACAGCACCATTTTGCTCCTTGGCCATTTGCTTTAAGGAGAAAGGGTACAGACCTGGGAGTGTTCATGCAGTGGAGGGAACATCTGGTGTGCTGCAAGAGACACTGGTGTCCCTGTTGCCCCTCTAGGGGCAAAGCCCACTTAGCTTTTTGCCCACTGAGCATGGGCTGGGGGTGGATGCCAGAGCCCAAGTGGGTGATGGTCCTGGAGCCTTGTGCAGCCCTCACCTTTGGCACAAGGAGGGAGAGCCTGCAAAGGGGAAATTCTAAATGGAAAGTATATAGGAAACACAGCTGGGGTTGGTTGGTGTTGGGGGCTTTTCTTGTGAATTTATTTTTTAACTCAGTTTAGCTCATGGCCAGCAGCCAGTTGCAATAAGCTTAGGACATGGTTGTTGTCCAGCAAGTAAAATAAAACTAATTTTACTTTTTTTAACGTGGAAAAAAAATTAAAAGCTGCAATTTGCTTTCTTCCCTATGAAACTCCCTGGCTGGTGAGCTGGTACAGGCCAGGCCACTGCAATCCTGGCAGTGTTTTCAGTGACAGCTGTTCAAGGAGGATACTTTCATTAAAGAGCAATAGTATCTGCCTCAAGATAACATCTGTTTTCTCACACTCTGCTGCTCACTTGGAGCACATGGGATGCCCCCCCTCCACTCTTATGAATCTCCATCTATGCTTCTCCATAGCCACTTCCCTAGGATGTCGCTGCCACTGTAAGCTGGGATGTTTTGCTCTGCAACCTGTAGTGCAAGAGCAGCAGTTAAAGACTGTGTTAATTAGCTCAGGGATGAATGTCTTGGTAGGAGAAAAAAATCCTAGCCAAGCCTGGAAGTTTTTTGCCCTAAACAGAACAAATTCCACTCCCAAGAGTGCAATCTTGCTGTCTGCAGTCCCTCTGCCTTGGCTGCCTTTTGGCTGAAGCTGCAGCTGGAAGCTGTTGTGTAAAGATCACAGCCAAGTTCCTAGGGCCGGGGCTGGTGGCTTGAGGGAGCCTTTTTGGGTGCCAGCAAATGCTGGCAACTCTGCATGTGTGTTCTGCAGGAGTGGGTGGGATGTTGTTGAGCATGCACGTGGCTGCTGGGCTTTAGATCCCCTAGAGCTGCATTCATCGCCTTATACTTCAGGCAGAAAGGAGCCAAACACCCTTGTAGACCTTTTTAAGACCATTTTGGTTGTGTGATGCCAATGTGGCAGCAGCTGGACACAGTGATGAAAATGCTGAACCGTGGTTTCTCTGCAGCCCACCCTTTATCCTGGGAGCTAACAGCTGGGATTCACCTCCCCATCTGTGTGACGAGCAGCAGCAGGAAGGAAACACGGCTGACATTTCAGAGACCAAACCTCTTTCTTCCTATCCTCAGCACCGTGCAGGTGTGCTGGCACAAAGCAGTCCAGCTGTTGTTTTTATAATAGGGAATGTTCATGAACGTAGATGTCCAGAAAGTTTTTTAAAGATTAGCTTCCCACATTCTTTGTAACAGAGAAGTCGAGAAGTGGCCACGTAAAGCTGGCTACTCCCGCCCTCCTCACAATGGAGGTTCATGTACCAAAACCCCACGATGGCTACCGGCATAGGCTGGTTCAAGGGCTGAGCTTTATCTGCTCTGGCTGGAGCTGTGTCTGTGCCCGAGCCGGGCGCCCTCGGCCCCTCCCGTGGCAGGAGGGAGGGATGATTTCGCTGCCCCTGCAGCTGTGTGGTTGCTGCGGCCATGGAACTGCCTGCAGCTGCCGGTGCTTCCTTGCGCTGCCCGCAAAAAGGTGTTTCAGGGAGTCAACTCTGCCCTTCAGCCACCGGCTGCGGCCGCCCCAGCCCGCCAGCCACCCCCGGCAGTGCGTGCTGTCCTGGTCCCGCTGTGTCCTCATTTTTAGCCGTGCTCGTTTCTGAGTTAATTTCTTCTCGGTAGCTGTCACAGTGCTGTGGTTTGAATTCGGAATCCGAGCGGTGTTGATAACGCACTGATGTTTCGGTTTTCTGCTAAGTCGTGTTTACCCTAAGTCAAGGACTTTTTTCCATTGTCTCCTGCTCTGCCAGGGAGGAGGGATGCAAAGAAACTGGGAGGGAGCAGAGCTGGGACAGGTGACCCAGGCTTACCAGGGTTATTCCATACCACGGCATGCCATGCCCAGTATATAAACAGGGGGGACTTACCCATAAGGGGGGGCGACCTGGGTTCAGGAAGGGGGGGTCTGGCATCAGTCTGAGGATGGTGAGGGTGGTAGTATTGTCTATCATTTGTTTTTCTGTTTTTATGAGATTTTTTTTTTTTACCATTACTACTATATTTTATTAATTTTCAGTTATTAAATGCTTCTTTCTCAACATACAAGTTTTATTTTGATTTTTCTCCCCATTTCCCTGGGGTAGGGAGGAAGAGAAGGAGGTTCTCTCTAAAGGGGTGCCTGTCTCCTCCTGTCTGCTCAGGTCCATGCTGGTACTGCCTGAGCTTATTGAGTATGAAATTTCCAATGACTCAAACTGGTCATTTGGGAGAAGCAATGCTGGAGAGTGGATGCACTTTAAATCTCGTTTAATGTGGTTTAGCACACAGAAACTTCCTCTGATGCCTGTGGGACCCACTCACCAAGCAGTGTTTTGACCACTAATATTCAAGAACATCTGTGTGAGCAGAGTTCAGCGGTGAGCAGAGACAGCAGCACATGGGAAGACCGGCAGGGAATAGTTGTTCATCACTGCTGTGAGTCCAGAGTTTAAATTAATCCAAATGTGGGGGCCAGCCTCCTTCTTCCTCTCTTCTGGCAGATGGCAATCCTGCCAACAGCACTTGTGTAAGGGCCTCGTGCAGAACAAGCACAGCAGAGCTGGAGAGGTTTTGCTGTTTTTTAGGCAATAGATCCAAACGAGGTTCTTCCAAATGCTCAGTCATTACAGCCTTGCATGAATTTAGACTAGTCCTGCAGTGCCCTGGGTTACTGCAGAAGGGAGAATAGGGGCTCCATAGCAGTGTGTTTATCCTGCTGCTGCTGTCTCTAGGATGGTTTGTACTGCAAGATCCCATGGCTTGGCTGCAGGCTGGATGATGACATGCCAAGGGCACCTAAAAATCTAATAACCTAAAAACTTCCATCTTTACCATGTGCTCCCACCAGGCAAGAGCCAGCAGAGTCCTTGAATGCACAGCACATGTCCTGCTGCCAGCACAGGAGAGCATCTTTCCTGCTCTAGATCAGCATGTCTGTGGGCTCATTGTTTCCTGCTCTCATGCCACTTGGATTTTGTGGCAGCTTTTGAGGCTAGAATTCCAATTGCACCCTAAGATGCTAGAAAGCCTTCAAAATCACGCAGGAAGCAGGTAAAAAAGTACTTCACAAGCTCCCTGGCTTCTGGACTCTCCATTGGTTACCTTTTCTTAGTTTACTCTGATATACCATTTCCTAATTCCATTTGCAAAATGGTGTTGCCTCACTGTCCTGCTCCTTATTTTTTTTAACTGGTGCTACTCCACAGAAGACTGTAAGCAAACCAGTACGCCTTGGCATTCTTCAACCTTCCTGCTTGCTTGCTGGTTGAAAACTCCATTGCTTGATTACTTCTAGCACTCTACATGGTTTTAATGATAACCCATAAAAAAAGCAGCCCTTTGTAAAGACCATAAACCCCATAAAGAATGGAGTGCTCTGCACATTTTCCATTACTCCTGAGTAGAGGTTATCTACCCTTTCCAAAGGCACTCTGCAGATCAGTAAAATACCTCCTTTACTTAGATGTTCAGGCATTTCGTGCTGTCCTCTCAACTGAAGACAAACTGTGAAGCAGCTCACATTAAACCAGAAATACAAGGAGATCCAAAACTTTCTTGCTAAACTAATGCTGCTGGGGATCCCACTCAAAGGTAACCATTTCCCTCTGAAATGGCAGTCATTTTTACCTGTGTAAGGCATTACACCACTACACAATCAGGATTGCATGGCATCCCCCTGCATGGTTTTAGAGGACCGTATGAGGACCAACACAAGGCAGAAACTGACCTACACTTGTGCAGGGTGCTTCAGCTGTTGAAACAGGAGACGGATCCCACAGAAGAGCCCAGCTCACGAAAGGCAAGAGCCCTCATTCTACACAGCTCTGAACACAAGTGCACGGAGGACTCGAGCAGCACAAGGACAGCAGTGTGAGCAGGCGCTGGCTACTGCCCGGGAGCACATCGTGTTCCACAGCAAGACACAAAGGCTGACTTCCTGCGTTCCTCTCAGCACCCTCAGAGGGCTCCTGCAGCCATCTGCAAGCTGGGTCCTGCTTGTAGAGCCTGAGGAGACACGAGCCAGCAGCAGTATGTATGAAAGCACACAACCCCCCAGAATGGGATCTGCTCTTCAAAACTCTGAGCAGTCCATCTCTGGGAACTGGACACTTCATGCCACAGGACACTGAGCACCAGCCCAAAGTGTATCTGTAGAGAGTTACCTATATAAACAACTCTAGAAAAAAATTGAGCAAAACTGTGTCACTTATGTATAAGAGTTGTTTTACAAACCTCTGGAAGCAATTTGATCACTCCCCAAGCTGTTCATTGCTTCCAAGTGGGCCAATAATGGAATGTTTGCTTCTCACAGCAGACCTGTTTCATTAGGGGGAGCAGAAATGATGCACACACCTGAAGGACATGAGGGAATGTGAAAGCTGAGCTATCAAAGCTCACCTTTTGCTTAATTTACAGGTACACTAATGAGGTTTTCCCAGTCTTGTGTTCTTTGCTGTTTTTTTAACTTAATTTGAGAATACAATTAAATAGTCACCTCTCTGCTCTCTCCTAAAAAGGATGTTAAAGGGACAACCCTTGCATGTATGCATTTCAGAAATGGGGGAACAGACACACAGATACATTTAGCAATCTTTCTCAAACCGCAGAGGAATCCAGTGGCAAAGCCAGCAATAGAAACATGCTTTGAAAAAATGTTTCAGACCAATGCCACCTAAATCACATGTTCAGTCAATAATATAGATTATGGCATGGTACAAATTAAAATAATACTTTTATTGATATGCTTACACAAAACTTAGGTATCAGCATACAAACCAAAAAAAGGATAAAACTATTCCTTGCTGTACCTAACAGACATTTCATTTTTTTCTCAGTAATCACATGGAGGGGACTGACATCTTCCCACTGACTTTATGGGTTTTTAACTGCATTGGTTTGTTCCCAGGGAGTCTAAGGATTGTGATGATCATGATTGTGGCTGATTTTCCTAAAGCCTGATCCCAAGAGGAGCATCATGTCCATTCCACCCAAACACTGCACAAAGGGTTGTGCACCTTTGCAGGCTTCCAGATGAAGACCAGACAGATCCCAACAGAACTGAGGGTATAAACCTGGTTATACTGGAATGCAAACCCACAAAGTTATGGGTTCCTCTAAGACACATTTTCCATCAAAGTTACCAAGGCTTGGAAAAGCCACAAAGCTACCAAGAAAAAGTGAGAAAAGAACTCAAAAGAGTTCTAATAAAGATAAATCTAATACAATTTATTCTAGAAACTTTTCCAGGGAAAAGACAAAGCATATTTAGAAACATAAAAGAAATATTCCTTGGGGAAAAAAGCTACAGAAAATTACAAAGTATTAGCTGCTTTAATTTATCTTTATCCTTGCAGAATTGCACTGTGCTCAGTCCTGTCTGTAAACACCACAGTTCCCTCAGTGCAATTACTCTTACTCCATCAATGTTTTTATTAATCACTTTTTTCTTCTCCTTGGTAATGTCTGTATTCCGGCTTCAGCTCCCATGTGTTTTTGTGGGTCCCCTTCACATTGTAGATGCCTATTTCTCTCAAAATTTCTTTCAAGTATATCTGAAAGGCAACAAAAATTCAAATTAAACAGGCAGGCAAATGCCACAGTTCCTACACACCTGCTCAATCACAGGGACTCAGTTCCTAGAGGGCAGACAGCCCTGCTGGCTGATGGGGGCTAACTGGTGAGGGAAGGACTCTGGGATAGACTTCAACCCCCAGGCAGCAGCGGGGATTAGGGCAAGCCCCAGGGATACAGCAGGGAGCACGAGAGCCCCAGGGGTGATGGCTGCAAGGCAGTCCCTCTGAGAGGCAAGTATGGCGAGATGGATTCTCCAGGGGCTGTGAAATGAAGTTACCAGCACCTCTTGGGAAGTGTTATCTCACACATCTTCCTCCTGCTGGAATTCCTCCAATTGAGCTAAAAGCTCTTGACCTTTCTTCTTGCTTGGGCTGGGATTATCTTGAAACTCCTTGTCTTATTCAGACTTTTTCAAAGCCTCAAGCTGTTGGTTTTCATGCCATTTTGCAAAGCTTTAAGCATTTTATTACAGCCTCATTTTCAGAGGAGAGTTGAATATATGTCTGAGAATTTTCTAATACATTAAAATATTAAGGCTTGAAAGAGAAGGAAAGAAACCAAAACAAGAAGAGCTATTATACCTGTAGTAAAATCTCTGACAAAACACAACTCACTGATATTCCCCTCCTTCACTCTTTATAATAAACACCAGTAATTTTCTTAAGAGTCACAAGAGCCTGCTTTTTTGTTTAATTATTAATTGGGACTGATATGAGTGGATTGTCATGGCAACCACAGACCACAGTTTAAGAATCCCCACATTAAATTCATAATTGCTTTAGTTTGAGCAATTTAATCCTGTTGGAGTGCTTATATTGAACTGGAGTTGTTGGAACACTTGTATTTTCTTCATCTACAGTTCCACTAAGTGCAAATATCAACATACTCCAAGCCATTAAAACCAGCAAATACATGCTGAAGACACAGGAAAATAAGAAAGGTTGATTGCCTAAGGTCTGTTCCTTACACTCTTCCCCGCTTTGCTAAATGGAAAGCTAGGAAATGCATAAACAAAAAGTATGTTCTCAATCAGTAAAAGAAGTCTCTTCTAGAAAACTTTATCCTTACTCTCCCTCTCAGCTACACATCAAAAATATACAAAGCAGTCCAACAAGTAAGAAAGGTGCCCGTCACAGATGTGTATATGAACCAGTTTCATAGGTTGTTTCCTTTCAGCTGGGCACAGGAGCAGGGATGGCCCCTCAGCCTTCGGGGGTGCTGGATGCAAAGCCCAGCAGGTGGCAGCAGGAGATCACCGACATCCTCTCGCAAACCTCGTCTGTTGCAGAGATGCCGTCATTCTTCCCATCAGGTACCCGGGACACCGGCTCGCTACCACAGCGATGCACCACGCACGGTGAAAAAGGTGCTGGGAGCAGGTAAGAAAGCCATTTCTGCATGGCCGTGTGTAGATGTGCACACCTGCACATCCACTGCCTGGTTTGCAACCCCTGCACACGAGGCAGTGCCACCGACAGACACTTCAAAGCATGGCAGAGGGGATGGGAGAACACCTAGCTGCAAGGTTGAATTCTGCTCTAGACACATGGACAGAGAAATGGAAAAAATCCCCCAAAACTGCACTCGGTGCCATGAGGTATATTCATGTGCAGTTCCTGGGCTGGCACATCTAGTCTGTACCTGGGAAGCTGGGTCACAAGGTGTGATGCTGCTGCTGAGCTCAGGCAGTGAAACCACTGTGGCTGAACTTTCCACAGCACCCACCCACTCAGCTATACGATTGCTATTTTTAATTTCAATTATTTTTCAGACCTAATTACCCAGGCAGTTCTGCTTCTCTCAGGGTAAAACTTCCATGAGCATAATGAAATGGAACAAAACCAACCCAAACTGAGTAGCAAGGCAAGGTCTGTGCCACAGATAAGGGCACTTCAAGCTGGAACCATGAACTGCAGCAGCTGAGGATTTGCAACATATCCCTTTTTTCCCCTCTCTGCTGTTGGGGGCAACCAAGCAGCAGGGGTGTAAGGGAGGGCAGCTGAGACCATTAATCCCAAAACATCACTGTGTGCACAGACAACACCGAACTGCTGGAGCTTTTAGACAGTTATGAATCACAGATAATCCCACTGTGCTGTACTGTACCTGAGAGCAAGTGGCTTGAAGGGATGAGTTCAGGGGATGTTATGATTTTTCCTGCAGGATCAATTCTCCTTCTAGAAACCAGGACTTCCCACCTGCACCAGGCTGGCCTATCTATAGTGAAGCATAGTGCTCTGATAGCGTACCATGGAGAGAAACACTACTCCTAGTGATGCCAAATACCGAATTTTAGAGTCTGGTGATTGCTAATCAGGGGCCACAACTTTTTCTCAGAAAGGGATCCAGTAGGTTTATGTACATATAATTCTAGCACAGAAGCTCATCTGTAGGTGATCTGTTTGTATATTTAAAGCATCCTCTGCTCTTTTCCACCTTCCCTCATGATTTTTTCCGTAAAGAAATGAAATGTTATCATGGAATTACAGGATAAAGATTTCTGAGAAGTTAATTTACAAGCTCTGAAAATGCTTCTGAAACTTTGATGGGGAAACAAACACCACTGTATCTAGGATAACCATTACTTAAAGCTAAAATAGAAGAAAAAATGTGAACAATCTACTCAAGTTTTTAAAAATACAGTTCATCTTAGACCACTGATTCCATACTGGTTCCATTCTTCACAAATATTTGACTGCTCACAGAGAGTTGTATTATGTACACAGCTAGGAAGCCTAAGTCTAGAATTACTGCAATATTTCCAGGGAGTATTCAGTACTTACATTTGGGTAGGTAGCAAAAGACTTGCCTACTACTGCAAATTGTTATTTTGCATTAGAATGAAAAACAAATAAAACCAGGTTTCCCTAATACAGCAGTAATTTACATTCAGAAAAGACTTATTTTGTGATTTCATGACACAAATAAAGATGGCAGTGATTTCTTGTGTAACGTGCAACATATTCTAGAGCAAGGGTTTAATTTACTATTTACATTTACCATTATGTAAGAAAAATATCTTTATTTATTGGTAACTTCAAGTTCTCCAGTGGGAGTTGTGGGTGACTACTGCAAGCTGATGTCATGGTAGATGAGATAAATCTGTACAGACTTGCATTCAAAGTGATTGAGGTAGTGACAGCCACACTTCTCTTACAAAAAAACCAAACCACCTAAAACTTTCTTGCCACTTCCTCCATATCTTCCTCCTATTCGTTCCTCCTTCTCAGCTCCCATGACCCACATACCTTCTCTGCCACAGAGATAAGGAGCTGACTCATGAGATAAATGAATGGAAGACACAAATATATTACTCAACTTTCAAGTTTCTTTCAAGGCACTAGAACACAGCGAACTTACATGGGTTTGAATTGGGTAACATCTTTGTGCTGCTTCTAACCAAACAGATTGTTCACTTATACAAATTCTCTGACACTGATATACTTAATTCTAAATGTGAAGTGAGCAAAACTAGTAAGCATCTTCATTTCCCCCCCTTTTTAGAGTATTTTTTCCATAATCCAGCTGTTACTGTTCTTTCTTCTGCCTTAGCTCTAGCAATTTGTGACATTATTGTTCCATTTAGACTCAAACATAATTAAGTCCCTTTAAGACTTCTGAAATCTGCAGCTGGGTTGAGGATAGGTATTGAAGTTGGCAGTGAAAAACATCAAAAACACCAAAGGTCCTTCACATGTCACTGTCTCCCTCCCACTCTTGCCTGGTCTGCTCAAGGAAAGCTTCAACAGGGAAAGAAGGTAAAGATCTGGAAAGTTATGGTTCATACATGAGGAGGATGACAGACACTGCAAGATAACAAAACCATCGCATATGCAGATGTCTAGGTGCTTCTTTTGTTTGTATATCAAAACACTGTTTAAAAGAAAACCCCAAATAAATCCTAAGTATCAACCACCTAAACTCTTAACCTAAAAATTATCCTATTTGTAAAGAAAATTCAGTGATTTTGAAGGCCTTGACACAATGCCTGAACTCCTAACATGGATAATCCCTGTATTTAATACGAATTACACGAAATATAGAAAGAGCAACCCCTGTTGCTGTGCCAAAATAAAGTTCAGAAGCTGAGGGAAAGGCCAACCACACATTTACACAAGTTCTCTACTGCCAAGAGAACTATGCTTCAGTGAGGACAGGAGTAGCGGGGGAGACAGGAGAGAATTACAGATTTTGGTTCCTAGTATTAAAGCAAACCTAAATAAAAAGGAGACCATTTAGGTTATTAAACCATCTCTGTCAGGAAAAAGCACACTCACTGCAAGGTTTGGTGTCCTACCCTGTCCTACAATGCTGAACTTAGAACTTGGTGATTTCAGTTTGTTGTAAAACATATTCAGAGAGGAGTTTCTAAGGCATATTATATATATATATACATCTATATATATTTGGATATGTAAAATACACACAGTAGTAACTACTGAAAATGGTTGTATTTACAAGACTTCCAGTACGTACCACAGGCTGTTTGGTTATGTCCACCAGGTCTTTAATGTTGTAATACTGATGTTTCTCAAAGGCTGAAAAAAGCATGTCCAACACTTGTTGTTTATCAGCTCGAGCTCGTTTTCCATCTTCTTTCTTCTTCTTCTCATATTCAATCTGTTACAAAACACGTTTTAAAGACATTCATATGTAATGCTGTCTAATTCTCAGTGCTGAATATTAAGCCACAAAAAAAAGGTTTCTATTTAATAAAACACTATTCAATGACTCAGTGCTTTTCATCTGGAAAATTTTTCTTTTGAACATTCAAATGTTCTTTTACGAACATAAACTAAGCACTTTGTCCTCAGCACAATAACCTTCTCAGATCTGTGTGTCTGCTTTAAGCAGAAAAAAAAAAGCTGAAAAAGAGGCTGCAGGTCCCCAAACCTGGAAAAAGAATTAATAAGAGTACAGGAATCCAAACTGAGATGTTATTCTCACTCTACCTCTGTTGATACCAGCTTCTGAGGTACAATGACAAATGTCTAACAACCTTCAAATTGCCATGCTCGGGAAAGTCCACACACCAACATGGCAATCAGAACTAGCACCTGCCCAAAGGATGCTCCCAACGGCCCTTGGACACTGCCTTATTTTCTCCAGAAACAGCATTCAAGGCATCAACTCCACAAATATACAACCAATCTTCAAAGACATACTTTGAGGATGTGGATGGTTTCTCTTCAGAAGAAACCAAAGTAGCGGACATGAAGTTAAACTAGTCCCAAAAACCCAAACCTTCTAAGCAGGCAGAGGCTTCTTGTTGCCATACATCATCCTTATTCAAACTGTACATTAAAAATTACTTAACCACTATAATCTGCACCCGATGACTATATATTTTTGCAGAAACTTTTATCACCTCCAAAAATACTTCCTCTGATTCATCATCAGAAGCAAAATTTGCACAGACCAGCACACCCCAAACAAACCCCAATCACCACAGAGCACCAACCACGACACCTGCCAGCACATCACCCCATCCACCCCCAATACCACCCTCGAACAAAAACCCATCCAGCTCCTTGGAACCAACAAAAGTGATACAGAAAGTAATGTAAGTCATGTAACCATCAAGTGCTTTCAGGCAAACTGCGTGGGTGAATCCATAGCGGCACAACGTACAGCAGAAAAGATGCATGTGATCAATAAGGGACACATGCCTGGCTGTAAGTGGGATAATTCTGTATGGATGTTTTTCTGCTTCTGATGGCTCAAACCTGACCCTCAAAAGGAAGACCTTCAGATAAAAAGCCTAAAAATGAATTGCACAGTTCTACTGGATACTAAAGATCTTATTTTTAAGAAGAAAGATTGATTCTATGGCACAATTTATTTCTTCCTATGTATCCTTGCCAGCTAACTGCCTCCTACTCTTGGAGTGAAAATAGCCTGTCTCTTGGTAGCTGTCCCAAAGTGGCTAAAGACTATTACCACCTTTGCCATAGCTCCCAGGTCTCCAGACAGCCAACTACTTCTTTCAAATTCTGAAATGGATGTACATCATTAAACTGGATGCAGAGCAATTGTTCCCAACCTGTAGCTTGAAGTCTCTTGCTTCTGCTTTAAACCTCAAATGGGCGTGTGCAACCAAATACTTGCCTGCTTTTCTAACTCCATGTAGTTTTATAAAAGCTGCAATCTCACCACACAAACCCATCACACAATTGATTTTTATCCACTAACACAGTTTAGTGTAATTATTTAACTATTTAGACACTGCATTTAAAGAAGAATAAATCTTCAAAACAGTAATAGCTTTGCAACATAGCAACCTGTAACATCAAGCAAATCAACTTCACAAGTACATCATCTTGATTGCCATGATCTATGGCAGAACTGCTACACCACAGACTCATATGAGAGTAGGAACATATGACACTGGCCTTCCTATAAACAACAGCATGTCAAAACATCTGCTTCTTCTGCAAGTCCAACAGACAATTATTATAAAAATTCCATGTGACTATTCTAATATTCTTAATTCATTAATGTATAAAATCAATTCACAAAGAAAACTGAATATCAAACCCTCCCTTTATAGAAAAGTTATTTGCAGCTGGTACCCCAGTTGCCCACTCTAATTAGCAACACTCCTGCATTTCCCTCTAACTTAAGCAAGTGTCCAGTGTTTTCTAAAAACAGAGCACATTGTGAAGTGCTAAAAAAACCACAAAACAACCTAGCGTCTTCTGTTGATGATTTCTTCTTTTTCGTCTTGTGAATACACTGCTCATAGCAAGTTACAATGCAGCCTTTCACTTTTTTCCTTCCTGTTTTCTTTGCAAACAGGATCTTTTATGCAGTAGGCTTAAAGCACTTTTTAATATACATGTAACAGAATGCACCTACACTGTAAACTAATTAGATTTCTTTAAAGTTGTGTGTTTTTTTAATTTAAAAAGCATTCAAATACTACTTGATTTCAAGGAAGGATCATTTTACAACAAGCTGTTTAGCATAAAAGTTGTGAGTTTATCCACAGAAGACTTCATACTGAAATCAATTTCTCTTTGTTTACCTTCCCTGGATGCTGCTAAGCTTGCTGAAAAGCTGCCAAAAATGCCTTCTTGAAGGTATCATTAATACTGAAGCTGATATAACTGCTTTGGTAGACAGCTAGCGTAGAAATGACAGAGAAGTAAGAATAAATCCAAAGAGTCATCTGAAGATGCCTGAAGTACTCTTAAAGGTTTTCTTGTCTCCTGGAGCACGGGTACCAACCTCCACAGTACAGGAGGAAGTACATAGTACATAGTACAGGGAAAGAGAGGACCACAAAGAAACCGCTGAAAAGCCTCTGAAGGGGCTGAACCTGAACCACTGAAGAACTTTTCTGCTGTATTATGAAAAATAATTAAGTCACAGAAAGGTTCTAGCTGCAAGAATACTAATCTTGCAACTTTGTAAACACATTTAATATTTATGGATAGAATGGAGGTCCCTTTCCCACAGAAGAAAAGCTGTTACAATCTTAGCATACATTGCAATGGAATTGCAATTTCTTCTAATAAAAATGTAGGCTTAATATAATTTCTTGCAAAAATAACCTAATCACTTTCCTAGTCCTTGAGTTCAAACAAGCTATTGCTATTTCCCATCCACATGTAATTTATTTCCCTCCTCCTTCCTGTTGTATGTTCATTTATAAGTACATGGAGAAGCCACACAAGTCCCATTTTATATTCTTTCCTTCAAGAAATGTTAAACCTTTCTGTCTTATTTAGTAGATACTCATTCTTCTCTCAGAAACTGCCCAGATGATGACTGAATGTATTAGCATATATGATAGTTTGTACATTGTTATTTCTTGTGAAAGTTCTGTCTCCAACACAGCAGCCATATGATTACATGCAATGCAGCAGGTTCTAAGAAACTAGCTGCTGCTTGAAAACGGCAGAAAAATTCAGTCAAGAGGTTTTAGAAGTTCATGGACTTTTTCTCGCAGTAGTATATTGGGGACAGGGACAGGGACCCTCCTTTCAGCCATCTAACCTGAACCTTAATAAAAGACTTATTCCAGAACTAAAGAAGGAGAATACCAGCAGCACCATAATACAATATACTCATATAAAAGTGCATCTGCATAGCAGGATACATCAGTGTGATTGTTTTGGTGAAACATCACTCCCCCAGCGGCAATAGTTATATTGGTATGATCATCCATGTATGGAGGGGACTTTGAACAGTAACTACTACTGAGAGTCCCATGAGAGAGAAACTATTATTTCTGGTTCTGTGGCAATAGACTGACTTTCATAATAATACTTAAATATCATCCAGTATATTGTCACTTGTTTTATGTAAATAAAATCTTAATAAAAAGTGTAAGTTTAAATGACTAACATAGTGATTCATTTTCAGTATGACTTAATGTTCCTCGCATTCAGCAGTAATAGCAATTCTATATACATATGTACAAACTAATCAAAGAGGATCTTTAAGGAAAAGGACATTATAGCTTACATGTACATCAACTGATCTGGAACAACAGTGTGGGTGTAATATTGACAGAGCCAATGATGCCAATAACATATACTGTGAAGGTATGAAACTGAGAAAAATTATCAGCTGTTATTATTTTCTACTTGTTGCCAGTTCCTCCAAAGGACTGGAAACTAATGATTCTTTTCAAGTCCTTTACCCTCCCACAGATGATAAGTTATTTGGCTCAAAAGACTGCTTCCACATCTCATAGCACAAAGCCAGAACTGCCTTTCATCCACAAATGTCAAAATTACATTAAAAAAAATATTAGAGGAAGAATGTAATAAAGCCACTAAAAAGGGTTGGGTGAAGGTGGTCTGCCCTCCATCAGATAACACAAGACAGTTAACAACTGGCAGACCTTAGCCCCAAGGGTGGTATTGGTCTTGAGACAGAAAGAAGATCCCCAGAAGACAAAATCAAGGAGAAAGCAGATGACATAGAGCATTTCCAAAGACAGTTGCCAGCTGTGAATGAAAGAGCTGCTGGACAGCAGCAGAGCAGTCCTGGAGTCCTCAGCCAAATTCCTCCTGAAGAAAAGGAAGGAAAATACTAAAAACTACTTACATTATATTGATGATTAGCCACTGGTTTATAGTTCGTGGTTACAGCTTTGTCCAGCTGCTGTGATAACCTTACAGGTTTGGAAGATTCTTCTATCTGTAATCTATAAGAAAGAAAACAAGAATAAAAAGTTCAAACACACTCGAAATGAATTCCAAAAATCTGCAAGTATGAACCAGCTGTTACCAAAGGTCAGCTGCAAACAATCCACAAGGCAAAACAGATGCACTCTTCTGGATTAAGTCCTTCCTACTCAGTCTTTGCTTAAGGACACTGAACTATTAGGTTGCTATATGCTACAAAAGATACTGAAATGCTGAAAATCAAGCTACTGTGAAGAGAAGATACTAAAAACAAAGCCTGAACACA
The DNA here is from genome assembly GCA_020086605.1 of Lanius collurio. Lineage (NCBI taxonomy): Eukaryota > Metazoa > Chordata > Aves > Passeriformes > Laniidae > Lanius > Lanius collurio. Next base: position 3,652,471 of record JACBWW010000006.1, on the reverse strand, counting down.
AATTTCACTGCAAAAGCCTAATGCTCAGGTTGAAAAAGAGCCCTTGCTCTTAAAAAAGATCAAACCCAAACTAAACGAACCCAGAATCTCACAGTTTACTCAGCTGAGGGATGAAAAAGCTTTTTGTCTACCTCTGCTGACCCTGTGACCTTCTTTTAGATATTCAAATGTAAAAACATAAAATTCCATGACCTTTCTCTGGGCATGACAGTTCAGTAAGAAATTACAAATAACAGCTTTAAGAGCACTTTTAAAACATGAAGACAGAAAAACCCACGCAGCTTCAAATCAATGTACAATCAAGTCTCTATCACATAGACAACAACAGGTGACCTTCAGTTCTCTTTGGGAAAGACTCTGAGAAGGTCAGAGGTTGAGGACATCTTGTCAAGCTCATCCCTATGTAATTTAAAGCTTCTTATGATGATGTAGAGAGAGTGTCCTATTTACTTCAGATTTAGCACTCAAGAATTTCTACTTGAAATGAAGATGCAAGAAACCAAGCTCTAGAAAAGCACAGGACAATGACCCTTCATACTGTAGTGGTAAGGACAGGCGGTCGGAAGATTTCGGGATGTGACGGAAAGAAGCAGGGCCCCTTCTCTCCCTCATCCCCTGAGATAAGCTATCACCCAAGGTATGCAACCCACCACTCCTTAAAATTCCTGTAGTTTTCCACTGTCCCACTAACTCTGGCTAGTCCCACCGCCCCTTTCTGACGTAGTGAAACCCCCTTACCTATTTAACCCCACGAGACAAGATAATAAACGCCATTAGATCATCCATCACATTGATGTCTGTGTGTCTGTGGTCCGAGCGGTCTGAGAGAGGCTAGGCCGCCGTGCTGTACCCTCGAAACCAGGTCGCCTGCCTTCACATCGGAAGGCAACACATACAAAATGGCTTTATGGTACATACAATTAATATGTTAATTACCACTGAAGTTGTTTTATTTCCAAAGGTATATCTCATAGGCAGATGAGTCAATTTCCACTAAACGCAGTAAAACACAGCCCAATAAATGTACAGCGATGCTTGCATCTTTCCAAACAAAAATTAATATGGTGATATTAATGCAAATAGTAACTGCATGTTTATTAGTGCAAAACGTAAAAATGATAAAACTGGCAGTTCTTTAAAAACAACTGTAAATGTTTGAGATCACTGATTTATTTTTGTAAAGATATCATCTATGCCCAAAAAGATAAAATTTAAATTCAGCATGTTTCTGATTTAACACCTGAACAACCTAAATAAATTACATTTGAAGGAAGTATTAAACTAAGAAATAAATTCTCTAGTTGTAGCAACTAGAAGGAAAGTGTATCATCCTTCATAGCTGGTATTGCTAGACAGTAGGTGGGGGCAGATTTTTCTCATACACAGACATAAACTTGTTTCCTCTTGAATCTTTGCAGACTTGTCATTTGGTCTGCAGTTTTATCTACTCTTAAGCAACCATTGCCTCATATTCTACATTTTTATCATCAATGCTGCCTTCTGTCCAAATGTAGCATGTTTCTTTCTTAGCTTGAAGGAAAATCAATTGGAAGGAAAATGAACAGTGAACATTTTTTGCTTATCACAGAAGTTTATCTTTTGGCCCTCAATCTAATTAAATGACTTTAAAGATTTTCTTAATCTGGTTACCAAAGGTCTTCTAAACTCACATTTCACAAAGAGGCATAGGCCAAAACTAAATCACTATCTTTTCTACAAATCTGCCTTTTTCTCTACTGTTCTATTGCTTAATATTTTTCTTTTTGGTCTCAATAACTTTAAAATAGTTTGGCTTTAATTTTTACATAGTTTGGCTTTAATTTTTTTTTCCAGTTCATCATGTTTCCTATTAGTTTGATCTAGAGAGTTTTCCAGTCCTCCCTCTCCTGTATTCTAGCTATTTTTCATCTCACTTCTCCCCCCATTTTTCCTTTACATAAAGGAGATTTCTTGCTCAATTGTTTACTGATGCTGCTCCTGCTCATGCGACAGGGGCTCCTCAAGACAACCTGGGAATTCTTGTCACTCTCTTCCCCTCCAAGACCACTGCACCAACTTCACATGCACCAGATTTAGTTACTTGATTTGCAATGTTGTTCCAGAGTCCTTCTCACTACAGCTACAGCACAGGGTCCTAACAGTACTTAAATACATCAGATGGTGTCATGTTTTTGGGGACTGCCAGGCATTTAACAGTGGCATTTCTTCATCATTAACCCTTCTTGCACTGGGCTTTATATTCATTACTCTTTACAACATAAATTTAAAATATCCTTCATTTCTTCAGCTAAACAGCTAAAGAACATTAGCTCTTCAATGATGAATTGTCAGTCTTGGACTTCAGACACCACTCATGTTCAAGGTCTCTTCTGCCTGATCTGGCATTCTAAAATTACAATAGAGGAAATTTCAATCCCACTCAGTGCAGCTTCCTTAAATTAATTCTTCTTTGCACAAAAGTACACCAGCAATTTATTTCTTAACATTTTTCACTCAGCCTACAGGATATGCATTTCAGCTCTTTTGTGTCAACCTGCCAATTTCCAAACCAGTAAAAAACCAAATGTGTAAGAGAGCTAATAAACTTCTCAAAGGCCTCCCTCCAAAGGCTGATGGCAGTAAAGTTACATTTAACAAGTAAAGTTCTTCAGCACAAAATCTTGAAAGCCAAGAACTTACTGCCTGCTCAAGAAACAGAATGGAAGACTACCAAGTGAAAATGGAAAGAGATATTTAACTTTGTTTGTGAAATGGCAGAAGACTTCAGAAAGATCTCTACATACCAACTAACAAATCCATCAGCTACAAATGTATGTCTCTGAAATTTCAGAGGTATTTGTGTTGTACTTTGAGATTTCTTGCCAGAGGTTTTCAAATTACAACCACAGATCTCACAGATCTCAGATGGTCTTTAGAAAACTGGCTTATGTTAAATGTTAAATTTTTTTTCGTTTCTACTGCTGTAGTGAGAGCTAAAAATACACTACATTCCTGATACTACTTTTCAACATAAATAATTTCAGCAGTGGCCACAGGCCAATATGGAAATTTATATGGGAAGCACAGTGACTCAGGAGGCAAACCTTTTTATTAAGAGCATTTATTCTACACATGCATCTTGCTCGTCTCCCTAATGGCTGCTCTTCTCATTTATTTTTCTGCAGCTTTCATGATTTCACAGAGAATGACAGAGCCTCAAGTTATCTTCCTTTACCTTCCTTTCACCAGGCTTCCATGTGGAATATTGTCACAAAATCCTATATGGAACAACAGCTGCTGCACATCTGGAGTTGGCCTCCCAAAAACACACGAGTAGAGATAAAGAGACTGACAAACACGGTATAAACACCAAATTAGCAAATGGTTCACGTGGGTATGAAGCACTGAAATTTGCTTAGTGCATTACAAAGGGTAAAGACAAACAGCCCATAATCATTTTGTCCAGATGATTTGTTGGTATTTGCAGGGAAAATACAGCATTTGGGTTTTTTTCAACATCATGCTGCAATTCTGTCATATTCAAAAAGCAGTATGTCTGGGGGAATATAATTGACTTTTTAATTTTGCATGGCTGTTGTCTGAAAAAAATTGATGAAATATATAAATTTATACATTCCAGTAATTATACACTCAAAAACACATAACAAAAGCAATAAACTGGGCATTATACTAGCCTTTTAGATTGATGTTTTAACATGTTACAGATATAATTATTTTTAAGTGTTCATTTCTTAAACAGAATTTAAAAAGCAGTATTAACCAAGAATATCAGGCAGTGCTTTATGCAGAGTTTTATCAGAGTGGACCTGCTGAATCTTAACTGAAACTGCTGGTAGGAATAAAGAAAAAAATCAATATATATTCTGAGTCACTGATGACACTGATTTAAAGGAGCAGAGGTTTTTACCTACTACTCTTTATTATGATTTGCAGGAGTTAAAAGACTTTGTAATGGCTCAGAACCATACACAAATCTCCAAGGAATTAAATTTTCTACTGAACTCTTGTTGAAATAGCTAGAGCCATAATTCATGCTAATATCTGGCCTTAAAAAATAAAGAGAGAATGCAGATTTTTTTTCCCCCAAACTGCCAATGAATTAGCAACATAGCAGCCACCAGCCTGCACACTGTGGTTGTCTCTTCCACCCCCAAGATCAAATATAGCTCTTCCGCCTTGAAATACAGCAAGCAACCAGCACGGCATCGAATTCATCATGGTCGCTTCCCAGCAAAACACATTTAATTCCACAGCTTTGATCTGACACTGTGCTTACAGTTGAATAAGGGGAAAAAAACATTCAAACAGACTGGAAATAATTCCATAGGACTTGTCAACATGTAGCAAGCTCATACAGGGAGACAGATAAAGACAGTATGTACATTCCTAGGAAGAGATATTCATTGTTTTTTAAACACATGTAATTTTCAGCAATAAAAAATAAACCAAAGACCTTTAGAACTGATAATCTACTGTGATTAATCTTTTGTCACAAAACAAATGTTTCAAAGATTTAAAGCAAGTATTAATCAGAAACCCTGCTAGGGCTTGAATTCTTTACATTTCTAAAGAAATTATTTCACAGATGAGAGAGCAAAGTTACAATTCCTTTTTTTGCCTGCCTATACGTACACAGGGCACCAGTAAGTAAGGAGTCAGCCTTACTGTTGCAAAAAAGGAAAAGTTGGGTTGCTTCCCTCTCTGCAGTATCATCCAGCAGAGATACACTGGAAGAGAGCAGGCCCACTGCCCAAAGCTTTGGCAGGGTAGAAACACAAATTCTCCATCTCTTCACAGTTTTGCAGCTTTTTTCTGACTGCTCACAGAAGTTCTCAGTCCAATACTAGGGAACTGAAAGCCAAGTACTAATGGTAATGATCTCATAGTTCCTTACTCAGTAACTCTGTACTAGAACCAGTTTCATGATACCTGGTATGGGTCACAAAGTTTTTTCTTTGCTTCCTTATTTTGGTAAGTATCCCAAACATGACAGAAGTAGGTACACCCTGAAAAATCTCATCCAAAACAAACTAATAAAATAAACGCAACAATATAGCCTCACACCTACTCCTCTTGTGTCCATTTGGACTTCTGCACCTTGCTGAGGTTCAGGTAGCATCTCTTTTGACTTTCCTTCCAAGCAAGAATATCAGTAATGTAAGAAGCAAGCAGATGATCAAAAAAAAAGATTAACATTCTGATAAGATACTGTAATTTAAAAAGTTTTTGTAATTCTGTGAGAACTAAGGGAATTCAGCACCCTATGGTGCACATCCTGCTAAAACAACCGGATGGCAGTGCTCAAGCACAAACAACATAGGATATTACCAGAATGGCCACACCAGTAAAAACACACGCTATCTAATAATAAAAATGACAATCTGTTGCACACAAAACAATCTGTCCTATATTCTCAAAGATAAGAACAACATGCAAATTCTGCACGTTTTGTTTCATTGCAAGGAGCCCTACTGTCTCACGTTCCATGGAGGCGGATGACAGCCTCCATTGCACAGATGAATCCACTGTTCTCCACTCAGTGTTACTCCAGCGCAGTCAAAGCAAAGTGAGTCTGTCCCCATTTATAAAGACTAGACAGGCAGACAGAGAAGAGCATGAGCTGAATGGAAATGGCATTAAGAAGTGCATTTGCTGGCGTTAAATAATGAAATGTTTCAGATTATTAATACAGAATATGATTTATAACTATTTTTAAGTCCTAAAACCCTGGCATTTCAAGAAAAGTGCTGCAATTATTATGTGTTCAGATATTAGATTTTTCTGAAGTTGACATCTTCAACTTTGTATGTTGAAGGATAAGCAATGAATCATATGAATATATGATAATTTCATGTCTAGTTCTCAAGCATTACACCACAACTGAAGACTCCAATTCTACGTATCTTCCTCCAGTACACAACATCAGATGATACAAATGACAATTCAACAAGAAACAATTTCCTATGCATTTTATTTTCTGGATTGACAAAAAGTGAATAATTGATTAAAACCAATCCAAGTTTTCCTCTCTGAGTTTAGTATTGCAAATGACTAAAACATTCTCGGCTAAGCTTGTGAGAACAAATAATGTAAAGATAAAATAGGATCTATTTTAGCATTCTAGGAGTGATATAACTGAATTACTTTATTTATTTGATGCGCAACTTTAAACATGTTAAGTGAAGCCCTAATGCATGTTAGTTAGCATGTAGAAAATTGTAACATCCTCTTGACATCACAGATATTTTTAAAGAAGCTCACATGTGTCTACAGATATTTCTGCTGGTAACATTCTGACACTGATGAAGTCAGGCTCTGGCAGTGCCTGGTCCACACTGGGGACAAGGTGGAAGAGCTTTATCTGAGGCTAAGCTCAAAAAGCAATCATACCTTCATACCACAGAGGTATCTTCTATGACTGTTAAATGAGGTTATAAGTACCCTATCCATTAGTGTGGCTGACAAAGTTTATTTCTTGTCCCCACGTCCATGAGGCTTGTCTGTCCAGGTCTGGGTCTCTGTATGTTGTTTGTTGCTTCCTCCTTTTAGTCAGCATCCCCTTTTGCAGTGAAAAGGGTCCAGGACCAGATACCCTCAAATGCAGAGATTTCCATTCACCCTTGTGATCAAGGCAGCCTCTGCACCCTCATTGTCCTTTCAGGAGGACTTGGGTCAGGACTTGGGTCACAGCATCACCCCCTTGCCAGGTGAAAAGGCCCTCTCAGCACTCCTTAGGCTGTTGATTGATAAAGTCATACAACCAACCACAGAATCACAGATTCATTTCAGTTCAAAAAGGTAATCAATTTCAACCATTAACCCATCATTGCCAAAGCCACCACTAAACCAAGTCCCAAAGCGTCCCTACCTAAATGCCTCCACGGATGGTGACTCAATTGCTACCCTTGGCAGCCTGTTCCAATGCTTGACATCCACTTCAGTGAGAAAATGTTTCCTAAAATCCAGTCTAAACCTCCTCAGGTATAGCTTGAGGTTGTTTCCTCTTGTCCTACCATTTATTGCAAAGAAATGAACACTTCCTTATTTCAATTCATGTACTCTGGAAGAGCAGAGAAGTTTGCAGCTTTGCAGTTGTTAAAAATGTCAGGATTTTGCAGTCCTTTCCAACCTATGGTCATCATATTCAATCCATTTGTGACCAGAATGGAAAAAACCCTCCATTATTGGTTCCTACCATACTGCCAATATTTTCCTATTAATACACATACCATGAACATCTCTGATCTGCCCAGTTTCCTGCCCAACACAAGTGATAAGATCAAGTTTGAGAACTAGCAATAGCAGAACTAAAGCAGACGGTCTTCCCTGAGGAGTAAGTCAGGGTAAAAGTGCATTCATGCATGCTCAGTTACATGCTGTAGCTCTATATGGGGCACTTTATCTTAATTTCTAAGTGGATAAAACACACTGGATTTTTATATCAGGGTGCTTATACTTGTGGCTTATTCCAGTGACAGAAAGGTCTAAAACTAGGGTGAAGTAAAACCTGGATGTCCTTTCGTGCTGTCTGGAGCATGTAAGGGTATCTTGACCACAGGCATGAGACAAGGTTTGAGACTGGGAGAGTGACAAGGTACACCAAACAAAAAATTAGGCAACATGCCAGGAGAAATGGGAATGCAGGTGAGATTTTGGAGAGAGAGCTGTAAAGAACCATGCAAATGTATGTGGCACACGTCAGTCCCACATGGAAAAAGAGAGGGAAGCAACACAGAGTCTGCCAGAGAAGGATTGCACAACAGCTATGGCTGGATAGGCAGCAGTCTGGTGGACATACTCCTGAAAAATAGCAAGCAAGGGGAAAAAGTGGGTTGAAAAGTCTTTGGGTTTGTTCAGCTAAGACACACAGGTGACAATCCACAGGCTCTGCCCTTGAGCCAACCCTTGGACACTGCAGTCTATACAGCACAGGCAGATGCCAGCATCTGAAATACCAGTAGGGATGAGTAACCACAGAGCAGTTCCTGGCTCCGGGGGAAGCACCAGCAGCCTCACAAGCCCATTACTAATACTAGAGAAGGCGATCTAGGAAAAGTGACTCATTAGCAAACTAAGCAAGACAGAAAAAGCCCAGCCCTTTAATTTTAACATGAATATTATCTCCTGAACTAAAGCCAGATAAAGTCTCCTTTTTCACTTCCACTTTCAAAAATGCAATTTCCTTTCCTGCTCCTATTTCCCTCAGTCCTCAAATTTCTCCACTACAAAAGGATTTATTTGCTAGACACTATTTCAATTTAGATTTTAGAAGAGGAATTCTAAATTCTGAACTATTTTTTCTAAAGTAAAACAAGTAGACTTGTCTCAGAAGTAGAATTGTCTCAAAATTACATAATCTTCATTTTCCTGCCAAAACTAATCTGGTATGCTTGTAGCTGTTTTGAAGCGAATGGTAAAAGCAACAGGGATTTTTAGGTCCAAGCAACACAAAGCCAAATAGTTCTGGTAAATCTGCAGATGCAGAAATCATGCACACTTTGCTAATGGGGACAAGAAAATAGGATTTTAAAAAGTTGTTTGTTAGACAGAAAAGGTACACCTTTATCATACCCTGAAAGGCCTAGGTCTTGAATTACTGGTAAAAGTGAGGATCATTTACAAGCTCAGTCAATTTACTCCACAATGAAACTGCTCACAGCAAAGGAGGTAGAAAGAAAGAGGCAGACTCTTGGCTCCAAGTCCTCAAATAAAAAAAAAAAATCCTACAGCACCTCAGCTACATCTCTTCAATATGAACCTCTCCTCCCCTTCTCCTGCAAAATGTCTTTATCGAGCTACAGCTGCCAGCACTCTGCCTCCAACTACATGCTGCCATCTCTAAAACTCTAATTCCCAGATACTTCACCACTCTGCTGATAGCTCTGCAAACAGCCACGGCATCTGGCTCAATTGGGGATCTTCCAGTTAAAATTTACTGTAAACAATTTAACAGTTTGTGGCAATCTGGAAAACATTTGGACTGCTTTCCTAGAAAACCTAGCTGGCTCAAATCCTCAAGGTTCTCTGTCTCTTCCTTCCTTAGTGTGCAGACCTTAAAATGCCAGATAGCAGAACACCTTTTAGAGGACCTGCCCCTCCCTTCAGTTCAAATACGTCAAGGAACTGCTGCAAAGGGCACTGAAAGGCAGCTGCTGCGAGAACGTACTGCACATGCCCGTGTGCTAATGACTATATACAGCCTTTGGCTTAGAGGGGAATCTTGCACAGTTCAGCTGCTGTTCAATAGTTTAAACATACGGTTGCACTAAGCTGCAGAATTAGCTCATGCTAACTGCTGAATTAACCCACCCAACACTCTTTCCTGCAAGCAAAGAGAACAAAATTAGTTTTAACTGAACTCTGAAATCATGCTTAATCCAAACAAAATCAGCATTAATTTAAAAAGAAGAGCTGTGTAGGTTCAGCAATCCTAGAAACCCTACTATTGCTATAAAACCCAAAGCAAATACAGGAAAGAAACCTGTGTTTCTCCTCAGTCCACGCAAAAAAGCAGTCTTGCTCATCCCCCAAGTGGAAAATGTATCAGTTTCTCCTGCAAGCCACAGGAAAAAAAAAAGGAGCAGACTGAAGATGCATCAGTTAAACCAGAAAACTGGTGATTTTAAAAAACTTTTATCAGCATTCTTTCAGCCAATTGTATTTCCTTTGCCAATTGTACGGAACTACTGCTCTGCTGCATTTGCTCAAATAGTTTAATTACATTTTACCTCCTCCTATTTTGCAAAACAAGTGCTCCCCCAGCTCCCTCTCACAATACATCACATACCTGCCCACCTCCACTGGAAAATCACTGCTGGATGTTCTGCACCTGTTCAAGTGGGAACTGTGCTCCCACAAGCAGACCAAGAGGATACACAGCTGCAGCAAAGCCAGAGGCAGAAACAAGCTGTGTGGAGGGAGCCCAGCAAGCAGCAATAGGGCTGGGAGCTGCATTGGGTGATGCCAATGGGGAAAAAGGGCCACCAAAGGGCCACCTGCCACAGGACTCTATTCCCGCTCACCAGGCTGTGGAGGAAGGTTTTGCAGCTGCCCTGCATCATTCAATTTGGTTTGAGTCACGTTCCTCAAGATCTAGTCTTTGAACTATTGATGCAGAGGGTAAACCTGAGTGTTATTTTCTTTAAAAGCCCGAACTTGGCTTCTGTGCATCATCTTCAGGGTGGTGCTTATCAAAGCCACAACTGTATCACCATCAGCCCTGATAAAGCTCTCCGTGAAGTGAAAATACCTTCCGGATCAGGAGACTGTGACTCAAAACTCAGCTGCAAGCTCTGCTATAGCTTTAAACCAACAATTCTCAAAGTTATTTCAACATTATTTCAATATTATTTCTTTAAAAAGCACACTGATAACCACAAGGCACAACAAGAACTGATGCAACTGAGTCCAGAAAGTGTAAGATTTCATTTTGCATTTGAAAAATATAACTTAAAAAATAACTCTGCCTTTGTTTGGAAGAAAAAACCAACATAAGCTTAGCAGTTCAGAACATCATCTTCAGAACATTCCCTAGAGAGCCTACTTGTAAAGAAATAAACTTAGCTCCATGCACTTTGAGTTCTGCTACATTAGTATTCTCTTAATTAGAGATTTTCAGAAGATTGCCTTTTATTTGTGAACACAAAGAAACCCACCCAGACTTTGTGAAGCCATACCTATTCTGTTATTAAATAAAAACCCCAAAGATTTAATTATAGATTTGTCTGGCATGACAAATTCCAAAAACAGTTAGTGGCTGAAGCACAAACATTGTCTAGCTTCCCCAACAGGAAGCTGGATAACTGGGTTTTCCATAAGAACTGTGTGAAAGTAGATTCCATTCATGTGTAATTTTGGTTGTCTTCCACAGAGAAGGAAAAAAAAAATTCTTTAAAGAAGTTTCAGGACCATTGTATTTTAAAGCTTGCTTTGCAAAGTTTTTCTTACTTACACTTAAGGCCGCAATTTAAAAAAAATACATATATACAAGAATAAATGCTCCACACAAAATTTCATTGGTTTGTCATGAACTGAATTTGTTAGTCAGTAACCCAAACATGAAATGTAATGTGAAACCATTATTACTGAGAAAAGTATCAGAACTTCTATAGCCTTTAATTCATTGTGTGTCTATTTCTCAAATGGCAGTGTAAACCAGCGTGTGGCAGTGCACTCCCTCTGACCTGGATGGGCTGAGCCTTCCCCACAGCAGCTCCTGAAGTGCCTGAGCAGCACCCCCATAGCACCAAGGCTGCCTCTCCAACACCCCCAGGGGCCAGGAAGCTTCGAGTGAGCAAGAGGTTGGGAGGGAACCAGCCAGGACAGCTGACCCCAGCTGACCAAAGGGATATCCTGTACCATAAGGTCTCATACTCAGCAATAAAAGTTAAGAGAAAGGAGGATGACATTCCTTAGTAAGGCATTCTCTTCTGAAGCAGCTGCTGCTATGTGTACTGGGGCCCAGCTTCCCATAAAGTGGCCAGACATCGCCTGCTGATGGGAAGTAGAGATTAAATCTTTATTTTTGCTTTGCTTCCACACACAACCTTTGCTTTCTTTCATTAAGCTGCCTATAACTCGACTCATTATATTTTCCATATTATTTTTTTCCACTGCCCTGATGAGGAGGAACAGTAAGAAAGCAGTTGGGTGGGCATCTGGCAGCCAGCAAAGGTTAACACACCACACTTAAAAATTCTAAAAAATTTGTAACTTTATAAAAAGTAACCTTAGTGTTAGAGATATCTAGAGCTGTAAATGTTTAAAAAACACTTAACATCAATGGGAGAAGTTGTCTGGATTCAACAATACACACACTGCTGGTGGCAGAGAATATACATCAGTCAATAAAGGCCAGCTCAGAATTATGTGAACTGCTGAATATCTGCTCTTTCTTCAGTGGCATACATGGTATACTTCTAGGAACAATCATGGGACATCACATATACTTAATATATTACTATACCTTCTAGTGGAACGTGTCCCTGCTTATGGCAGGGGTTTGGAACTACATGATCCTTAAGGTCCCTTCCAACCCAAGCCATTCTTTGATTAGATGAAAAAGGAAGTATTCTTTTCCCCACTGACATAAGAAGTTCCTTTTGGTTTACATAATCACCTTGAAAATTAACTTTTGTTGTTATTATTTTGTACAAAAATAAAGTTATAAGCACCTCTGGGGGAAGAGAGAAACAAACCCTCTTTTGTGAAAGTTGTGACAATTGACAGCTTTGGAGCTGGTTTAAATTCCATGGGAGATAAATTTTTAAATTCTAGCTAAAAGTCCAGAGGAAATGAAGACACTCCAGAGAAAAGAACTGGAAAACAGAATCACTTTAAAAGCCCCCCAAAAAACAGCTGTAGCAAATATTTAATTTTTAAAATGTAAAGAACAGTCAAGCAATTACTCAGAAAGGTAAGAAGCCCAACAGGTTTTTTCCAAACAGATGCTTTTAAATCATGTTATTTCTGCAATAATTTTTGGATTACTTGCTCTACCACACTACATCCTTTAATTTAATAACTCCACAACATTTTAGAGGATTCACATATCCTTCACTGCAGCATGAAATGAAACATAAATTACCTACCACTTTCCTTTCTTTATTGCTGGAGCTGCAAACATTTTGTGCTAAGTGGGGAGAAGAAAACTGCCTCTACAATACTGTTTCTCCAGCTATACAGAGCCTCAAGATTTCCATAACAATGCAGCACTTCAGGCTAAGTACTTCCTGCTTTAGGGACTACAGGATCTCTGAGCTAAAGAAGACAGGTACAACACACTGTACTCCCCTCTGCATTTGGCTTAGCAGAAGCAGAGCACAGTTTGTCTGGCCTTCATAATTTTGGAAAACCCTCCATTCTGAAGAAACAAAGAAACTTCTTTTTCACAATGGGAAAAATGCCAAATTATGCAAAATGCTGTTACAATAAATTTAAAATTCCTCTTCACTTGACAAAGAAAATAATTCTCCATTGTTTCTTCTCAAGTGCCAATTCTATTAACGGCTGCATGAAAACTGAGTTTACCAAGGAGACTGGCAGCACACTACCTTGTAATGCTAAAGGGGTAATGAAAAATAATAATATATAAAAATACCAAATAACAAACAACATAGTATTGTGCATTGAAACAATTCCGACACACCCCATGTAATACATGAAGTAAACGCTTTATTGCAATGAAATACAAACAACCTGAAACGGGACATCTCCTTTGCACATGTTCCATGACAGACGGTATTGGAATGGTATCTGCTGCAAACCAGATTAAATCAGTTTTAGAAACTGAATTCCATCAATGAACAGATTGCACCATCTGCTTCTACTAATATACATTAGAGAATGTGTATTTTCCATAGCTGCATATTTACTCTGTAATCAGAAGGCTACGAGACAAATAGGTATAGCTGAGTTACAGAATGGATGAAAAGCATCATCATTTGTGAATGTCAAGGGCATAAACAAAAAAGCACTTAGGTTATTGAAAGCTGTGCAATGAAGTAAGGAAACAAAATTAGGCAAAAGAAAATTTAAGCAGCACACTGGGACACTAACAGTCATTGCAGTGATGAGAGATACAAATACAAAAAGCTTAGATGTAATAAAGTTTCTTACTAATAACATGTAGAAAAAAAAAATCATCTTTCAACTGAAACCTAAGCAGGGCTGTCTGGAAATTTGAATTTTTATGACATGTTTTTTTGTGCTTTCAAGAAAGAAACCCGAATTTGAATTAGGAGATAAGCCAACATTTGAAGCTTTTATGGAACAGAAATCCTTCAAAATTTGTTTTGGAAATCCAAACATGAAGTTCCCAAAACAAAATACGCCTTCCCAGTACCCTCAGCAGCTGCTGACTGAAATTAATGCAATTCCTTTCATTTCACAACTGCCATTTTTATGGCTTGCTGTGGTGACAAAAATGACAAAATCTACCTTAGACTCCAGCTCAGGCGCTGCTGAAGCATCTGCAAGACCTTCTCTCTGACAGTGCAGCCAGGTGAGCTGCTCAGAATGCCAGAGCCCTGCACTCCCAGGCCAGCCAGCCCCCCACACCACCCAGCCAGTACAGCCAGCCACATGACTTTAGAGGCACTGACATCTCACACACAAGACCCCTTCTTGTAAGTACCTGAAAAATCAGGCTGACACATTGGTGTGCCATTTTGTAGCACATTGATATAATGGCATTGCAGAAATGAACCTGAGGAAAATCTTTGAGAAGCCAGGGTGAGATTCCACCATTATTATTCAATGCATCCTCTGTAGTGAGGATGATTATTTCCAGGAGAGTAAGATACCAATTGCAATTAATGAAACAATATTTCATTATAAATTGTGGTGTTCTCTTTGAAAGGACAATAAAAGAAACAAGAATTATTGGGGCACTAATTTTCCCCAGTAAACAAGCATAGAGGTATGCAGCAAGTTACATTCTAAGAAAAAAAAAAAAGAGTAGAACTCTTCAGGGCCAAGATAGAAAAAAAATGAGATATGAAGATATGACTGAGGTGTACGAATTCATTTGGTTCAAGGAAGACAACAAGTAGAGAACAACTGTATGATGTGAATACCAGAAGTAGCAGACATTAAATCATAGGAGAATCCACAGCAAATTGAGGAAAGCAGTTCTTCACACATCTTGTAAATAAATGGTGGAACTTCTTGTTGATCATGGATGCAGAGTATTATGAATGTTAAAAGTGCATATGGGTTCCCAAAAAGTAACTTTTTTGGTGAGTGCTTAACACCAGGACAAACCAACAGTCCTTGACATATGACCTGCTGGAGACCTGGGGATTGTGCTGAGAAAGTGTCATCAGGTGCCTGCCCTACTTCAAAAGTCTTCTCTAAGCCATTACTGATAACACTTTGTGACAATTAGCAAAACAGTTTTTGTCCTGTCCTGGCAGACAGTCTTAACTTCAGACATTAAACATGTTAAATGCATCAAATATAACATTATGAGTATCACAGTTTTCTGGATTTATCAGGAAAACTGAGGAGCAAAGCATTCCCTCCTTCCCTTGAGCAGAGCAAGGCACTGAGCCATGCCCTCCTGCCAGCATCCAAAGAGAGCAGTCACAATCCCCCCTGTGTCACTAAGCAGCTCCATGCAGGTCTGAAGGTTTGGATGTGCCAAGCACTCACTCCAGCTCAATAAAATTGAGACTCTATAAAGAAAAACACATCAGACACGGTAGTGATTTTTTCTCACTCATTTGAAATGACAGTCCTGAGGAATATTAATTACTAGGACAATAAACATGTTTCATAAACAGCTACTGCAGATAAGAAAAAAAAAATTAATGTCATGCTAAATGTGTGTAGATTTAATTAGCTTATGCTCAAAGCTACCTCTTAAGAGAAGGATGGGATCCAATACAAGGATACAAAGGCATATATTGCTGCAATCCCATTGGTGGAAGTAAATCTAAGATACAGAAGAAAACTGAAAGGGAGACTTTCTGGGTTGAGGAAGTATTATTTCAAAACCAAGGCTTTTGACTTCAGAGTCCTGCAGGGGAAGAAGCATCTCATATGACCTTATATAGACAAAGGAAAATAAGATGAACCTGGTCTTTGCCTGAAACTGGGAAGTGACCATGCTACAGAATTTCTGTCAGGACATGCAGAAGAGCACCATCAGTTCACTTGTAAAAGCAGGACTAGTCAGCTTTTTCATACTTCTATTTCCCCACTCTAAGTCACAGCATAGAATTGATCACTCGAAATGCAAAGCCTTTTATAAGCCTTGGGTACAGGCATATTACACAGAGCGTTAAAAAACCAAAGTAGGCTGTGCCATGACCATGTGAATAAACACAGAGGTACCACTTTGGAATAATGTGCAAGCTAAATAGTTAAGCCAAAATCAGACAGAAGGGGAAAAAAGTGAAACATTTATTCCTGCTGGCCAGTGAAACTGCAGAGAAATCAAATTACTTCTTCAAGATGGACATACATGACAAAGCTGGATATTTCCACCCATGACAGAAAAGAACTACAAGAATAAAAATAGAGTAAAAAAATATTTATGGGTTAATGTATTAATATTTAGAATGAAGTAACATAGTCATGACTTCAGGACAGTCTCAAGCAAGGAACCCTATGCATCCATATAGACATTCAGATAGGCCCACCTCCTAAAGCTAGAGAAAATGAAGAATGAAAAAAAAGACAGAAACACATAATTGGAAGGGTTTTGGAAGAGTTTTTTGAGTAATTGAGAAGCCACAATTGTATAAATAAAGAAGGATTTCTTCAAAAAGAAATAAAGGCACAACAGAGAGGAAAAAAATAACCAACAAATAAAAAGGAGAGGTCCATGAACAACCTTCCTAAGATATTAATTTTCTGTACTAAGGAGAGGGACATCAGATAGAATTTTATCAACTTGGGGTTCTTAGATAAATACATTCATTTGTAGGTGAACATAGTGAAACTACTATTGCACTCTAATCTCCATCCAGAAGTCAAAATAGGGCATCCTCAAGGATATTTCAATGAGAAATAGAAACTGGATGGATTCAAGTATTTCTTTCTTGTAATCTTGAGTGGTATTTTGAAGGTTTTTTGTTGATTTTTTTTTAATGTCTAGAGCATTATCTTCCTCGAAGATGGGCTACTAGCTGCTTGGTTTGAGTCACTTTGACACAGTTGCTTCTAAAAAGCTCCTGTTTGCTTCAGCAAGAAGCTGTATCTGAACAAGAATCATTTTGTTGTCTAGCTTTTAAATCCTCTAAAACGGATTTTTCTTCCCCTTCTTTATTAATATTGCAATGAAGTAAAAGTACTTCTGCATATTGCCAAAACTTCAACAACTTTTTTCTTTAACTTCAGAAAAATTCTGAACAAAACCAAAGCAAAACATTATGTTTTAAAAAGTGAGGAAGATGCCTATACTCTGATTTATCTTAATAGAAGGCAAAAAAAGCAGGGTGTACTAAATGCTGAGTCCCTGAGAGCTCAGAGCAGATGACTCTTTTTAGCCTCAATTTCTTTCACCTTTCACAGGGCACTTTCAATTTGCACACAAAACTGAGTTGAAAGCCAGGTTCAATTTATTTTATTCTGACATTAACTTAGTCCAGGGCACTTGCTTGTGTTCATAGTAATTAATAAAGAGAAGAAATGTAACTTTCAAGCCAGTGTGAGAAGCCAGGTTATCTGAAGAGCACCTGGGAGACAGAACAACACTTAATCATTCTGAAGGCAGCACTGCAGAATGGGTGGCCTCCACCTTTCATTTTATTTCAGGGAAAAACCCCTCAATATTACAGCAATATTGTCTTTGCTTACTCAGTAGAATCAGCCCCGTGAGAGAAAAGGAAAAAAGAATTGAAAAAGCAAACCAAGTACTATATGATCACAAAATACAGCTACCACATGGGATTCTGCACCACCATTCATGGGATGATTTAATAACTGCTGCAACTGGTGGAAGTCTTCTTCAGTTTGACAGGATTTAGGGATCAGGCCCTAAAAGCTCCTGGTAATTACTTGGTCGGTGTAGCATGACATGAATTCACAACATTGTTGGATTTCTGCCTTTTAAATTTTGCTAAATAAACGCCTTGTACATCAGTCACTTCTCATACAGACACAGAAATACATCCAAGGCCCCTGCCAACATCAAAGCTGACCATGTAACAAACACAACGCTTCCATTGCTTCCAAAAAGATCACTGGTCGTTCTGAACTTAGTAAGACCTTGTGCACATGCTTTTTAGCGAGTTTCACATATCTGCACCAAGTATTACTTCTATTTGGCACTCACCATATTTTCTAAATCCTAGACTTGAATTCTGTGTTTATTCTTTTATTAAAATCATGGCACATGTGACATGTGGCCAAATATGCTTATAATTCCATCTTCTCTGGATGATACATAGGATACTTGTGCTTCACTCATTAGCTTCTGAAATGAATCTGCCCATAATCTTCATATTACTTCATGCATAATTAGGCAATTCCTGATTTTCATTACTTGTGTTTACCACTGCAGTATTTGCACAGCACCAATCACACAGCTGCCCATGTACAGATTGGAACACATCACTAATTACATACGTTTCATTTGGTTCTATCCCTCTACAAGTGAGGTTATGGTTTTCAAGGGCATGTTCCAGGCGCATCACCCAGATGTTCAGGGACCAGAAAGTCCCTGAGGTGTATAAACTCATTTCAATTCACTGACCTTTTCGAAGAAATAAAACCACTAATAAAACATGTTTGCCATTCTACTTCCTAACTTGTGTATCTACAGCTAAATATGACAGCTTGGATTCACTAAAGCTGGTAATGTTTTACCTGATTCTTTACGAACCATTTTAATGTATTTTTTTTAAATTATATTAATAGAAATGACAGTTTTAAATCTTTGTTGGAAAATAGTAACAATAGATCAGTTTATGATTTGTTTACTCTTTTCTCAACAATTTAGATGAATGACAGTGTCTGTTTAGACCAAGCAGCTGCTTTTCAAGCAGCTTTCACAAGTCTTACTTTCCTTCATACAGCTGAAGTCTCATGATCAACACAGAAGACAAAAGTACAATACTATTTATTGTCCTTCGTTTAGCCAGTTTCTAGACTTCCACAAATACTATGCTTAAGTAATTGAAGCATGTGAAATATTTCTTTCAGCTGTACTATGCACACTTATAAACATGAAGTAGAGTGTAATAGAAAACAACTTCTTAGATTTTTAAGAGCCTATAAGGCAATAAAACCAAATAACTGCCATATTCCAATCTATGTTCTGCCAAATTTATTAACATAAGTATAGACTATGCAGCAGCTAATAGATTTCACTGAATACACAAAACAATAGCTCACTTTCCATAAGCATTGGCTCTTAGGCATGTCAGGAACAAAAATCTACATGCTCACTGCAGCTAACATGTATCATTTACTCACCTAGCATTTCACTTACATACAGCTTAATGAAATAATAAAAAAATCTAAATGCTATATGATAAACCACCTCCACCGAGTGAAAAAAAAAATATCCAAGTGACAATTCAAAGTTAGTTTTTTTTATTTTTTAAAGCAGCAAAAGGAAGTATTAATTGATAATTCTTTCTGAACCGCAAATCTAAGAGTTCAGGACAGACAAGAGGGAAAAAATACTGTGTAAGACTTCACTGAAATGTCTTAAATCTGGCACATCTATTTGCTAGCTTTGTCCTTGCTAAGATACCACAAATTGTGGGAAGCACTTTTTACCCCCAGAGTGGATACTACATCGGATATTTGTCTTCTAGCATGAAAATGGACTAAAAAGAGTTAAAAGAAGAAATAGCAATAAAACCAGCTTTAATAATCTACTCCAGCTGGGTGATTTAAGCATCAATTTATAAAACCTACACCATTACTCCTACTCTAACATGTGGCAGCATAACTACGCTGTAGGTGTTTCTCTCCAAGTTGTCCTGAGTACCTCTCATGGTCAATATTGCAGTAATAAACTGCATTTCATGTTAGCTTAAATTTGTGGTATAAAGACAGGGAAATTAGTTTTAGGTGCACAGTTAGAAATTTAAAACAGATGCTTTCATTTTGCTACAATTTATTAGGAAATATTCATATGATTCAGTTTCACAGCATGCGAGAATATAAATCCTCAAGAGATTTAATTAGGTGTATTTTATCATAAATTGCATTCCCATAGACATTTGCTGCTCCTGCTTCCTGCTGATAATAACAAAGACCAACTGACACTTGAGAGCACATCTGAGGTGTGGTTTTCTGACGACTTTAGGTTCAGTAAGAGAATAAAAAAAACAGTGCTCAATGTAAGCATCAGTGGTTTTGCCAGTTGCTTTACCATACTGACTTAGGAGACAGTTTATTTTATAGAGTACAAATTAACCTCATGAAGTTCTATGTTTTGTCAATCTACAAAATGTATCTTTTGCTTCCAATACCATAAACACAGCATATGAAAAAATTGTTTGTTGTACCCACAGCTGTGCTTCATATGAGCTTACAAAACATCCTCTTGTTTTGAAAATCATAGTTTTGATCAATTAACCTCTTATTAAATGAGTCTTTTCTGCAATACAGTGATTTCTTAATGCTCTAGGCATTTTGATCATAGTTTCATACTTTCAGGATGTAGTATTTATTCCCTGAATTTTACTTCAGAAAGAGTACTTTTCAAGGACTTTGTTGAAAAGTTCTTTGTCAACATGAGCCACCAACTGCAAAATAGTTAAAACAATCTTGATTTTCCTAAGCAGTTCCCAAAGTCAAAACAGAAGCCAATGTCTGAGTTGAAATTAGAATTCAAAATAAGGAAATTATTTGAAATCTAAATTGAAAATTATATATGGGTGGTTTGGTTTGGGTTTTTTTAATTTCAGTTTGAAATGTATAATATAAATACAGATCTAAAGCATAATTCTCTCTCAGATATTACCACTGAACATCTTCAGGTATGCATCCACATATTGGTGTTGATTTCCACATAGTCTGCTATTTTTATCACACATTTTTATACTCCCGCCTACACTCACATACAGTGAAATTTCTCTTTCAAGATGACTTCACAATTCAGAATATATCCCAGAATGCCGGGATTTTCTTCTCTTTTTTTACATAGAGAAATCTGGCCATGGATATTTTTGTGCTCCTGTTTCTCCTGTCTGTTTTCCAGTTAGAAAAAAAATTGAGTGAACTGTTATTCAGATAATGTTCAACCTTGTAACAGGTTTTGAACACAGGGCTTTCTTTAACCTCAGAAACAGCTGTAGTTAACACTGCTGGAGAGCTAGGATCTTTTTATATATGACACGGGAACTTTTAAAAATTATCTTGGCAGACAGAGTGTGTGTCTCATTACTTCTAGGCCCAATTAAACACCTTTCTTCGTAAATCTCAACCATTTTGAAAGTGATTTTTTCACCTCCTTCTGGTTTTAGATCTGAAGTGTTTGCATTGTCATAGTCATGATTGTCTAAGGATTAACAAGCACCTGAGTTCCTGGGAAGATAAGGATTCGTGCTAAGCTATTTTTTTACATTTAGATTCTTCACCTTAAAGGTGTTGTCACGTTCCTGACTGACTAGAGTTAACCTGAGTTAAAACTGTACAGCCAATTCTGAAGGACAGAAGCCGGTGTGTCACCACTGTTGGGGTTCCTCCCCCCAGGACCTCGGGGTGAGGTATCAAATATAGATTCATATTTCCTTCCAATGTTCACTACTGTTTTATTATACTTGTTGCAAGTTTTCCCCACTGCAACACCCCACCGTCTGCAGACTGGAATCATGAAGTCAGAACCTTATGTTATAAACAGAAATGAGCCCTGCAAAATACCCATCTTCCCTATGCCTACTATTGGGAATGCAGCACAAAACCTCAGAACTGAATACAATCCAAGAGCAGAAGGAACAGAGGAAAGCTCTTTGGTGAGCTGTTTCTTTGTCTAATTTATTACTACTTCTTCTTTATCTTCCTCCTTGTCAGGGTCTCAGTCAGCACTCAAGCACACACACACAGTCTGAGGGAACAGCAGGGCAGTAATTCAAATTTGTGTTACAAGTCGCAGGGTATGGTTCCTCCTGATTCTGCCACTATCATTAAGAAAGGGGTTAGTCAGATATTCCTGCAAAAATAGAGACCTGTTCAAAGACCTAACACGGAGACTTCACTGGAATTAACTTTGGTTAGGACCCAGTCTGTTCACATTTTTCTCAGTTGCTGTTTCAGTGTGTCCAAGACCTGCAAGATGATGCTGTACCTGTTAATTTCTAGTAGGTCTTTTTGGACTTGCAGAATTAATTCTGGGAACTGTCTGTCAGGATGGACTAATAAATTAATAAAGTGGGAGGTTTGCTATCTTTGGCATTTGGAAAATCAAACATAAATTATCAACAGAGTACACTGTATGAGTTAAGCACAGATTTAAATTTCTTTATATTTTCAAACTGCTGCTGAAGACAACTCCTGGATAAACTTGCAACCACCTGAGTCAGAAAGAGCCACCCTAAACTTCTACCAGCAAATATTTGACAGCACTTGACAACACCAGAAGCATCCAGCACACTTAAAGTTTGAGTGAGAAAAGTACCTTGGATGAGAAAAGGGAAGGAAAGATAGGGGATGGAAGAAGACACACAGTGATCAACTGAAAAAAAAAGTCAGTCTGTCCTCCAAAACACCCCAAATCCAGTCAGTCTGCTGCTGCAGGTTTCACTACTGCCCTCCTCCACCTTCTAAACATAAATTCCAGTCTGTGCACACAGCAGTTTCTAAACTGTTCAGAGATGGTTCAACTACAAATGGTTTTTGATAGCTTATGTTACAACATCCTAGCAGATACAATGGATCCCAAAGAGATGAAAACTAAATAATTTTGATAGAGCAGGTGACATATATCAATACTTACCAATACAATACAATACACTTGGATATCAATAGGATATTAATTCAGGCATGCAGAGTCCCTTTTAGTGCAGAACATTACCAGCCTTGCGGTGTGTCAGAAACTTGGGTGAAGATGAGAACATTTTTTAAACTATTTCCATTTAGTGGCTTTGCTATATTAATTATACTCTGTTGGAAACTTTAATTTCAAATACCAGCACATAATCTCTCTAAATCTCACTACTTTATGCTATACCTTACTTTCAAACTTGTGGCTTGCAAACACCTGAAACAGGAAAAGCTGATAACTCTCAGGGGATGCACAATCTATTTTGATTTTGTGTTTGGATATTTCAGGCTTCTTGTGAGGCACTGGGAAAGCACAGAGCAGTCACCTGGAACACAGCACTCCAAGGGAAAACAGATCTTTTCAATTCCTGTGTAAGAGGCTCTCTGGGCTGTGAGCCCACATTGCCAGCTCACGTCCAGTTTTTCACCTACCAATATTCTCAAGTCCCTCTCTACTACAGACTGTTCTCAATCACCTCCTTTGCAGTGACACTATGGATTGCCCTGCCCCAGGTGCAGAACCTTGCATATTATCACACATCTATGTGTTCTACATAAGACATACTACAGAACAAACTTATACAAAATTATAAACTAAAGTAACACTGATCCTAAACCCTAACGGTCACACGTAGTTGTCCCAACACTGCCTCAGTTACAGCCTTCTGCCAGGGCCAGCAGGGGAGGAACTGAGCAGCAGAGTCCATAAGCACACTTCATGTTTTCCTATTGGGGTACATCACAGCATTCAAGGTACAAGGTTAGCTCAGAAAAAACGTCTCATTTCAATCTCAGGTATGGATAAAACACATCAGTCCTAAAACAGTTTCACTGTACTATTCAACAAACATACAGACAGATTTGATTTGTAATACTCTTTCTACTAGTGCAGAGGCATTTGTGTTGAGTCCTAATGGTGGTACTGGCTTAGTGTACAGCGCAAAATTTTCAGTGACGTACCACAGATACCAAAATGACAATGATTAAATCCCAGCCAAATCTACTGACGGCAAACAAAGGAGGCAACAGTCTAGCAAAAACATCACAGGAATTGTGCAATTTTTGTATACAAGGTTCAGTTTAAAAGTGTATTCCATTAAAAAGCACAAGGCAGCTTGCAAATTTCAAACTCAATGCAGACTTGAAAGGAAGGAATATTTTCACGATTTACACATCACTAGAACTGACATTTAAGTCACATTCTGTTGATAAAATACCATTTCAAAGAGAAACCACCTCATTCTCTCACAGTCATGTCAGTCTTGCAATGGTAACAGAATTAAAATAGCACCATATTTTTTCTTAAGGCCATAAAAAGATATATCTGTATTTAAATGAAGGCATGGAAAGAACAAAGAATTTGAGAGCCATTGTTTTTATAGGAAATTGTTAAATGTTAAGTGTTAAATATTTCAGGCAGTGGTCCTTTGTATTAATTTCTGTTTCTTTCAAGCTGTGGGAAGTAACAGTCTGTAGAAGAGCTTTTGTAAAAAATATTACTGAAAATTATTCGCATTTGATTTGAAATGTAAATAAGCCCCCTATGATTTTAAAGTTCCTTCACTCCATTTGCAACTTAAGTATAATTTGTTGACTTCTGATACTGGCAATCCCATTTTTTTCTATCCAGATGTTTCAAGAGAAAAAAAAGTGAGTTTAAATAGACTAGATTATTGAATTTCAAAGAATTTTACATTATATCTCTCATTTAAAGCAAAAGAAAGTGATTTACTATTCTTTTCCATTTTATGGCATTAATTTGAATTCAACTCCTAGGCCTTTTTAAAAACATTCCAGACTCAAGCATTAGCAGGTGGCTGCAAAATATCCTCTCCTTTGGAAAACATTTCAGGATTGTGCCCGAGTACTAACTGATTGTTTTAGTGCTTCAGTATCTTGTATTAATATCTGAGGCATGTAGAGAATGAGTCTTCCATAAAATGCAATGCTGTGATTAATTTCTAAAGCTGGCATCTTTTCCACCCACAGAGGCTTTGAGAAGCAAGGAGATACCTTCACTAAGCCTTCCCCCATGGTGTAACTGGTCCTATGGCACTCTAGGAGTTAAGCTCCCACTGGAATACTGCCATGTCCTCAGGAATTAAATCACCCACTGACCACAGGGAAACCCAATTTGAGAAGCACTGGAGTCCTACAGACAGACATTCCTTCAAAAAAGAACCAGAAACAGAAGATGGATGATTTGTCATCTATGAATTTCCTTGAACTTGGTGACATCCCAAGCAACAGGTGCTATTTGGAGGGACACATATGTACCCTGCCACCTTTCAGACAGTGCCTTCTTGTAGCTTCATGAATTTCAGAAATGTTTCGATAAGCCAGGAAATCAATACATCAGCAATAGAATTTGCCACCTGATGATTCTAATCTTTGATTCTGCACCAGATAGCTTTTAGTACTCAATGATATCATAGAATTTTTGGAGCTCCTTGGCAGTAGGAAACTGTTGGACGATACCAGTCTACTGATCTGTTACAAACTCAAAATATCATCAGTAGTATGTGAATAAAGTGGCTTAAAAATAGAAGACGTGGTATGGTGCTGACATTCTACATATTGTGAAAATTTGAGCTTGTCAGCCTGGTATTGCCAAAGCAGTTTTGCAGAACCCAGAACACTGGCAGTGCTCAACATGACCACAGCATTTGGAAGGGTGGCCAGGAAGAGATCCATGAGCTTCAGTGAGCTCTGCTCTGCACTGGAGAAAATGATGACACCGATGTAGAAATTACCTTTATTACTTACATCAGTAACACCAGATCAGTCATGGAAGTTAAAATTGAGCTCTCAGATTTTCACCCACGATAGTGTGACTTTCATATTACAGATGGAAAAGAGGATAAAAAGGAATGTGCTACCAGGGGAAGGGGAAGGATGCTCCTATGCACTAAACAATTCCCTCACTGAAATCTGGAAAGCACCTTCACAGCAGAGACATCTTTGTAATTACTGTTGCCCTAGTAAACAGTAAGGTTAAAAGACCTCCAGCATTGTACGACACCAAGAACTCTGGTTTCAAGAGAAGGAATCTTTGCCACTGACATTAAGGACCAGAATTATAAATATCCAGAACTTCTGGTGCTGAGCACTGGTATTGAGTGAGGCTTTTTTCCAGCCTTGAAGAAGCTGGCTACGACTGAAGCCTGAACATACTCCAGGATGACTATTTTTAGCCTCACTGCTTTCAGCAGATAGAAAGGAAATGGATGCTATTTTGCTAATTACCATAAAGGCAAACTAGATATGTTCTTAAATGCAATGCTTCTGTTTCATGAACTTTGTGTCAAAAAAACCCAGAAGAATGAGAACTTTACAATTACAACTATTGATTTCCTTCCCCGAGGTATAAGGAAAAATTTATGGAGTATTTGCCATAAACTCTTCTTAAATATTCATCACAAAGCATTTATCTTCTTTCTGAAAATGACCTTCATGCTCAGCTTCTATCAACAACACACCTTTCTAAAAAGGCACAGAATACATTCACTGTGCTCTCTATTCAGAAACTATTTCAGTTCCAGAGAAATGCAGGGGAATCTGGACACAATCTAGGGCAACCAGCTCTAGGTGGCCCTGATTGAGCAGGGGTGTTTGGACCAGATGTAGTCCAGAGGTCCCTTCCCACCCATTCTGTGACTCTGTGACTCTCACCTGGAAATGATGATATTTAAAAAACAGAAATAAGGCAAATTTCATGACATGCTGTAACAAAGCCATTTTAAGGTAAAATAAAACAAGAATCAAAAGTCAGCCAGCAAAGCCTACTTTTTTTTACCCTCTGTCTCCAGGCATTTTACAAAAAAAAGGAAACGGAGATCCAGAGATCAGATCAATGGTCTCTCCCAAAACTTAAGAAAGTATCAGTTTCCATAGCCAATTTAATTCATATGCTAGAAAAAGTATCAAAAAAAGAGAAAAAAGGAATGTTGTATGCCTCTTTCTTCCCACCCTACACAACCCTTTCAGATTAGCCCATATACACTTGGCTGCTAGAAGCTGAAGACAGCAATGGGGTATAAAGAATATATTAACCTTCTGCATCCAGCCGCAGATTTAAGAGAAACACGATAAAATACCTGCTGCATTACCAACAGTAGGCTATGCCTTATTTATTAGCATTATAATAATGGCTGGAAGCAGCGACCAAAATTACCACCTTTTTCATATCACTGAACAAAAAAGCATGGTTATATAAAAGACTTACTAAAATCCAGTCTCAGAACACCATTTGTAAGAACAACAAAAAATGGCAGACAAAATGAAAAGGACAAGAGACAGAGAAAAGAGCCTAAGATCACCAAAAAAAATATAGTAAACAAACAAAAGCAACACCTCAACCTCTGCAATGAGGAATAACAACTCCTCTGTGCTGCTGAGCTCATCTCATTTAAACCTTGTTTTTCTTACTTGCTTCTCTTCACTACTCTGATAAAAAAATGTGAAAAATGGATCAAAAATGGACAAAGATATTGAAGTACTAGTGTGCCTGTTACTTTGCAGTCCCATTGTTCACAATTAGAGTGTTATTTGCTTGATTTGTAAAAACTGGTGGGTGTCCAGGAACCCAAGAATAATATAAATACATATCTGAACAGTATAGCTTAACCTATACGAACATGATTAACAGGAATTTTCTACAAACTATATAACTCCTCAGGAAAAATTGTGATTGGAAATATTTTAGCATATGGAAAAAAAAATGTGTACTTGATGAGTAACTCAAAACATCCTGGGAATGTATTTTTGTACTATGCTGAATATTACTTCAAGCCAGAGAAATTGATCTTCAGTACTTGAAAAATCAAGGTCGCATTGACTGACTCACAGACGCAATCTCAGCACTACGTAAAAATGGCTTCCCACCTCAAACAAACTGAGCAGCATTTGTGCAGCATGTCAGCCTTTGTGGGAAATGCACAAATGTATGTATACGTATTTATTTTGGAAAGGAATTCACAGCCAACTAAGCATAGCTACAAGAATATATATGAAGTGGCATGGTGGTAAAATTACTCATTTTCTGCTAGTAGGGAGTATTTGTGGGGGGGAAAAAACAAACAAAACCAAAAAACCCCAACCAAAAAAAAAACCCTAAACCCCTGGCATAATGCTCATTTTCAGCAATATACTGAACTGTCAGTCAGTCAATACTCTCTCAGTACTTTAGAAAAGGTGAGCAACTCATCTGCACTAATTTAATTTCATTTGCTTGACCTAGAACACCAAGTTTCAGGACTTCTAGAGGCCTCCGTAATACAGTTGTAAAGAAATGTGACTTTTCAAATGTGGAAGTTCATTAATTATTCTAGAATGTTTTACAACCCATTACTCCAGAAAGCCTATTATGCACATTTCTTCCAGCAGCTTTTACTAAGGACTTACATTATACTCTGTAGGAAACTCTTATAAGCAAAAGCAAGAAGATACACAAAATTCTTGCAGCCTTGTTACAAGCTGTCATACTGGCAATCATTATTTTCACTAATGATACTTCCGAATGTATTTTTAAATTACTTAAGAGAGCTATAGGGATTACCAGCCTTGCTGCAGTGTTTAATGTTGGCTCTCCTAGGCTTTTGGTAATCCTAGGTCTCTATTCTTCACTTGGTGTACAGTTTATGACACTTCAGTAATTCTGATTCGGTATAGTCAAACCAGAGTCTTCCAAAGTCCATTTTGAAAGGAGATCAGCATTTCAGCATCACATTTGAGAATGAAACAAGGGCTCTGAATTTAGCCCTATTTGCCTGCCATTCTTCACTGTTGTAGAAGTGCTACCAGACACTTCACACAGTTCATCAATTGCTTGAGCTGCCCTTCACATGCGCCTTCAAAACCTCCTCTGAGAACTGTGAGGCTGGTGCCCAGCCAGCCCAGTGCAGAGCACCTGAGCAGTCCTGGAGACCTTTCTGTAGCTGCTCAACTTGACAAGGTCAATCTGAATTGGAGCTTTGCAGAAGTCACTCTCAGAGATTTTTTTTTCTTCTTAACTTTACCTTAAAATGAAATGTGTAAGATAATGAAATGTTCCAAATAATTTTGAATTTTTTTTTTCTGTGAGGAAATAGAGAAGCAGAAATGGGAAAGGGGGCCTGAGAAAGAATTGGGGAAGAGAGTTTGCTATGATCACAGGAATGAAGAGAACGGACATGAGGACCAGTGCAAGGACAGAAACAGGTAATTTGGCAGAAAGAATCTGAGATGGGGCACATGACAGTCCTCCATTTTCCCTCTTTTGTGAATAGCAAACACCCCTTATGAATACCAACATCTTATTCTCATCTCCTTTTAAGCCATTTGGAGCCTGAAGGGATCCTGAATGTCTGGGGAACTCCTCTCTTCCTGTGCCCCATGGTTCTCAGTGAAGAGAAGCCCCTTGGAAGACCTCTCTCTTTGGCAGGGTCATGAATCCCAAGGTGGTTAAACATTGGGATCATGAAATTAAAATCTCTTAAGCCTCAGAAAGACAAAATTAAGGCACAGATAATGTATCTTCATGGTGGAAAGCTGACTACAGTACGAAAATAGTCTAGTTCATGTGGGACTGGTGAGGGAGGATGTGGAGCCCGCATAAGGCAGTCTAACAGAAAAGAAAGGCAGCCTACCTGGATGACATGGATGGTGGGGCCACAAGCCTGGTGCAAATACAGTGTGCTGCACAATGAGCCACGTGTGTGACCCCATCTGTGACACACACACTGCTACAACAGTTCACATGTGCTCCCATCGTCTGACAGGCTCCATGGGGCAAGAAGGGAACTATCTTGTGACTACTGCACAGCAAAGCCGACTGCACTTAGGAATGGTCTGCCTACTTTTTTTCCCCACTCAGTCCAAATATTTTTAAATGGGATCATGAGATCCACTCCCACAAGACAGAAATCATGACAGGTGCTTGGAAACCACGTTTTATTTTCCAGCTAGCTGCAATAATTGCAAATGTACAGCCAATCATTAAGGTGCTACAAAGAAGAAATACACTGCTAATAAAAAATTGTAAGAAGTTGAATAGCATGAAGCTTTACTAGTGCAGGATAGCGGGAGTTTCATGGTAGTTGTCCCCCCTTCTAGGACGTGAAGTTCAGGAAAATTGAAAACATTTAAATAAATCTGCCAACAACAAAACTTGCAAAACAGAAAATACCAAGTGAAAGTCATACAACTTCTGTTTTACCTGAGTAGTTATCCTTAGACACACATTTGTACCTTGTACTCAACATATGAACATCTGCCATCTCCACCCTTTCTGTAATCAAATCAAAAGCTTCTCCTAGAGGGAAAAACCCTCAGGACTACTACATTTGTTAACACTTTCACTCACACATGCCACCAGTTTCTGTACTTTCATCATCCATCCTTAAACCCACATGTCAAGCTTATCTCCCACTTAACTGCTGGCAAGTACATCACAAGACCATTGCTTTGTCCTCACATTGAAACTCGACAGAGCAGCAGGGAAATAAGTGCCACACCATGCGTCCATCAGCCGATCTCCTTGACCCAGATGCAGACAGTAAAATAGACAGGATCCATATCTGCATTTAATGCCAGGAAGTATATAACCCCTTTTGGTTATTGACAGCTCTCAGAAAAAAGTGATTACAGCTTTTGAGAGTGTGCAGCTTCATTTTCTAGATCTTAAACGTTTGAAGCAACTGCATTTATCTTTTAATTTTATTTCCTTCCCAACTCAACTTAGTACTATAGCTCTTAAAGCCTACACAATAGACTTGCTGTTTTATCAATATTATAAATTCCCACTTTGAAGAGTCTCTCTCATTTAAAGCACAACAGTAAATAGAAAAATGAAGAAAATGTTTTAATATAACACAGCTCTATAATGTATGTGTTTTATCTTTAATGCTGTCACCTTTTTTTATGCACAAATACAGACTGGAGCACTTTGAGGGTGGGAAAGCATACGGGGAGTGAAGAGAAAAGTTAGATCCTACTACTCAAATACCAGCTACAGTATCTGGGAATAAACCAATTTCTTCTGAGGCTGTGACTGCTAGATGTGCTAAATCTCATGCTGATTCCCAACAGATCAGACTATTTTTTTTAACTTCTTGCTAGAAGGCAAAATATTTTTAACAACATGTAAAGTTAGAAAGTAGGAATACACAGCCTGACAATTTTTCTAGGGGAAGTAAAAACAATGGTACCATTGTTTTCACCTGTCAGTGTTTTTAAGAGACAAAATCTGCTTTTGTGTTTGTACTTCTGTTGCTCCTATAGGAGTAAAACATGACAAAATTGAAGACCAGGAGGGGTTATACCCATGCATGCGTGATAGAAAGTAGAATGCTGAAAAATTCAAAGTTTGGGTAGTACTTAATTAAAGCTATCAGTTCTGTTTCAGTCTCCTGCTGTGGCCTTACCAGAAGAAGCTTATCTGATCACTATGTACAAAATGCAAAAAAGAACTGGGATCAGGAAACCTGTGATTAGACCAATTATGAAGCAAATACATCTTACATTCATGTATATTTAAAATTGCCAGACTGAAATGTTTTCTCTAACATTACATTTGTCTCGTACTCCATTTCTCACTGATGACAAAAACCATGACAGCAATCACAGAACTCCAACAGAATTGAAGTAGTTCACTGTACAGGAACAAACTTATGGTACTGATTTTCCAACAGCTAGAACATAAAATGTCAAAACTGAATGAACTCAGTAAAGAAATACTGGAGCAATTTAGATGACAGAGAAGTTTAACAAAATATAAGATCGTGAAAATGTATATCATACATAGAAACCAGATCAGGCATTGGAGAAAAGCGTCACTTTGCATTTTCTGTGTTTCTTTTGATAATTCTAAAACCAGTCATGGACAATTCACTTTGTGAAATTTCCTGCTTTCAATTTCTCTATTTACAACAAACTCACAGTATAAAAGGGTGATTTAATGAAAACCCACATGCTTAAAATACATAAAAGATGCACTCAATATAAGGCACAATTCAATCCCAAATCTGATTACAAGAGAATTTCATCAAGTTAATTACCCATAAGATACATGAATCACATGGCAAATTCTAGATGTATTCACTTAAATTTTCAGAAGTTGATAAATGATCCTGTTAAATGTGTGTGTTGTGGTTTCCACACCGCTTACGGTATTTTCAGTCACTACCTTTTCTAAGAAGCATGTCAGTTCAGGTCCAGCACTTCTCCAGACACTCTTTCCTATTTTGGACATTTTAAATGTCTTTTCAGAGATCCTTTTTGTCTAACATGGCACAATGTTAAGTAGAATTAAACTTGAGTGATCCACAGAAACTCATACTCAAGACGTGTGTCCTGAGCAGTCCAATGTAATCCCTTAAGTCCTTGGGAAATTCAGCTTCAATCACACTTGAATACAGTCATATATTCAGATATAAAAAGGTACATGTGCTCAAGTAAGAGGTGTGCATATGATGGGATGCAAAAGTCTGCATCATCCAACCAGATAAAACCAGAGGGAGATCCAACTCCCCCAGCAGCCTTCATTCCCTCCCTGCAGTAAATCTACCCCAAAAGCAAGATCAGTTCTGATTCTGTGTAAGCCTGGTTTAAGACCATGATAATACTAAAAGCATCCTATAGTAAGGCAATAATAAAAGCATTGAACATAAGTGTGATATCACATATAATTTGTCATTAAATACTCCTACCTTTTCAGTTTCATATAATTTTCACTAGCTGCAGGTCTGCATTCAGCACGTTGCACCACTATTCCTTCCAAGGCAAGTTTATCTAGAATGAAAAGAAAACAAAGCAAAACTGGACATTAATGTAAGATCCACTGTTGCAGTGTACCCCGTAAAGAGATGAAATAATCCAACAAGATGGTCAACATTTCAATTATTTTTCATTAATCAAGAATTTACTAAATATAACATAATTCTAAGTTCTCAAATCAAGTTCTAAAGTCTCTGCTATTTAGAAATAAGCAGGAAAAAAAAGCTTGCATAGCTGGTATACCCTAGACTTCCTTGTTGTGCCTTGAAATGTTTTACATATTAAGAATGAAACACAGAGATCAAAGTTTAAATAAGAGATTGCAACTCCTTTCTCTAGATGTTGCACTCAGATTATCTAGGAACTGTTTCTCTAAATGGGTAATTAATACAGTCAGTGACTATGAAAAAAATCTACAAAGAGAACCCAATAATCAAAGTATCCAAAATTAGTGGAAGATAAAATAATAGCAAATTTTATTCTTATTCTCAGGAAAAGAGTACCACATTTTCCTCTTGCTATAATTTGAAAAAAGTTCACTAAAGGAACGCAATGCAAAAAAGTAGTAATACAACATGGTAACACTCAGGGAAAAGAAGTAAAAGCTTTCAGTTAGTAATCTAGGATACCACATACAAGTATTTAGGTAATAATTCTCTCTGTACATTCACCCCTGTGATGCAGTCACTTTGTTACCCTACATGACCACCTTTTGCCTAAAGCAACGATGACTAACAAACAGCGCAGCATCAGCCTATACCATTAAGGTAGGTAAAACCCAAAAAATTAAAAGCAACTTGATGCAGAAATGAAGAGAGAAGTGATGGTGGGCAAACACCTGCATTTCTACAATGATGTTCTAGTGCATAATGTGTGAATCTGGGAGGAGTGCATGTCAATTCATCCATCTCTTCTGGGCATAACCAGCGCACTATGTGTTAAACGAACACCTCTGGAACAACCTTGCATTACATGAAAGGATGAGTTTTAAAGGCTTGATTAGCTCTCACTGTTAAAATGTCCTTCCACGGGCACTGCACTGCCATTGTCACCTTCTGCTGGCAATGTCACAGAAGATGACAGAAATGCTTAGAAATATTGATACCCAAGCAACCCAAGGCACTCTGAGACATCTCTGGTTTTCCTATAACCTTATAGACTGAAATATTACTACTTGTGCTCACCCTGAATAATGACAGGAACAATTACTTTGACATCACGTATTTTAAAATTATTTCATCTAAAATTTCTTGGATTGATTCAAACTAAGTCCTCGAAAGCAGTAAAAATGCCATTTTTTTTCAGATAAGTTTGAATGAAACAGAAAAAAAATTGTATTAAAACACTTGTGATTTTGTGAATTCCCATGTTAATGGTCAAAAGAGACAATGTGGCAAATTTGCCTGATGTCCTGTGTATCACAGACAAAAAAACTTTATTGTCTTTATTCTTTACAGAACTTAGTAACTTATTTGTGGCTAAAGTGGTACTAATACTGCTGCTTAATTTCTAATAAGTATTTAGCTTCAGCTTCTAGCAGCCGGTTCTTCTTATGACTTTCGATACTATGGTAAAGTGCCTTTCAGTACCTCATGTTTCTCCCTCTGAAAGTACTTACACATTGTAATCAAGTTGCTTCTCAATCATCTTTTCAATAAATGAACCAATTTAAGCTCATGCATTATCTCATCACAAGACATTTATGCCCATCCTTAAATCAGTTTGGGATTTCTTATTTGCATCTTGTTCAATTTTGAAATGGTGTTTTAAGATTACAGAGACCAGAAACCAGACATAATATCATTGTACTGAGTTTATGAAAACCATACATGGAGGTAAAATAACAGATACAGGAGCTGGAATTTCTCTCACCTCACTTAAGTCATTTCAGGGTTATTCAGCAGAATCTCTGAACTCAGCTGAGAGAAGGGAGACTGTCAGAAAATGAAATGGTCCCATCTCTTTTAGAATTCAATGATTTCCTAGTGGTTTTTTGTTGTGGGGTTTATTTTGGGGGAGGGGGCATATGGTGTCTGTGTCCCATGACTGCTTCATGTTTAGATGGCTAAAACTGGCCTAAGATCAATTTGTCTCTAAAAAATCCAAGTTCTGGAGGTTTGTGGAGTTGGCTGGCTATTGTATTACTAACATAACTATTCTGAGTCTTTTCTAAGCTTCACATTTTATCTATGTGCTCTGCATTGCCTGTTCCTAGGTGTATAATTGCCTTTGGCTTGGTGAAAATACATTGTCTTTAAAAGCAGATTCTGTGAATTAAGCAATCCCAGTCACACCATGACAGTCTTGTCATAGTTATTCACTGTCTGACCAGCATTTGTGTCAATCACGACACATTTTATAAGCTGCGATTCTCACCACTGTCCTTCTTGCTAATCCTGGAGGCAGCCCTTCAAACTACAACTCAAGTGGCTTCCTACTCATAATTCCTTTCTGATATAACTGTCAGCCAGTTTTTAATCTTGTTCTGTGCTTGCTTTTTTTCTTAGACATAAATCAGGGATCACAAGGATCTAGACTATGTGCTATATGAAAGGCTAAGAAGGTTGCAAATGTGCTGTTACTTTAAACTCACAATCTTCAAAATTAAGTTTGTTTGACCAGAAAACCTTTACATATAGCCATGTTTTCTAGCATTCATTACATTTCCAATTTTATCTACCTCTTGAATTCCACAACAATTTTTCTGCTCACTTCTATAGTATACGTTTCAAGGCTAGCTAACCTATATTCATCTGAACCATCCAACCCAGCTGCCTGAACACTGAAATGTCACTATCAATCTCCCTGCACCTTGCACAATTTTCAAACTATTTTTAAGTCTTAAGGATTGGGGTCAGTAAAGAAGACAGTTCCCACCCACTAACTATTTAGGAAATGAACATGCCAATTAAACATGTTTATCCTTAATATTACCACAGAATCACACAATGGTTTGGGTTGGAAAGGACCTTAAAAATCACATAGTTCCAACTCCCCCATCATAGTCAGGAACACCTTCCATTAGACCAGGTTTCTCAAAGCCCCATCCAACCTGGCCTTTAATACTGTAAGGATTAGGGAATCCAAAACTTCTCTGGTATCTCATCTTTGATGTCTTTGTTAAATACCCTCATTTAATTACCACTGATCCAGATTTGACGCCTACAGTCAAATCCAGATAAAATGTTCCAATCGCTTCACAGCAAAAGGCTGTGCACAGTCTCCCAAACACGGCCTTGCAGCTAAGCTTGCCTGCTGTCTAAGAACATGCACTGTCCAAACCCCAAAGTTTATGTCCCACTTTCCCTGAACTCTCCTAGGGATTTTAACACAACCTGAGAGTCTAGCAGAATACACAAAGATACACACAAACTTCCAGATGCAAGACTGTAGTGAGGGAACACAGTTTTTATTCCCTTTGCAGCCTAATTAGACATCATTGACCAAACTCAAATTCAGAGACTTGGGTCTGTCTTTGACTGTTGCAGGACCAGAGATACAATGAAAAGATATCCAAAATACTACATATCTGCCTTGATATTTCCATTGGCCTAGAACGTAATGGACAAATAAGGCATGAAAGTGGTAGCTCCCTGTTAAAAACACCTACTCAAAGTAGATAGTAAAAAATAAATAAATAGGACTGAAAGACTAGCTAAGATCAGTGATGAAAATAAAACATTTTCCCATTTCCCCAAGTGTCTTACACTCAGTTGCCCAACATGTGTTGGCAGGTACAAAGTACCCTGTTAATGCAGCTCTGGACAGGCTCATCTACATAATCCATAGTATCATCATTAGCTGCCAAATGCATGCTCACCCTGACCTCCCTGCCTGAACGCCCTGGTGCCAATTCATAAAGTAATTTCAATTGTTCTCACAGTGAGATGATAGATATGGTGGGGAGACATGACCTCCAGCTTGGAATCCTGCTGACAATCATTATCAAAGAATGGAATATGGCAGAAACTTTAAAGCCAATGTTGATAAACAGGCAGGAGAGAAATTTACTGGAATTGTGCAGTAGATGGTCTGATAGGGGTTGGATTGTTGTAGTTTTCAGTGAGAGAGATGGACTGGCTTGGAGATTTTAATGGATTAATCCTCTAGTCTGACTGCACTCAGCTTCAATTTCCAGCCACTATCTTGTTGGACCATTGACTGCTAAGCTGAAGAGCCTGCTAAGAAAGCATTTCTGCCCATCCCAGCACTTATACAGTCCCCACCTTTATCAAGTCTAATAAAAATAAATCATGTTTTCTTGAGCCTTCCATTATGCCAATTTTTCAGCTTCTTAATCATTCTTATTGGCCTGAGAAAGTCCAGTTCATGAATATCTCTCCTGAGACATTGTCTCTCACAGTCAGACTTGACAGCATGTGCTTACCAACTCCTCTGCTTTGTGAGCGGTGCCGAGGAAAAAAGGAGATGAAGACCACACTCAGGATGCATGGTTCCCAGGCAGCAGGAAAAAGTGTAGTAAGATGAAACTGCAGTAAGGACAGGCTGTGGGCACATATATCTCCAACTCCTCATCTTGCTGTTGCTTCCCAGCTGTCATGGTTTAACCCCAGCCAGCAACCAAGCCCCACAAAGGCACTCACTCAATGCCCCACCAGC
The DNA here is from genome assembly GCA_020086605.1 of Lanius collurio. Taxonomy (NCBI): domain Eukaryota; kingdom Metazoa; phylum Chordata; class Aves; order Passeriformes; family Laniidae; genus Lanius; species Lanius collurio. The sequence continues at coordinate 3,615,652 of JACBWW010000006.1, read as the reverse complement.
AGGATCAAGGACTGAATTAAAGGGTAAAAACTGGAAAACTCATGGGTTGGGATAAAGACAGGGTCCCATCACATACAACAGTCACTTGGGAAGACAAATGCCATCACTTCAAATGTCGTCCCCTTCCTCCTTTCTCTCCCACTTTACATACTGAGCATGATGTCACATGGTCTGGAATATCCCTTTGGTCAGTTGGGGTCACTTGTCCTGTCTGTGTCTCCTCCCAACCTCCCATGCACCCTGAGCCTCCTCACCAGTGTGACAGTACAAAAAGCAGAAAAGGCCTTGACTTTGTGTAATCTCTGCTCAGCAATAACAAAACAATCTCTGTATTATCAACCCTGTGTTCAGCACAAATCCAAAACACAGCCCCATACCAGTCACTGTGAAGAAAGTTAACTCTACCCCAGCCAAAAGCAGCACACCAGCACCCAATTCAGAAGCCCTGCTAGCTCCCACTGCTCATGTAAACTGCTGTGCAGCTTCCCAGGTTTTTGCATGTGTTGGCTGGCCAAGGTACAGCCCCCTTCCTTCACTAGACCTCAGCTCTGTTCTTACAGACTAAAGGCCTTTTGTGGCACCTCTCTTGCCTCAAAGCTGGTACCCTTCTCAGACCATCCTTCCCCAGTAGCTGTGCAGCTACGAACAGGATCACCAGGTCTTCACTTGGCATTCCGTTACTTAGGCATCCAGTGTTACTGCCAACTTTGTTTAACTGACCACTCCACAGAACGATGACTTCATGTTCAGCTGTCAATGATGAATTATATACAGATCAGAGCCTCTGCCCTAACTCTCCTGCAAACATAAGTACTGCAAGCTGTCTACAGTGCATTCCTGGGCATGTAAACTTTGAATTTGGTGATAATAAAATGTTATCCTAACCAACTACCCAAATGGTTCTGCATCAGCAATGTATCACCCTACTGACTGTAATCTCATCTGTATCATCTCCAAAACCATCAGCAACTACCTCCTTGATCACTTACCAAAAAAACAGCACCAAGAACCAAATCACAGCAACTTCTGAACGACAATTCTCTGCTTAACATTTGCCAGTTTGAAGCCTGCAGATAAGTTCTGTATAGCTAAATGACAATGAAACCAATACAGTAAATATCCTACTACAAAATGACAAATGAAACATACTGAAGGATTTAACAGAAAAAAGCAACACCTCCTTTGCTGAACAAATCCTAATTAAAAAAAAATGGAAAAAAATTGGCAACACCCATTGATTCTCCACCCTCATTGATTAGTATTATATTACTTTCCCTTATTTTTTAACTGATTGATTTCCAAGTCATGTATTTTATCACTTTTCATACCGTACTTTTTCATATTTAAATACCTGGCTCATCCAAATTCATCCTTCAGATATTGGCACAGCATTTGCTTTTCCAGTCTTGCAGAATTGCAGGGCTCAAAAATTATTAAAAATATCAACAGCAATTTTGGTAGTTTCTTAGACAGCCCTTTAGAAATTCCTGAATGCAAATTGTTCAGAATTGCTGATTTGAAAATCTTTAATTTTAATTACTATGTAGAGCTTGTCTTCAACAGCTGTTAATCAACATCTGGAGATATTATTGAAATGAGAATCTCTATGCTACTAACAGTGTGTGACAGGAGCTACTGAATGGTCTAATTGTCCAACAACCTGGCCAATTTTCTGTTATGACATTAAATGACTAGCAAACTGCCTCGATAATCCTAACAGATGGCATTAGCATGGCTTCCTAATACACTTCTAAATTTCTCTCCCTCTTATAGCTGAGATTTTTTCTCATATTGTTTTGTACTCTAATAAAAAATGTAGCTGGTTTCTGTAACCCAGATTATTTTCACTGACAGCAGACTGTCAGTGAAGCTGATGTTCTCTGGATAGGCAAGTAAGCTGAACCACAGGTAAAGCACTAATTTTTCCATGGTGTGTTCTGGTCCTAATACTCAGCTATATGGCATGTTCAAGCTTCCAGATAAGGAGATTCAGGAAGAGGGTGGAAGTTGAGTGGGAGTGAGGTTATTTTCCAAAAGGAGACATGTAGGGCAGGATGAGGGGCAGACGCCTATCCCCCTCCTCCTTGGTTTTGTTTTTCTCTGTAGCTGACAGACATCAGCACTGCATTTTCACTGTCTCCAGGACAGCTTTTCTGAGCAAGAACCTCTGTGGATTGCCCTTCTGTTGCAACCCAAAGGGAGAGTAATTTGGAAAGGCAGTACTACTACTACAGCCACTTTCTTAAGCGTGCGCAAGGATGCTCAGCGTATTTTCTGACTTAATCTGAAACCAAAACAATATCCTTTCAATTGCTGGATTCCAGCAGTATTCCTTACTCCAATGGCAATCCCAGCATACAAGGTGACACTAACAATTTGTGAAGTAGCAGTCACTTCAGGATTGCTACCTACCCACATTGGAAAGCAAAACAATTCAGCTGGATAGGGCAGAAACAGTTCACTTACAACACAGGAAAGCACCCAGCAGCAAGGTACTCTGTCTCAATCCAAGTGGGAAGCATGAAGATCTGGGATGCACTTGGCGCATCTCAGCTATCACACACTGGTACACAATACAAAAGATTCTCAGAGCACAAAAAGGGTCAAAGTCTCTAACTTGACTGCAAGAAATACTTCCATATATTTGCCAAAATGAACTTTTGGATGATCTTCCAGTACATGGACAAAAGGACAGAAAAAGGAAGTCCAGCATACCTTCAAATAACAGTGATTTATATGAAGTCACTCCACTAAAATAACATGCACTATAATACCATACGTATCATCAAGTGCACATGAAGAATGAGGACTTTTTGGGAAAGACTTGTAGTAGGCATAGAAAGTGGAAAACTTTCACCAAGAAATGTCAGGCTTTAATTTTGTGCTACAGATGACTGTCAGCTGGAGTAAAATAAGGCTACATGGCTTTGTGGGGATGAAAATTTTACAGCAGCTCTAAATTTTTCAAGTCTCAAAGGTTTAAGTGTAAATATTCATGAACTCCACAGAGTATATTTTCCACACCAAATCCATTTTGAATATTTTATCATACAAACCACTAAAATGATTTTGCATGATCTTTCGAAGAATACTTACTTGTTCACAAAAGTGGAAAATAGCAACCACAAGTGTTAGAACGTTGAGGAGATGATGAAAACTTAAGTGAACACATACTGTTCAGTAAATCCTGTCTATTAAAATGCAGACAGCTTAACTGGACATGGAAAATTTCTCATCTTTTACAAATCCCTTCTCTCCTTGGAAATCCCTACTCACTTGTACCAGGATGTTTCTAGTTCAGCTTTGAAGTATTTCAAGTTCACTGTGTGAGGCAGAAGCACCACCAATCATTCTCTTAAGGTTTAACAGACAATAAAATGGTTCAGTATTTTAGCTATGCACGATCTAAGCACATTACTGGATTTTCCATCACTTGACAATAAACTAAATGTGAATGGATGTCTCCTGTAATGGAAACAAAAATCTTACTTAAAATTAATTACCTTTTTCATTTTCTCAATTACTAATTCAATAGCTTGAACCTGAATAACTTAGCAATTAATGAAAAGAGTTAATCTTGAAAAAAATTCCAAATGTTTAAAAATTAGGAACTGATTGAAATCTCTTTGACTGAAGTTATATTAAACACATCCATGGCATCAAAGAGTTAAAAATAAAACTGTTACTAATTCATGGCAAATCAAACTTAATTAGTAATACCTGCTTAATATATCACATATAGCAGCAGAAAAATTTAGCTTGTCAGTGCTAGGGATAGGATATCTCAGCAAGGAGAAGAGTGAGAGAAAAACACTTATTTCCACTGGAGTCAGTTATCAAATAATAAAATATTACAGTGATTACTCTATGGTATCAATAAACAACCTTAGAGACAGTGGGAGCAGTAGGAATAAGATATATAGAAATAGAGCAGAAGAATTTACAGAAAAATAATCTGCCTTTCCACTGCTAGTCAGGCAAAGCAGGACACATCTACCTGTAAAGTGAAAACTACATCTTGAAAAAGATAGAACCTCCTCCTCTCCAGGTCTAACCCAAGGAAAGCCTTTGCTCCCACCTGTGCTGGGGAATGCATGCAGTGGCTCACATCTGTCCACTCCCCAAGGAAACGCCCATAGAGATGTGCAGAGAGCTTTTCCATTCCTGCTCCAAATTGTAAATGTTTAAAGGGAGGATCTTTTGGGGAGGCTCAAACCACAGGAGAGAAGACAGCCATTTGATTCCAGTGTGCTGTGCCGATGTTTCCGCCTCTCTGTACCCCAGTGTTGCTAAGCTATGGTGTTATGTGATGTTCAAAGCTATCTGTAGGCACACAAGCCCTTTGTTCCACAGGGCAGCTGAGTTTTTCTATCGAGAAAGAACAAACTGATGCTAGACAGTCTTGGTGACTTAAGAACCATCACCAATATAAATGGTAAATCCTCCCTGTAAAACAGCTTTTCTCTATGTCACACAGAAAGGCAAAATGCAAAACCTAATCATGCTGCTGCTCTTGTGTTGGTGAGGATACTCCCTTTGACTGCAAATAAAGCTTTTGCCACAAACTTAAAATAGTCAGACCAACAAGTCCTTAGCACCACTTCCAGGGTATCTTCTGTGGAAACATCCTTCTGCTGCACATGTGCCCCATAAATGAGTGACATGCATGTGCACACATTCCACAGATGACACCCCCCCTTGTACACACAGGGACACCTTTCCTTCCTGTGTTGTCCTGCTGTATGCATCAAGTACTGTAGTCAGTACTAAAAACAATGTGAAAAAACAGGCTTTGTGAAAATAAAAATCCTTGAAACATAAATAAAGCTGTTTAACACCATAAGCACTAAACATGATTTGGCCAGCTGACACTACAAACACATCTGCAAGTATTAAAAATAAGTTGCCATTTAGTATAGCAGTATGTATTTCTGTGCAGAACCACCTTAGCTTTGCAAACTACTTAGACTTACAGGAAAGAAACAATACAAACAGTTGTTACACGCTTCTTCCCTTACACAGTTAAATGCAAATTCTCCCTTACAGTCATATTCCTGCTATCTCCCTGCACACACAGCTGATACGCCACCTACTGCAAACCCAGCTGACAGTCGGAGCAATGCAAGCAGCATTTCCATTCCAACATCAAGCTGGAGCTGAATAAAGGTGCTTTTTAATAAGAAATAACCTCTTTGCAAGCTGACAAGAGCAAAGCAGGATAGCTGGCTTTTTGTCTCAGCTTCAACAATGGAGAGAAAAGCAAGCAGAAGAGAAAATGAATGCGAAGAAAAAACCAGCAACTCTGAAAGCTCCGAGCTAGACAAGGACTATAAAACATCTCTGATTACTCTGAATGTCGGTGGTTATCTATATATCACACAAAAACAGACACTAACCAAGTATCCAGATTCTTTTCTGGAGGGGATCATAAATGGAAGAATAATGTGCCCATTTGATGCAGATGGTCATTACTTCATAGACAGAGATGGACTCCTTTTCAGACACATCCTCAACTTCCTACGGAACGGAGAACTTCTTCTACCAGAGGGGTTTCGAGAAAATCAACTTTTGGCACAAGAAGCTGAATTTTTCCAGCTTAAAGTACTCTCAGAGGCAGTGAAATCAAGGTGGGAGAAGGAACAGCTAGCATCTCGAGAGACTACTTTCCTGGAAATAACTGACAGCCACGACCGTTCACAAGGACTTAGAATCTTTTGTAATGCTCCTGAATTCATTGCAAAGATAAAATCCAGAATTGTACTGGTGTCCAAAAGCAGGCTGGATGGATTTCCAGAGGAGTTTTCAGTATCTTCAAATATTATTCAATTCAAGTACTTCATAAAGTCTGAAAATGGTACACGATTGGTACTGAAGGAGGACAACACCTTTGTCTGCACCCTGGAAACTCTTAAATTTGAGGCTATAATGACAGCTTTAAAATGTGGGTTTAGACTGCTGACCAGTCTGGATTGTTCAAGAGGGTCGATTGTTCACAGTGATGCACTGCATTTTATCAAGTAATCACAAAGGCAAAGGAAGCGAGCACGCAGCCAGTAAACCTCCTTGAGCTGCAGCCTCCTGGCATCACAAATAATGCATCTAACTAGCCCTGTACTACAGAGCTCAGCTGCTAATCAACTGATGTGAGCTAATGGTATGTAAATCTCATAATGACATCTATCTCTGGCTTACTTAAGCTGAATGAAAATTTTATGCCTGAATTTAACAAAAACTATCTGCTAACATTGTAAGCACAGATGGAATGCTTTATGCTCTTTGTAATATGTTTTCTCAATGCTGTCTTTCAACCAGAGAGTCTAGCTGAATTTTTGTGTACCTGTGTGATGAATGTGCATATACCTAACTGTTCTGCTGAACAACAATGAGAGTATTTTCACATAATAAGCAGGCTTAAAATATGTTTTGCTTATGAGAAATTCAGAATGAATTTTAACTGGAATAAATGATTTTGACTGTTCATTAGTGTTTATGGTAATCTATTGTACTGAATTTGCAAAAAACAAGATTGCAAGAGAGTTTAAAATTAAACCAACTTGATTTTTAAGATAGTTGATTTCTCAACTCACTTAACCCCAAATTTATACCATGCTGCTACACTAACAGCAATTGCCAGAAACATGTAAACCAACAAAATAATGCTGGGGGAGATTCGTCTTATTACTGGAAACGAGTTCAATATGCACAGAATGTTAAATTTTCTAACAGTACATACATATCAAATAGCTAATAAAAGTATTTGACATAAAGTGTAGTGTAACAGGTTTCCAGTAATGGCATCCTACAATGCTACAGTCAGTATTTCCTAGCAATCATTTGTGCTCGTAAGGACAGGCAGTGAACACAGCCCTTGCTTTGCACAGTGGCTTCTAAATGCAATGAGTACTATCAGTTCTGAACAGACCACCTGCTGGCAATAAAGACAATTCACTCTGTGCAATGGAATAAATACCTTCATTCTCCTCATCTCCACTATTTATCAAATCTTTACATTTTAAACGAAGCTTTAATAGTTTCTATAGAACAACTGTAACTAACTTAACCACAAGCATTACAAACCAGTCACTTCACAAAAGTGAACTGAAAAATCATCATAGAAGGCAAAAAGAAGCTGCACTAACTCTAAGTTTAAGCTTTGTTTGTCATTGAAGCCAATCATCATTTACAGCTCATATGAATCCAAAATTCAAAATGCTTATAAATAAAAAGAAAAAAACCAACTAAATAGCTCTCCCAAGACATTGATTTTGCACACAAAAAAATGTCAACAATGTGCTGTACAATCCATACTAGAAGTGACAACCAAGGAAAACAGCTAACACAAGACAGGCTGAGAACAGTTGTGGTTTGGATTTTAGAGGGATCAAATCAATCCTTGGTAGCAAAGGCTGGGAATACAAATGCAAGGTCCACTTAGCCTTCAACATGAAACTTCTTTTCAGTTTTAACATACAACAGGTGTTGTTAACTAGGTCCCTTGCTAGAGATGACTTAAGATAGGGATGCTACGTCTCTAGACCAGCAGCAGTGACTGAAACACATTCCAATATGATCTTATCAAGTGGGAAAATTCAACCTCTCCAGAATACTCCATCACAATGAATCCACTGTCTAGAAATGATTAAGTTTTCTATCTAGTCCTCACGTTGCAGACTCACAGTTCATAAAACTTGTGGTTCTACAAAAGATGTGGTTCTAAGTGAAACTTTTCCAGACTCTAATGTTTAAAAACCGGATCACCTTACACTTCAGGCATACACGCTGAAGAACTGCCCGTGTATCCCAAAACTTCTCTGAATTTGTCCAAATGCATTAACTATCTACACACAAAAGATACATAGTAAAATACTACTATTTACATATGCCACCAGCATGTGTCATCTTCTCTCCTCCCCCTCCAAGCTATTTTCAAATTGATGTATTAAAAAAATATCCTCATTAACCACTAATCTTGTGCTTATAAGAATCTGTAGGACTTCTGTGAAAACCAAATGTGAAAGCTTCCCTAAAAGAAATACAAAATCCTGTTGATCTTCTGGGACAAGAACTAGAAACTCAATCACACAGAACAATTAATGAAAAGCCCTTTGTACACACAATTCTCTACATGAGCAAGAAAAAGTGACAAGACAATCTAAAAAAGCTCCATAATGAATCCACAAGTTTTAAAGCAGCATGCCTACTGTGCTGTCAAATACACAGCCTGCATCAGCACAAAGTCTGGAGGAGGCTGTTGCTCCTAGGATGTCAAATCATCCATTTGCACTTAAATGCCTTTGGTTATAACCTTCATTTGCCCTGGATCTTTGACAGAGATTTAAAATGTCACTGCGGCTGGAAAGAAGGAAAGCGAAAATCAATTTTTATTTCAAACAATTAATATATGTTAATTAAAATACGTTGTGGTTGCTCACCTTTCAGTTGGGCTCTTAGGATGCCAAACACCAAGGAATCAATTGTTAGTACTTCCCTATCAGAAAGCAGCACCAGTTTTTTATCACCAAGGAATCAATTGTTGGCACTTCTCTATCAGAAAGCAGCACCAGTTTTTTATCAGAGCATGACTTTCACTCATGAAAAATCAGTAGAGAATTTGATTGGTCTGCATTTATTGTAGAAAATAATTTCAAAATATAAGTTATTCATAAGCTGATAATCACAGGTAACACCGAAAGCATCTGAAGCATTAGAAAGCATCTATAGCTATTAGTGAAAGATTTATTTGCCAGGCTTTTGGTTCAGAGTATCTACTGCCCTCTCAACCTATGAAAGAGAAATTGAAATCTTCTTTTTGAAAGTGAAAAATGTACCTCTCTAATCATTGTTAAAATAAATAGTTGTGTTGTTTGGTTGGTTTATTGCAGGTTGGTTTGTTTGTTTGCGTGTTTAAAATTCAATTATTCATTACCTTACACACCTTTAACTGGATTTTTAATGTATTTCTTTGTAAGTAACACTGACATCTATGGCATACATGTAAAGTCATCTACTGCAGCACTAACTTCAATCTTGTTTATTTTCCCTTTTTCATGAGCAGTGATGCATTTCTGCAAGTGTCAGGGTTTGAAATTCTTACATGCTGCCTCTGATCAAAGGCACCTCACTCAGCTCTTTGAATTACACAGCAGAAAGGAACATGGAGGTAAAAGAATTAATTCCTTTCCTTGTTCACACTAAACAAATCCACAACTGTCTTGTATCATGCCATATCAGCTACAATTAGACATTTCAAACTAGTTACAAACTTGAGCAATTTTTCAGGGGAGGAGTGTGTTGCTTTGGTACATGAACAAAAAGACCACATAAAACCTGAATACTGTGAATGATGTTTCCTTTGTACTCCATAAACATACTAAATTTGACATAAATATGTTTTGTATATGTTCAGTCAGTCAGATACTTGTGTTCCACCATAGTAGGATGTGCCAGAAAAGGTACCTAGTTATACATCAGCTACCTTTTTTGCCTTTTAAGGTAGGAAATTTCATTTTCAATAACTACTATGACAATACAAAATCGGCAGAATCAAGTGCTTAAGTCAGAAATACTCACAGTTATTCTAACAACCTTACGTAGTACACAATGTGCATGCAAAATATTTCTATTCTTCTTCCTCTCATTAAGAATTGGATCACAACAAACTTATCAGAACTACCCTACAAGTATCAGGAAATAATTACAATTACCATAATTTCTCTGATGATCTTCAACTGCTCCAGTAGAAGTAAGAAGAAACTTCCTCCCCTTTCCCCAAGGAGGCACTTAACTGGCTCCCAGGCTTGGTCAGCTCTGCTTGCCTCCCTGCCTGTTTTCTCAGGTGAGAAAAGGGGTCACCAAGCAGAAAGGACACAGACAACACAGCAGGACTAACTTCCACAGACTACAAAAAAATATCCTTGCCCCTATTAATTTCTTGAATGACTGCTCATGGAAAAATATAAATAGCTGCCAAATTGACCAAAATACTGACACTTGGATGCCCACCTTTTCCCCCGGTGAGGAGAAGCCAAGGACTTTTATCACACTTGGCAATATGCTGGCATAGGTACCAACTATATGGATTTCTATACAAGAACAAAACCTACACGTGACTGCACCATGTCAGACTAAGGCCTGTTTTAGCCCAGTTTTCAGTGGTGACTGCAAACTGTTTCTAAGCCCAGAGACTTTGCATGTCTGGGAGAATTCCCATTTTTGATCCTTTGACCCTCAAATCCTTTCCCTTATCTTGTTCTCTCCTCCCATCATACAACTACTTTTCATTTTTGTTTCACTGTACCCCTTCCTTTCCCAAGCCAGTTGTGGGGCTTTGTCAGGGATGCCTAGGACAGAACATATAACTGGGAAAAACATACACAATGCCTCCTCAAAGTATTTCTTCAGTCTCTAACCACCTACTGCCCAATGACTTCTAGAGTCAGATGTGGTTTCTGGCAGTAGTTTTGATGGTGTAAAATACACAGGCTGCACAATAAAGTCAAATTGCAGCTCCAACTCTGTACCTTCAGTACTGACTCGCCCACTGACCAGTGTTTCACAGCATCATAACTGCATTATTAATATTTTCAAACGCTCACGTCTTACTTTTTATTTTTTGCATTTGTACCTATTACAACTGTTCAAGTGACAACAGGTCACTTCTTTTTACAGTAGGTAAAAATTACATCATCATTTGCAGAAAATCAGCGGCATCATTATTTTAACCTTTTAAAAGCATTACAAGGTTTCCATTCAGTAAGACGAGAACAGGTTAAGAAAATTATCTTCCTCCTCCACTCCTCATTAGAATACAAGCAGAATAAGGGCAGACAACAAATAATACAATTTAGTAAGAGCAGTGTCTAATCCATTCATTTATTTGTGTAGAAGCATCAAGTTGCCCTAATGCTGCTGACTGATGAATCAGGACTGGGGAGGAAGAGGACAAGTTAACTTGGATCTATGACAACATAAATACTATTTTCCTAGGCTAGATCATCTTTGCTAAATAACTATTACATAAACCTAACTTTGTCTGCTGCTCTGCAACACAGGGTAGATTGACAGTAAAGTGACAACTAGTTAAAAAAAAGAAGGAATCTTTATACGAAGAGAGGCTTGCATAATATACTGGGTTGAAACAAAATCAATAGGTAAGGCACAAGAAATTAAGGATCAGAAAAAATGGGTTTTATTTACTTTTGAAATAGACATTCTGTAACTCCAATGGACTGGTATATCACAGAGAACATTGTCTCAAAACATTGGCTCTGTAAATCATCATCCTTCCCAAAAAAACCGCCAGAAAACAAACAGCATGGCAAGGACTGGGGAAGGTAGGAGGAAGATGTATGATGACACCTGAGGAACGCGGATGAGCAAGCACTCGGAAAAAGAAACTGCAGTTGCCTTTCTTTCTGACATTGCATAATATTCTGTAGAACTAGACAGTTGATTTCTTTTCCCAAAAATGTGTATAGTAGGAGTATATACACAGCTAATGCAACAGTCTCCCAAGAAGCTGTTTCTATCTGTGCTGTTCAAAAGCTGGTACAATAACTATATCTGTAAACAGCAGCTACTCATTTAAAACACTATTACAACATGATGATATGCAAGCTCAACATGTTAAGATTTCAAAACCAAGTCGTTACAAGATGACTCCTATAAATTGAGTCATTCTGAATGCCTGTAAGCTTCTCCTGATAATGCTAAAAATTACCACAATATTGCCTTGTTCATTGGTGGTGTGACTTTGAGGGATACAACCTTGATTTACAGACAGTTCATGAAAGCCACCATCTTTCTGGGCATTAAAGGGGGATTCCACTAGTTCTACCCTAAGCATTATTTCAGTTTTGTGAAAAGCTAGATCTCTATGCTTTTCCAGGCTACATCATTTTTTTTTTTGCCTTTGACACCACCAAACTTTAAGGAGCAGCTTTGTTCCAGGTATGGAAAGCTTGCTCAAAATGAAGCACAAGTTTTTCTTGCTCACAGATCCTGAAGAGAGATTTGGCATCCTGTGTAGAAGGGGTGGCACTTAACCAGCCACAGAAGCACATGAAGGTCATGAGAATTCAGATATAAACATCCAAGGCTGCTTGCTGAGGAAATGCCCCAGGAAAGTCAAGTTCCAAGGGGCTTGCTAGAGTCTAGACTCTGATGCTTAGGGAAGTTTGCAGTGCTGGACTCCCCCGGCTGTGAGGATGGGGAGGGAGAACTATGGTGAGAGAGACTATGAGACAAAAAGAAAGGGACTCAATGTCACTCAGTGTCAGCTGAGGGTCTTGGGTTTGTGGCGAAGACAGATGCCCACACAGTGCAACACTGAGGTTATAGAAATAATGTCTAATAATCCTGAAATCAGTAAATAAATAATGGTGGAAAATTTTACAAAATTCTCTTTTTTGCTTTTCATATGTCAGTTTTCAAAGAGGATATTTTCTTTATTGTAGCAGAAGTCAGAGGAATTAACTTTTTTAAAAAATTTTTAATAGCAAACTTCAAGCTACAAATTGGCTGCAGCTTCACAGAAAGCTATTTGTTAGCTCCTAGGAGGTTCCTGATTTTGTACCGTAGTGAATAGATGAAGTGAAAAAAAGAAAAGAACAGGTCAGAGGTGGGTACAGACTCTCTCAATTAGGAAGAAAAAATAAGCGAACAAACTAGCAGCGAACAGGGTAAGCATGAAAAAATGTAAACAGAACAAGCAACTGTAACACCAAACCCAGTCATTTATTGCCTCTCTACTACTTAAAGAAGGCCTTTGGCAAGCATTAGGGATAAGGCAGTACATTTTCTCAATGTTCAAACTGGTAATCTCAGAGGAGACAAATTAAAGGTCCTGCCAGCCAGGTTGATAACAATCAGCTAAAGAGAGGAAAAGGTACTCTTAGGTTAGAAGTCTTATCAATACTAACATTATCTAAGGTCTGCAGCACTGCCAGGTCTTGTGACATTTCCAACACATCTTCTAAAATGAACAGTAAATAAAGTTCTTTCCCAATGGGCAGAAATCTAACATGTAGGGTATCTTATGCCTTCCCATATGATGATAAAAGTCCACTTCCATAACCTTTCTGCCACACTAAGATTACCATTTCTGGGTTTGCCCACAGAATACAGCACAGAAATCCCTAAGACAACCTGCACAAGCAGGACAATATGCTGTAGCACAGCTACACAGTGTTCCTGCTCTTGTATCACCACTGCTATTGGCAAGATGCTGGGGCTGGAAAAGCCTGATAGCTCAGGAAGAGCACAAAATGAGTTTTGCTAGATTGTTTCCAGACTCAAGCATACAGAAGGCTCAGGTCCTCCTACTGCACTACTGCCTCCAGTGTTCTGGTAGCTGCAGTTATCAAAAGCAAAGATAAATGACTACACACAACCTTAAAAGAGCTGTTGTTCTCGCCTTTGCTTTAATTGCTTTCCCCCCCAAAAAGTTACCTCCTTGGTTAAAAAGAAGAAACTTTAACTAACTATCCTTGGTGGAAGCTGTGTAACAACAGTATAGAAATGGGGGAAAAAAAAACAAAGAAGGGGGAGAAAGGGGCAAATAGGGCCTGACTGTAACAGTACTGGATCAGACTAAAGGTCTGCTTTGCTCAGCATCATGACTCCAGTAAAGTGGTCACAAGTGGACATCTAATAAGAAACGTAAGGACAATGCAACCACGTATGATTTTCCTACTGGGTATGCATCCCAGTGTCCATCTAGCTTTTGCGGCTTGGAGTCTCTCAAATCAGATGTCCTCTCAATCTTAGTCTCCTTAAGTGGATTTTGGTTAATGAGAAGCTCAACATAACCCAAAATGTGAGCTCACAGCTCAAAGTTAATCGTATCCTGAGCTACATCAAAAGAAGAGTGGTCATCAGGTCAGTGAAGGTGATTCTGCCCCTCTCCACTCTCTTGAAACCCCATGTGGAATACTATTTCCAGCTCTGGGGTCTCCAGCATAAGAAGGACATAGACCTGTTGGATATGTCCAGAGAAGGGCCACAAAGGTGATCAGAAGGCTGGAGCACCTCTCCTACAAAGATGGGCTGAGAGAGTTGGGGTTGTTCAGCCCAGAGAAGAGAAGGCTCCTGGGAGACCTTAGAGCACCTTCCAGTAACTAAAGGGGACTACAGGAGAGACAAGGGTAGTAATGATAGGACAAGGGACAAAGGCTTTAAAGAGAAAAAGGGCAGATTTAGATTAAATATTAGGAAGAAATTCTTTACTGTGAGGATGGTGAGACACTGGAACAGGTTGCGCAGAAAAGTTGTGGATACCCTATCCCTGGAAGTGTTCCAGGCCAGACTGGATGGGGCCCTGAGCAACATGGTCTAGTGGAAGGTGTCCCTGCACATGGCAGGGGAGTTGGAACCAGATGGTCTTTAAAGACTTTAAGGCAACCTGAATTATTCTATCATTCTATCTTCTTTCATATCCCTTTCGTCTCTTCTAAGGTTGTGTCAGCCTTTAGCAAATACCACCTTCACATCCACATCTTCTGTCAAGGAATTCAATTACATTCTGAGTGCAGAACTACCTCATTTTATTTACTTTGAAACTGACTCCTGTAAGCCTTACATCTGCTACATGTTAGTCTTGTACTGGCCAAGACAGCAAACATTTGATTTTCGTCTACCCCTTTGATCCATCATTCAAGGCTCTGAATTTGCAATACTCTAAAAGTCTGAACCCATCAAATGTGATCATGCTGGTACGTGGGTGAACTGCAAAAATCAGCAGAATACCTCATAGAAGACAAAAACAATTTGTGAAGTCATGATCTGCAATGCCCAGCATGGCTAAGATTCCTGGGATTCCTCAAGAGTCATAAGGAAAACCAAGAACTTTGGTACAAGCCAAAAGCACACTTCTGCTTAGTTCGGTACTTCAACAAGCTGGACATGGACATTGCAAAACATTGTCATGGGATTAACTCCCACTGTTTCGTATCAGGTTCTGCTCTCAGGAGAGAAACTGTATGACAAAAACATATTCATTTGCTCAGACATAAATGCCACTATTCATACAATATATTAAAATAAATAGCCAGATTCTAAGAACACCAAGGACATTTAGGCAAATTCTCAAAAAAATTAACTCCAGTTAGTGCTGACCTACCTTAAATCTGTATCCTTTTGCTACTCTACCACTGCACCTTCCCTGTTCTCCCATGATATCTACTATAACCACTAACCATAGGCCTCGACTACATATACCTTAAAGCAGGAATCATTGCTTCCTTCTGTGTTTCAACAGCTACAAATGGAGTCTCATACTGATAATGGCTCCTGGAAAGCTACCGGGAAGCTTGGATTTTAACTTGTGCTGTATTTATCTGCCAACAAACCCAGTTATATTTCCAAGACAAAACCTGTTTCTGTGGCTTGAAAATGGCAGAATCTGCATCTAAATTATCTTCAACACTGAACTGTAAGCTAGTATCTAAATTAAAAATTACTGTTTTATTCCTCCTGACAATCGTTTTTCAGTTAGAGTTTTGCTTTTGAAGTACAATTAATATATGTTAACTGCTTGAAAGAGGATAAAATCAAATGTGCATTTAGCAGCTTTATACTGTCCTATGTTATACCGTAAGAACTCTCTGTCTTTAACAAAAAAATGCTGATTTTATCACGTGGAGTTCAGTGGTTATCATCACGCTTACAATGAATTTCAAATATTCCAACACATGTATAAACAATGTGTGAATCTTTTTTTTACTGTAGTATCAAGAAATTAAGGAAGTGGTATCTACAAACAGTTCAAATGTTGTATAATTGTGCCTGCAGTCGCACACATACATTCACAATTGGTAAAATTTTAATAACAAGTTCACCATACATTGTCTGTCTACATGCGCAAAGCATAAGCAACATTATGTACTTAGTTGCTGCACATGCAACTTCCATATAATGCAATTCCACAAGGACAGTACTTAATTGCATTTGCTCTAACATGAGAATGCATTTCTTTCCTGTATCATTCTCAGCAGACTACAGGCTCTCAACAGGCTCAGAGCAGCAGCTTCTGAGTATTTTTATTGGGGGGGAGCAGGTCACACTTTATATTGGCACAAATGCTTGGTTTTCACAGCTTCTGTCACCACTGACAGCACTTACAGGTAGGTGAAAGCAACGCCATAAACAAACAAGAGCTACACACACGTATTTGGATTTAAATTGCTTGCTCATCCTCATATAGGACCAAGCAAAGCCAATCTTCATTTCTCTTTTCCTTTCGCTGAGTGTGTCATTTGCTATGCTCCTTTCACTTTTAGCATAAACCAGCCTTCAGGCACTAAACAACACTGGTTGAATCACCAAGCACTGTTTATCACAAGCTCTAAACAAATAGGATTTCTGTATGGAAAAACTGAGCTCAAATGACAAAATGCAAAAGGAGCCCAAATTTAGTTTAAGTAAACTTGTCACACATATGTCTTGATTCCTGAATATTTTGACTGTAACCATCATTTGAGATATTATGGATACTAAAGACTTTTCATAGGCTCAACCAACAGGAACATTTCATAGAAGGAAAATCCATGAGGTTCTGTTAAGTAAAACACCATCATTTCTGGTTCTGGAACTCCTTGAGCTGTGAATCATTAAAGGCTGGAAGAAGCTGGAACAGCTTGCCCAGAGAGGAGGCAGATGCTCAAGGTTAGGTTGGACAGGGGTCTGAGCAACCTGTTTTAGTTGAAGACACCCCTGCTCATTGCAGGGGTGTTGGACTAGGTGAGCTTTAAAGTCCCCTTTTAAACCAAACTATTCTATGATTCAATGAGAAGGATCTTGAGGAGATGCCACTGTGCTTCTACGCTGTTCTTACACTCATCTCAAGGCATCTGCTATTGACCACCACTGAGGACAGGACACCAGCCAGATGACCTTCAGTCTGATCCAGCAACACTCACAGTCTCTCTCAAACAGCATCATGTAGAGCAGTACTATCACACCGGTACTATCATGGCTTTTCCAAGTGGTTTGCAACTAGCCCAACAATAAATGTGATTAAAAAGGTCACACATAATACTAATGATTTATATCATAACAAATTCTAAAGTTTGACAGCACCTTACCAATGTAAAAAATTTTTAAGGATGTGAATCAAATTGTTTCTGAATGTCATATCTCATTTACTTTCTTTACTTACTATGAATAAACCTTACATATTTTTATTAAAATAAATAATATCCAAGTAATAAAAAAGTAATACCCAAAGGGATCTTGCTATGCTAACGTGCTAAATAAATACATAAAAGACATCATCTTTGCCTCAAAAGTACTTGCTGTAGGCAAGAAACAGTAGATTAACAGAAAAATTGAGCACTAAATAACCTGAATTACTTGAGAGGTAGTTGGGAAAAAGTCATCTGAGCTCCACAATGATTTTGAGTAAAAAGGGAATAAGCAAAGAGTGTAACTGATGGCTGAGAGTCCTCCTTTATATGCCCTAGGGTAACCAACTACCACCACTCAGAGGGTGAATCCATAACCAGTTTGATTCCATCAAATGCATTTAGCACTCAATCTTGTCAGCATATTTAAACACCCCACAGCATACATTCATTCTTCTGGCTGAAGCAAAAATACAAACAACTAAACACGTGGCCATCTTACACAACATTCACAGAACAAGCAGGAGGTACCAAGAATGAAGAGCAGACAATTCAACCATCCAAACACAAACCAAACCAAAACAAACCACAAAAGCAAGGCAAACCCAACCCTTACAACTAAAAAAACAACTAAATGGAAGTATCAAAATTCTGATTCATTTTAGCAGTTAAAGTCTCAACACCTGATTTCCATGAGACATCGCAAAGCAGTGAGTCTCAGTTTTCAAGTATAAAATACTGATCTCTAGGAACCAGGCCTTTATTTAAGACTTCACCACAATTCACAGAAAATCAGAGTGAACAGGCTTTACCAATCAACTGAGAAGAATTGCAAGCTATAAAACACACCATGGATTCAGTACAAGTCTGCAGACTGTAACATTCCTAACACAAGTCTTCTGACATGCTTAGGCCAGTGCAATAGAAGGAATTTCCACTTTAATAAGAATTCTTTACTACAGAAAACAAAACCCAAACCCTACTTCTAGCCAGACACAAACTATACACTTTTGACAATATTTGATGCTGAAATGCAATTCAAAGAAGTCAGATATTGAAAAAAGCAGATGTCTCCATGTTTAAGCATCCAAAAAGTACTTTCAAGAAGACATTTTAAACACCCACTAGCATTAGACTTATGTTTAGGAAATGCTTTTAAGTAAAGTAGGAGTTTGAAACTTTTTCACATCTTTCACATGAGGCATCTCCTATCTGTGCTTTTACCACTTACAAGTGCCACTCCAGTCCCAATACTATTTAATCTGTGTACATCAGGGATAAACCTACTTTTTACAGACTATTTTTATGACTGCTTAGTTTATGTAATCAGAATCAAATAACAAAAGATCTGGAAATGAGTTACAAACTTTCCCACCAAAAGGTAAGAATTCAAACTAAAAGTAGACAAACAATGAACCAAAACAAAAAAAAAAAAGTTGAAATAAAATCTAAAACAACATTCCAAAGAACATTACATTTCTAAACCTCTCCCTCTAATTTTATTCCCCTTCTTTTAAATAAAAAATATCAATAAGTTAAACTTTTGGTCACAGCAGATAAACAGTTGATGAAGTTATTTTTTGATGTTATGATTTTCTACTAAATATAACAAAAAAGAAAATTTTTTTAATCTAACAATTTCTTAAGAAGAAAAACTGAAAATCTGCAGTAACAAGTAATTTCGTAAGTGCTTCAAGTAAAGTGTCTGTACTCACCAGCACTGCCGCTTTCTGATTTTTCTTCTGATTGGTTTTCTGGGAAAAAAAAATCAGAAAAGGAATCATAATGTTTCTGTGTTGATTATTTGAAATTACATCTAAAATTTGGGTCGCAAAGTAAAGAGTGATAAATTATGTTAAAATCACAATCACTGGATTTCATTAATGTTTATAGATTTACCTTCTGAGAAATAATTTGCTACCAGGAGCAACAAAAAAAAAAAAACTCTTTTAGCACCCAAACTCTCAATTTAAATGAGAAAACTCTATTGCACCACTGAATGAGCTCTGCAAGAACAAACTTGCGTGTTTATACAAAACCAGTAGTAGGATTATGCTCAAACAATGTACATTAATTATTTATCTCACTGGTCAGTCTAGACAAACAAATATTTTTGTATATTACAAAAATAATCAAGGTTCTGCAAAAGAATGTTCTTAATTTGCCTTGAGCAACCTCTTCTCTACCCTTACTACAAGCCATGGAAGAATTTATTTCTTCAAGCTTTTTCCCGTCTGATTATTTGTCCTCAAATGGTACTACAGTCCATTGGTATTTTTTTGTCAAGTACTTGTACTTGTCAAACACAACAAATACATATAATCAGAAATATCTCTCCTTCCATGTAGCAGAGAATCATAAGAATGTATGGAAGAGAAACAGACACAGTGTTGCAAAGTGACTTGCAAAAAAAATTATCACTCAGGTGAATGAAAAAGTCAGACTCAGAAACAGCTTTCTGCAAGAAATTCCGATCCCACACTTCCAGAAATGGCTGCCAGCAGATGCATTGTGGTAGAGTTGTAACCCTTACCAAGTCCTATAAAATTAAACCCCTACATTAATTTGTCAGTATTATATTTGACTGTTCCTCCAATAGTTCTCCTTTTTATGCATC
Organism: Lanius collurio; assembly: GCA_020086605.1. Lineage (NCBI taxonomy): Eukaryota > Metazoa > Chordata > Aves > Passeriformes > Laniidae > Lanius > Lanius collurio. Next base: position 3,595,915 of record JACBWW010000006.1, on the reverse strand, counting down.
CTCTGCTGCAAAAAAAAATAAAAAGAACATTTTCACTTCCCTGAAACACAGTTAGAAATGGTAAAACATACTTGTCCTTTGCTTTCAACTCAGGCAAGTAACAGCTGTCATTACAGGCTATTTACTTACAGGCAAGAGTGAATTACTGCTCTAAGTCAGAGCGTAATTTTCGAGTTCAGTTAGGCTGATAATTTCTGCCATTTACAGGCTAAGTACTAACAGAACGGCACACATGAAGTATTTTAGAAAACCTTTTTCTTGACACTGATTCTTGCTGGCTTTGAAGGCTTCTGTCCCTCTTTTCTCATTGAGATAGCTTGAAACCCTGAGGACTAAATGCAAACATAAAAAACAGTATCTCAGAGCTCCTTCTTTCTTTACACCAGGTGACTGTCATTAGTCTTAGCAGCCAAATGCATCTGATTTCTCTATGAGAAACAATCATTGTATGGCCCTTTCCCAGCTATGAGTATTCACAAAGTGCATAAAGACCCCTGACAACTCTCAGACGTACATCCAGGATAGCCTGTTTGCAGAAAACCAAGTATTTTCTTGTTGACATTATTTTTGGGTACATTTGGCACATTTACGGCATAATGTAAATTAAATGCCCAACCAATACCCTAACTCAATTGTAACTCAATGAAGGAAACACACAAGAAGCAGAGAGGATGTAATGAAGACCATACCAAAGATATGAATGCCTGTCTGGACTGACAAGTGAGATGCAACTGGATTTAAAGCTGTTCAATTTTCAGCTCAGTTTCAATGGAAAACCAGAGCTACCCTGCTGAAACTATTGCCACAGACATCACACTTGAACATAGCTAAGAGCATCTCTGATTCCAATAGCAATAAATTTACCTCATGTCTACAAGGAAAGTGTGTGTGCTTGTATCTGCCCTCAACAGTGGAGACAAAAAACCAGACAAAATTCAATCTTGCAAAAAAGTGGCATTTTTCTTGCTCATTGTTAGACAACTCAGTTTTGTTATGATTAGGTCACAAGTCTCTGCTTTAAAAATCTTCTCAGTACTAATATTATGAAGAAGGTAAAGGAAGTTGTACTAGGTCTACTTAATATATTTCATTAATGCAGACTGCTCAGCCTCCTCTACAACATGCAAGAGTTGATAAACATCTCTGATAAAAGTCAACAGACTGGGGTTGGTTAGTTGGGGGTTTTTGTTGTTAGTGGGATTTTTGCCGTTGTTTTGGTAGTGGGGTGGTGGAGGGGTGTTGGTTTTTTACACATCCATCAGTGGCTTCAGTAAAAAACAGGTATTTTAAATCAATTAAGTATGCAAAAAGACTTTCCAATACACTAAGCCCATTCTAACAGACCATATATTTTGTGTGTTATATCCTCATTTTTTTTTTAAATTTGTACAGGAATTAACAGTTTATAGTTTAAATAACAGAAATGAAATTAAAATTAGCTTATCCCTGCCAGCCAGCTGAACCTGCTTTAAAGGTATTTTTTTAATCCTCCAACAAGCACATGAAGTAATTAAATAAATATCATTTCAATTTTTTTGAAATGGAGAAGGGGTATGATACAAGCAACTGCAATTGTTTTCTAAATGGACTGTATGTCACAATAATACACACACAGTTTTGAGCCATCAAAATAATATCTGTAATTAAACTAGCTTGAGTCACACATTCTCCTTTTCTGATCAAAGGTTTCATCTTTACGATCGTCAAAAATATTTGGAAATTTGCATAAATGCAATAGATTTGAAAGGCTGCTGTTGCTTCTAGTTCTTTTGATCATGAGGCTGCTGATAGGTTTTCTGCTCCTGCTAACAGTCCAGAAGAGATTGAAGCACATACTAGAACAAAGAAGCATTAGGCTAGATCCCAATACCTTCTGGAGACTGGAATATGTGGTTAAGTGACAGCCCGAACAGAGACAATTGGAAACTACTGTTAAAGCAGACAGGTTTACATCAAAACTCCTCAGCAGGCTGCACTAAGATGGCAGAACAGTGAGGGTGTTTATTTCCTAAATAACAGTTTGATGAGGAATTTCAGAATTCAAACATTTATCTAAGAGAATTGGAAACAGTATTACAAGGCATCAAGATTCTGAGCACACTGTATTTTACTGAAAATAATTAAGTGTAATTAAAGAACTAACTGCTTTAATGAAAGATTTTTATTAGGGCTTGTTCACTTCACATTTCTTTAATGGCTGGACATAGCTGATATTTAAAAATACACATATACAATACAGAATAAAATATAGAATAAAAATCTCTGAATATTCATTTTCACTGGAATACATTTGCACATTGTATGTTATATGGCAGGTGTGATTCATGTACAAACTCAGAAAAGGTCCTTTCATATATGACAAGCTGTATAAAGGAAAAAGACCAACAATTCAAAACAATGGGAGAATTTTCAAGGAATGTAGGAATAAAGGAACTGTTCTAGGGTATATAGACAGAGTTATGCATATTATTGAACAAGCACACACAAAAAAATTGAGTGTCATTAATTGAATTTCTGAAGGAGAGAAGGCTCAGGAAACTGAAGAAAAAATATTGAAAGCCAGCAATTTTTTGTGAAGCGTGAAATGGTGAGACAATCCATGCATGAATGCTGCTCAGAAGCAAAGCTCTGGTATATGTTCTGTCAATGGAATTCTCTGAACACATTTTACTTTCAGTGAGATGGAAAGAGCATGAAAGAATTTAAAGATGCAAAAACAGACGTTATGGCAATCCCACTTATGAAGGGGTGTTGTGAAGTTATATTCAAAATTTAAATAAAATGAATCATCTCATCCAACTTTACAGGAATATCTTATACTCTATTTGTGTCTACAGTGTAAAATATTCTCCTCCAGCCATCAATCCTTTACAGTCTGGGATGCAATTGCCTGCCAAGGTCTACATTTTCACAAATCATATTAGTAGCATATTTTTCCAAAAACCAGTTCAGTAAGAAATTTCTATCATTGTCTCTAACAAAGCTGCAATTTTATTTATATTGAGATCCAGCAAACCTAAACTACCCGCTGGCAGAAAAATTAAGCATCAGGCAATTACAGCAGTAAGGGAAGTCATGTATAGTCACAATCAGAAAAGTTTGCTGTTAAAAGTTTAATGAAAGTGTCTTCTCAGTCCTTCAACCGAGAAAGAAACTTAAATTATAGCATTATCTTATGTTCAAGTGTCTGCCAGTGGGAAGCTCAGAAAACAATTTTAACCAAATATATCCAATGTATCAGGCCCATGAATTGCCCCTGGATAGTTTCTAGCTAGATGCATGTAAGAAAAATACATTCTGTTCTATAAGACGCATTAAAATATATGCAAAAGCCTCTGCTTTTCACCCGCCAAAAAAATTACAGCTATGATAGCTGATGACAAAGATAAGATAAAATGACTGGAAGCACAAATAGCATTGTTGCATAGCAACTGTTGATGTACATATGGTGATGTTTATGGAACAGAATGTAGTTCATATTTAATGCAGAAATAATACCAAAACCAGCCTAGACAGCAAGACCTAGACAGCAAGAGACAAGTGTGCTTCGGATCCCTCTGCAGACATGACGGAAGCCATGCTTTGCTACACTCATGTTCAGGAGCGCCACCACAGGCCTCGGTGATTTGCCCAGCAATGAAGACAGCACAAGTTCACATGTGCAACAGCCTTGCAAAGGAAGTCAGGAGGTACTTTGCAACTACCACTTTCGGGGTACTTGGTATTATTTACTGGGGCTATTTCAAAATACAGAAAAAGGAAAAGAAAAAATAAATGGGAGAAATCCCAGAGGTAATCCAAACAAAAGATGTAGCATGTGTGAAAGCCAGCACAGGCCAGATTTTTAACAGTACTGGGATGTGAGCCACTTTACCCAGCTTTGTATTAGCTCACATACACACTGCAGAAGAGCAAGAAACTGCAATTCATTAGACTTTGGACACAATAAATTGCACCTGAGGAGAGCCTACTGCTGTCCATTAACTAACATGGGACCACCAGAGATGCAGATGTTTACAATGAAAAAACTAAAGGATTTCTTCCAATACTACAAGTAGGAGAAGCAAGTTTAGTTAAGTAACAAAGCAAAATAAAACCCACAGAGAATCCATTCAGAAGACTAAAAATTACATCATGCAGAAAATATTAAATTACTTGTCAATTTTGATCTTTTTTCTTGCTCTAAATGACCTGATGAGTCAATGTGAAATGCGGAATTATCCAGAATATGTAAACTCCCTACAGCATCCTCCAAGATCACAGCATATTTCAGAAAGGCTATCAAAAAGACAGTCACTAAAACATAAGGATCACAGGGTTAAAGGACTACACAGAGAATAGATCTTTGGGAATTCACTGTGCTCAAAAAAATGGGTGGAGGAGGAACAAATCACAAACCTACAATCAAAAAAAACCCACCCTGCACAAAACAAACCCAACTGCTTTACATCATTTGTTCCATTTAATTTAAGTCAGTCTTCAAGAAGGGTATTGACTGAGAGCAATAGTGCATGAAGCACGTTTTTATCCATATTTCATTTGCCTAAATCCTCAGTTGTACCTTTCCAGATGCATGACACCTGCAGTTCCATACCAGCTTAATCTCTGACCCACAGTTCAAACTGATACACTGCTTGTGTTATGTGGTGCAGTTTAAAAGAGGAAAAGGAACAAGATGCTTTTCAGAAAAAAATATCCTAATTACAATTTGAAGACAAATACTGGTCTGTGAACCTAAGAATGAGTGAATTTCAATTTCCTATGACTGCCTTACTAGGGATTGACTGATGTTCAAAGATTAAGTTTTTATTGAGTGTTTTTCCATGGTCAATACAGTGGCTTTTTCCTTGGGGATTTTCTGGCATCAAACAGAGTAGCAGCCTTTCTCTCAGCTGGGACATCTCTACAGTCCATTCTTCAGACACCAGTTTTCACATTAGCCATAATTCACTTTGAAATTTGTTGAAATTGGACAAAGAGCTCAAAACATATCTACACATTTAAGCACGAGTGTCACCTCAGAAACATGGCGCCTGTAAGGAATCTGACTAGAATTTGGCGTAATTGTGTCATGTTCATTTTTAAAAGCAAAGAAAAAAGTCAGGCAAAAAAAAGCGCAATAAAGTACGTTTTTGACTGTACTGTCAACACCAACTTAAACACAACTGCAAAGATTTTAGCCATTTTGCATTTAAATCAGTTTCAGGAAAACTCATTGACTGCACGCTATGCTTGCTAATCTCAAGCAAAAGCAATTTTGACAGGGTCTATGCTAATCTCAAGCAAAAGCAATTTTGACAGGGTCTATGCTTATTCAGGGCTTCATTGCAATCATTTCTCATGTCACTAACTACCCTTTCCTCACAGTTATTTAATTAACTTCTACTTAGTAGATCCATGGTCCTCAAATAACTTTTTCTAGTTGCTAAAAGATGCATAATTTTTAATTGATTAAATAAAAAAATGGATAGAGGAAAAATCAGCATTCTTGTAAAACTATATTCACAGCAGAGACCAATTCAAAGAGAAAAAAACAAATACTAGTTCATACAAAAATACATGGGAACAAAATCCCATTTTTTTTTAATGAAAACCCTAAAGGAGAATGTACATAATGTACTGAACCCTGTATTGTAGTCCACGTTCCCTCTGTTCTCTTCAGCAGACCCAGAGATGAAACGTACATTATAACCCTGAAGAACTTAAATCAGTTGCTCAATCACAGCAAGTAAACAGACAGACACAAAAAAATTATGCAGAAAACAACAAAACAGCCAAAACCTGTCGAGTCTTCTGTCTTTTACAGCATTGAGTTTATTGAAACCAGACATACCGGAATCATAACAACTTTAATTCTAACTTACCTACTGAAGTTTCTGTGAACACTGTTAAGGTCTGTCCTCCCACACTTTGCAGAAGAAATGGATGTTCCCTTGGTGCACTGACTGAAGCAGGCTTTCCTCCAATATCATTGATGTTTGCAAGCTCTTCATTCAAAGTAAATGATACCTAACAGTCACAATTGCCACAGTGTTACTAAACAGACTCAATTACACTGTTTCACAAATTATGGGGAAACAAAAAGACAGAAAACACAAATAGTATAGAACACTTCTATTTCAAAAACAAAGAGTGATATGAGTCCTTCCACACTGATCTCTCATTGAAATACAGAATTCAAAGCTTTCATGTACTTAATAAAATTTACTCAACTTTTAAAAAGTTGTAAATTACTTCCTCCCGAAGTCAGCAAACAATTTGATTTTACTTAGTAAGATATAAGGCATGATAGGTTTTCAGCCATTGCTCAGTATGAGCGCTTAAAAATGTTTCACACAGCCAGCTGAGTTCCAGAAAAAGTGCTGAAGGACCACAACAAGTGTTACTAGCCTGGGACTCATGAATTGCATACAGCCCAGAAGGGGCTTGAACACAGCTCCTTTGCCATGTTCATATTGCATGCTCAATATAGAAGCTAAGGAAGGGGGGACTGGATAAGCAGAATCCCTAGACACAGGTCGCAGCCAGGAACTTGGAGAGGGATACTTCACATCAGCACTGTGTGCTTTTCCTGTGCATCCTCCTTAGCCTTTTGTACTAACTCACTGCAAAATGTTTGAAGAGAAGGTCACTACTATGACTGCTGCTTTCAGATGGGTAAACAAAGTGAGGGAACAGAGAGACCTGATATAAGTCCCACAGGTATCTATGGGCAGAGCTACTAACAGAATTCTCTCCTCCTGATTCTGTGGTACAACATTTCACTAGAGGTATAACAAAAAATATGTGACATTAGAAAACAGCATGTTCTAAACAATTTTTAGAATTCAAAACATAAACTTTAGCAATTACTTACTTCTGTTCTTCCTTGATTTCTGAAAAAGAAAATATTTAATATTTAATAAATACATCAATATTTAAAATTATTTAACAAAGTTTCCATAACATAATTCCTCCAGTTTAGCTTCCCAGATAAAAAAAGCAAATTCAAATTCTAGTTCTGTTATTCATCTTCACTCCTGAGCTGCTCAATTTTTTGTTATGCTGATGCCCAAGAACAAATGGGAAAAGTCAGCATGTGAGAACAGAAGCAGCAAAACAACATAAAATAAAAGAAAATTCTGCAGTTAGGTTTCCATAAATCTACAAAATCAAGCATTATGTAATGGGATAGAGCAACTCCCCAGTATAATTTTGTATAATTTATATTCCTAATCACTACACAAGCAAATACTGTTCATATACCAGAGAAATATGCACACTGTTGGCAAGAAACAGGATTACATCTTGTAGCAGGTACAACATATTTTACTGCAGCTAATGTCTAAGAAATGCAACCAGTAAATGTAGAGTAAAGGCTTACTTGACAATCCTTAGTTTTCCCACTTCACCTCTTCCTGACGCTTTACTCCACTGTTGTGACAAGTATTTGGGGACCTAAGAAAAGAAAACAGATTTCAAGAAAAGCAGATTTTAAAATTCTTTATAAATTGTGTATGTGTAAATACTTTAAATGCTTTTACCTGGACCACTTCAGAATAAAGTATGAGCTAAATATAGTAGACAATAGAGAGCCATAGATGGTTTTGGATGGAAGGAGCCTTAACGGTCATCTAGTCCAAGCCCCCTGCAATGACGAAGGACATCTGCAATTAGATCAGGCTGCTCAGAGCTCCATGCAACCTGACTGGGAATGTTTCCAGGGATGCCACATCTACAACTTGTCTGGGCAACCTGTGCAAGTGCCTCACTACCCTCATCATAAAACACTTCTTCCTTACATCTAGTCTAAATCCACCCTCCCTTCACTTAAAACCATTATTCCTTGTCCAACTGCTATAGGCCCTACTAAAAAGTCTGTACCCATCTTCCTCACCAGCCCCCTTGAGGCACTGGAAGGCACCTAGAAGGTCTCCCTGAAGCCTTTTCCTCTCCAGGCTGAGCAGACCCAGCTCTCTTCATCTGGCTTCAGAGAAGAGGTGCTCCAGCTCTCTAATGATCTTCGTGGCCTCCTCTGCACCTGCTGCAGTAGGTCCATGTCCTTCTTATGCTGGGGGGCCCAGAGCAGGACACAGCAATCCAGGGTGGGTCTCACCAGAAGAGCAGAGCAGAGGGGCAGAATCCCCTCCCTTGACATACTGCCCACCCTGTTGCAGCCCTGGACAGAACTGGCTTTCTGGGCTGCCAGGGCACACTGCCGGGTCATGCCCAGCCTCTCATATATCAGCATCCCCAAATCCTTGTCCTCAGAGCTGCTCTCAGTCCTTTCCTCCCTCACCTTGCACTGATACTGGGGGATGCCCCAACCCAGATGCAGCACCTTGTGCTTGGCCTTGGTGAACTTTATGAAGTTACTGTGAGCCCATTCTTGAGCTGTTATATACACATACATACGTACACATATACATATATGTATATATATTCTGTTAGGGAGAGCAAAGAGAATAATGTAGCACAAAAATAACACCAACATAGAGTCTCAAATAACTTCAATTTCAAATACTACTATTCCAATCATAAAAGGGAGGAAAAGATCAGCATCATAGTCTTAAACTAAGGAGTTTTATAGGTAAAACTATACTTTTAAATATTTATTAGAGATTATCATCTCTCTGGAAAAAAAACCACATCAACCAACCAATCACAGTGATGAGAAGTTAGGTGATTTCAAATCAGAGCCCAAAAAGTGCTGTGAAGGGAAGGCTTAAGAGTCTGGGAACCTCAGATTTGTTGAGCAGCAGACCACAGCCTACTGCCACCAGATGTTCACTCTTCCAACAGCAGAATCATCCTAGACAGATCTGCCTCCCATCACTCCTTCCCAGCTCTTCACTGCACTGGGTAAAGTCTCTGTGCAGCTGGTGAGTATACATAAAGAGCAGACTGATCTAGCTAGGAGGAGCGACTTCTGTATTTTAGCTGTGCTGATTTTGTTTAGCAGGTGGAAAAACCAAAGCAGCTCCCCAGCCCATTTTCCCGAACAGCTGCACAAAGCAGTGGTTAGTCCAGGGACAGAAACAAGACCTGCATAATGTGAGGATTAAAAGCTCTGCAGTGATGTTAACTCACCTACACACTAATTCCTTCAGTTAAAAAGGTTCTGTTATCTGCACAACTGGGTGATCAGGGCTCAAAATGGACAATAAAGGCCTCCGGGAAGCAGCGCACTCTTCAGAACTTTGCAGTACTTTACTGGCATAGCAAAGTTTGTCCTGGCTCACACACTCCACAGCTACTGAAAACATCAGTGCCCATGTAGAAAAATGGTGTAAGGGACAGCCAGTAAGAAAGAGAAATGCACTGAGCTATGCCTGTTCCAAGAACTTGCTGACAATGAGCAACCCCCTAACTTCCTAAAGCTCAAATTAAATTAACACTAACTCTGCATTTATCTATTCTCCAAGAATTCCAGAAGATATGTTGGAACTGGTGCTTCGTTAGCACTTACCTTTAGACTCACAGCACCCCACAAAGTACATGTGGAATAACTACAAAATCCAGACATCCTCCAACTGCTCAGACAAACTAAATGGCAGTTCAAGTTCCCATAAAGTTCAGTTTTGGTCAAAAAATACAACAAAAGCACAACAGAAAGCCAGGCATTGGCACAGTCTATTGATTTGTATTTTTTCAGTTTTCAAAGTAGTAACTTTCTACAGCAGATTCCAAGCCAGACCAGATATAGGTTTTTTTTAAAGTCAAGATAAATGCTATGACATGCTCCAGTTGACTCAACAGAAATACTATTATGTGCTTGCACCAAATCTGTATTTATACTGCCAGCTAATAAGGTAAATGCACATTCAGTATGAGTGGACAAGGAGTGAAGGGCTCTCATGGACTTAAAATCATTGACTAGCTATATAATACATTCAGACTGGGAATTTAGTCAGATTAAGAGGCTGCAGATCAATCACACTCCTTTCAGCTGCATGGGAAAGTCTCAAAGAGTGCATTTAATCATCTTTCTGCTGGCCAACCTGCAGTCAAGGGCTATGTAAAGAAAGACAAAGGGTTATGAAGGGGTGTGATCAAAGGATTTCTTCCAACTATCCACAGGTACTTCAGATAAAACCAGGTGCTACTCACAAACCCACATGCTAATGATGTAAACAATCAAGAAAGATTAAAGTCTTAAATGCTGTAGACATCTTATTTTGCACCTTTCTTATAACTTTAGCATAAGAAAATATTAATGTATGGAAACCAGTCAGTTTTCAAAGTCTCAACACTCCTTGAAAGAACAGACAGAAAACAAGAGAAAGGTGTCTTTACAGGTCAGAATTTTCAAAGATCCCATAGCCGGATTTTGAAAAATACATACCCACAGAAAGAGCGACCTGTGGACAGAGCGGCTGCCCAACTGAAAGGCTACTGAACATAGCCTTTCAGGACAAGTGGCCTTTATTCTGGGATTTGTAGGTAAGAATACACTTCTCTCCAAAAGAGAAAAAACACAATTCAATCCGTAGAACAAATCTGATGCACTAGGGAGCATCTCTTTAAGACCTCTTCCCACTGCTGTTCTCCTCTTGCTACTCACATCACACAACTGCCCAGGCTGCAGTACACGAGGCACTCCACAGGCAGTTGGACACGAGGCCCCTCGCTCCACTCATCTTTCAGCTCGGGCACAGCTTCCTACCCACCTTTAGAAGGGAACACCCAAGCAGCCCCTATGTGTAACAAACTACTTCTGCTTTTCTATAAGAAATTAAATTAGCTCTTTCTCTACATAGGAACTCATATGCAGTGCACACAACAGAAGCTAAGGCACACAGGTTGTGTTTTAACTCTTCTTTGAACATACAAAAAATAATCAAATAAAGATACCATCTTTCTAGCTATAGAACAATGCAGCAGATTAAATAAAAAAAACTGACCAACACACACAGGGAATAAGAAATTAACAATTCTTATGGCTAACACTAAATGGGCTTCACTTTACCACAAGTACAAAACCAAATGTTCTTATTATTTCTCTACCTTAGCTTTCACTGAAAACACAGAAATAAAAATCCAGTTGCTTTCTGGATTTGTACTAAAGCAGCTCTCTCTCTTTATGGTACCTCCTGCTTCTGAAATACTCATCACAACAATTTTTTTATTGCCTGTTAAGTACTCTCTCTGGAATACTTCCTGTGCTAGCACAATGCATGCTAAAAGGAAATCAAGCCAGGTTTTTTATTCCATCAGAACTTAACGGTGTCTCCCTCACAGGAAGGATAAATTCAGCATCATTGTCCTACATAGTGAAGATAAAAAGTACAGGTACTATGCACTGTCTTGCCTCTGATTGTGTTGGAAGTCCTGCTAACAGGAGTGATTGTTTCAAAGTCCAAGTCCAAAAGAAATCAAAGGATAAAATCCTGCACATCCCATGTTATGGTCTATCAGTGTTAGCATTTTTTTCAATATTTATTTACTACAATTAATATACAAGAAGACAGACATAAGTAAGAACATGTGCATGAAGGACGACATCAACATTTACTTGGAAGAGTAATATTTGAGTTTTCCTTTCAGTCCTGTTCTCTCATTTAAAAGAGTGGCACCAACTGTCAGCACACATGTGCTTGAAAATTCCTTGCTTCAGAAAACATCAAACTGTATCAGACTAAAGGACAAGCAAGTTCAGTGTCCTGCCTCCAAATGCAGCCAATGGCTGTTACTTCAGGAAGAACATAGGAAGAAAATTTAATTCTCATGCTCTTCTAATTTCTAGGATGTTTTAGCAGATATGGGGCATGGCAGCATATTAATTTTTAATCTCTCAGTTCAATTTTCTTGCCTGACTTTGACTAATGGTGTTAGAGCTTCTGCAAAGTTTTGACATTCACAACTTCTTATTGCAAGAAGTTCCAAAATTTAACTACATATTGTGCAAAATGGTATCTGCTTTGCTTGCACTGAGCCCCATCAATGAATTAATCTGATACACTCTAACTCTTGTGTTTGAACTGACTCTTTCCTATTCACCTTTGCCTACTCACCTCTTCCTTACCCGCCCATGACATTACTCATTGCTTCAGATCTCTACAAGATTTACAAATTAATCCTCTTGCCAGCCTAAGAGGTAATAAAGTATTAAGGAGTTCCCTCCACAGCCATCATTCCTTGTTGCCAAGACCAGACCTGGTGCTCTCCTGTGCACTGCCCTCAGGTCCACTGTACGCTTTCCACAGCAGGGGGGATGAGACTATGGCTACACAGAGCATTTTGGATAGAAGCAACATGATGGTACAATAATATTTTCTCTTTTGTTTTCTGTATCTTTTGTAATTGTGTCCAGTGTTGACTCTGCTCATTTGGCATGACATTCTTATAGAGGTATCCACATGTACTGAAAAAAGCACTCCTGAATGACAACAACCAGCAGAAACCCAACTGCTGGGTACATATAATTAGGATAGTTTTTCTCTATGCATGCCAGATTAAATCTTTCAACTCTTAATTGTATCCTCCATTTTATCATTCTGTCACTCAGTGTGTCATGATCTACTTCTGCAGCTTTCTGCTGCCAGCATTCATTGATAGTGTCCTGGATAAGCTACTACAATTAGAGCACTGCACAGTGTTCATTCTGGTTTCGTGACACCAAACACTCAGTCATCTGTACAGAACAGGAAGCCAGATGCAGCAACCTGCCCACCAAAAATTCTGCACAAAGCAAGTCTGAATCCACAGTTATTTTTAAGGGCCTCAGTAAGAAGTTTTGGTAGTTGAAGTATGATGGTGTTACAGCCTCCTTACCACCCAGGACTGGTATTTGGGTACAACCTTGTCCCCACAGGTTCTTTCAAGTCGATAGTCTGAACCTATTCCTAAAGGAGGAAAGGGAGGAAGCAACTGTTTCTCCCATGACAATAAATACAGCTCTAGAAAAAGAGGAGCACACCCAGAGGGGACTCGAAGCAGGCAGTGCACATGCTCCCCCACCAGCTTCAAGTCTCCTCTTTCTGAAACGTTTGGTGCTGGTGGCAAAATGTCTTGACAGCAAGACACTCACTCGAGGGAACAGGGCAGTGCCAGCTTGTTAGTGGTGGTACCAGACTGGAGTGTGGCCCTGCCAAATAGGATGATTTGACACTCTCGCTACCATTTCACAGCTCCTCCACTACTGTATTTCACTAGCACCAAAGGGAGCTGTAATGTAAATGGAAAGACACTGGCGTTCACTTTCCTTGTGGGATGTGGTTGGTTTGTTAATCAGGATGTGAATCTGGGCACATTCAGAACACTTCCCAACTCTCAAAGTTTTGGGGAAATGAAAGTTATACTGCCATGTTTGCTCCTCGTCACAAACCACTAGCAACCACTGTGAGACATTGGCACAGGCTGCCCAGGGAGGTTGTCAATACCTCATCCCTGGAAATGTTCAAAGCCAGGCCGGAAAAGGCCTTGAGCAACCTGGTCTAGTGGGAGATGTCCCTGCCCACCGCAAGGGGGTTGGGACTGAATGATCTTTAACGTTCATTCCAACCCCTCCACACTGATGCTGTGATAGATCCTGGTAGCCCAACTTTCCCTGCGGTGTCTCCTTTACTCAGCAGGCATCCAGGCCTAGCCCTGCGCTGTCCCCGAGAAGGGGAACAGGCACAGTGGCTGTCCCGGGCCACAGGGCGAGCCTGACGCGGGCAACCCCGGCCTCATGGTGCCCATCCCAGGCACGGCCGGGCGGAGAGGAGCGGAGGGGTCCGGCTGCCACAGGCCGGGCTGGGCCGGGCCCGGGGGCGCGGCGGCGGCTCCTCACCTTCACCAGCCACATGCCCGTGTTCTGCTTGGCACCGGTGAGGTCCAGCTCCCCCTTGTCGCTCATGGCGGGGCAGCGGCCGGGCCAGGCCGGGCGGCGGACGAGACGAGCAAGCGGCGAGCGCGGCAGCGGAGCACAACCGGCACACGGCGGCCCGTGAGGGACAAACCTCCTCCGCTCGCATTGCACGGCGGGGCGGGGCGGGGCCTTGCTGCGTCGTTGCCGCGAGTTCGGGTCCCCGCCCTGGCAGAGCCGTGGGAAGCGGTGGGAGTCGATGGCGGCCACAGAAGGTTCTGGTATCAGAATATCCGGGGTTCCAAGGCACCCATAAGGATCATCGAGTCCAGCTCCTGGCCCTGCACAGCACCATCCCCAAGAGTCACACACCATGTGCCTGAGAACATTGTGGAAATGCTTCTTGGTCTCTGTCAGGCTTGGTGCTGTGACTGCTGCCCTGGGGAGCCTGTTCCAGTGCCCAACCACCCTTTGGGTGAAGATCCTTTTCCTGATATCCAACCTAAACCTCCCCTGACACAACTTCAGGCCATTCCTTCAGGTCCTGTCAGTGGTCACCAGAGAGATCAGTGACTGTCCCTCCTCTTCCCCTTACAAGGAAGTTGTAACTGCACTGAGGTCTCCCCTCAATCTGCTCCAGGCAGAATAGACCAAGTGACTTCAGCTGCTCTTGATGCCCTTTCCCCTCAAGGCCCTTCATCATCCTCATATCCCTCCTTAGAACAATCTCTAACAGCTTAATGTCTTTTCTATATTGTGGCACCCAAAACTGCACACAAGACTCAAGGTGAGACAGCACTACCACGGAGTAGAGCAAGAAATTATTCCCTCCCTGTACCAGAAGAGTTACATTTAAAATAAACTAAATTTTTCAATTACTTTTGGTTTTGTATTGGAACTGTGTTTGTCTGCAGAACTCAGCTGGGAGGGTGGATAGATCTTATATTGTTAGTCAACTTCCACTGAAAATTCAGGTTTTTTTAAGACAATCTTACACAGACACACTAGAGGCTCGTCAAATGCTAATAAAAATAGAAACAGATACATTTCAACAATTGTAAGACTATTTTCTGGGACTGTGCCACCCCCAAATATTTTAGGTCTAAGACCCTTTGGTTTTGTTCACCTGGGAAAAGGGTGGATCTACACAGAAAAATGTCATCACCTTACAGTCTGCTTTGGATCCTGCTCATAGAATCATAGAACAGTTTAGGTTGAAAGCAACATTAAAGACCATTTAGTTCCAAATCCCCTGCCCTGGGCAGGGACACTTTCCACTAGATCAGGGTGCTCAGGGTTCCATCCAACATGTATGGAACACTTCCAGGCATAAGGCCTCCAGAAATTCTCTGGACAATTCCAGTGTTTCACTACCCTCATTTAGAAACATTTCTTTCTGGTGTCCAGCCTAAACATACCCTCCTGAAGTTTAAAAGCATTGCACCTTGTCCTTTCACTACAGGCCCTTGATAAAATGTGTCTCTCCAACTTTCTTGTAAGCCCCTTTAATGTACTGAAAGGCCACAATAGGTCTCCCTGAGGCTTCTGCTTCTCCAGGCTGAACATTGCCAAATCTCTCAGCCTGTCTTCATAGGAGAGGTGCTCCAGCCCTCTAACCATTTCAGTTTCTTTCCTCTGGATCTGCTCCGATGGGTCGGTGTCTGCCTTGCCTTGGGAACTCCAAGGCTGGTGGCATTACTTCAGGAGGGATCTCAAATGTTGCCCTAGGATAAACATTTAATTAACAAAAAAGTTTTCCACCACTCCCAGCTCAGTCTGTGTACTCAGATCACACCACCACCATGTTTCAAAAAGAAAAAAGCAGTGGAATGGATGTTTCTATCAGGGGTGACATTTACAGCAAAGCAGTGTCATGGGGGTTCAGATGAGACTGTGCTCCAGCGGATGGGCCATGGAAGGAGAGGAGCTCCACTTGCAAACAGCCCAGCAGCAGGCAACAGGAGCATGGCTGACTGCCTCAGGACTCCTTAGAGAGGGAATCCACAAAGAGTCATCACTCATATTCCAGGCGTAAGTGACAATAACAAAAACCTCTGTAAAAGCCTGACAATTGGGGTGGCTCAGCTGGCAACCCAGAGGGGAAGGCAGCCAGGCAGAGATCTCTCCTGGCTTTCTCCAGGCAGCCTTTCCATACCTGTTTCCATGGAAACTGAATTAAAGGGACAACAAGCAGGAATAGGAGTGTGTTGTCATTAATTCCTCATTTAAAATCTCAGCCTTGTGTTTTCCAGGGACACATTTAGTGCCATGGAGGAGGATCCAGGGGCCAGCTGCTGAGCCACAGAGCTGTGTGTTAGTCATCCATTTTCTTCTTGCTTCCGTGGAAACATCTGTCTGAGAAGAGAGATGGCCATATTCAGACTTGCACAGCCTTTCTCTTTTTATTTTCTCCTTGTCCAGCTAGGTGAGATGAAGAGTTAGCAGCATCAGCAGCAGCCACACAGAGTTTTTCTTCATCCACTTTAGGAACAGGCTAATCAATACAGCCTGATGGTGCTGGGTGAAAACCAGTGCAGCAGAAGATGCAAAAGGCCTGATGCTGCCCTATTGAAGCTAATAGGAATTTTGCCATTGGGAACCCATATGCTTTCCTCAAAACCCAGCAAGAACCAGAGAAGATGTGCTCCTGGGAGCTGGCAGTCCCACAAGATGTGATGGCCACCATCAGAGAGGTTTCCACATGCTGGAGGAGCTGAGTGCTGCCCACATCTGGATTGTCCCTGAGTTCATCTGTGTACACTGGAGCTGTGCTAGGCCTCCCTGGGGTCAAAATATTTGGGTCTGGAGCCAGAGTTGAGATCTGCTGCAAGGCACAGAGGGAAACTCCTGCAGAAGCTGGTTTTGATTTGGGAGCATCGAGCCAGGAAGACTATTCCATCAACAGTTGATGCTCTAAATTCACTCATTCCTGTCCACCAACCTCCTCACTAACAAAGTAAGGTGAGCAGGGAACTCAGGATGGAAGAGGAAAACTAATGGAGAGAGATTGTTACAGAGTTTCTTGTCCTACTCTGTAACAAGTACAGCACAGCATCATCAGAGATCTGCCACCCTGCAAGGATCTCTCTTATATTCTGAATACCTGAATTTTCAACCAGTAAAGACCTCATGGACTCACAAGGATGCAAGAATGAAATCTCAAAACTACCATTAATGCTCAAACTGCTTGAGTAAGAGGAAGGCAAACTTTTGCCACCTTCAACTGTGATACAGTTCCTTGCAGTGTAGTTGGTCTGTGTAAGATGGAAAAAAGAGAAGAAGTCTGCAAAGACAAAAAGAACATCTAGGCAGATCATGATCATTTATTTTGGAATAAGACAAAATAAATTCTGTGTAACTTATTCCCAAAACAGAGCATGGACTATCAAGCTCCATATCTATTTCCTGAAGCAGCAAAGAATTCTCAGTGTGTCTTTTTAAGGCAAAAATGTATGTTGGAGCCTTTGTGTTTTCAAACTGCTTTTGAGCAACATGTTAATAACAGGCTTGTTTACTCCAAGCTGTTCTGTGGCAGAGAGTGGGAAAACATCAAGCTCAGGGCTGAGCTCCTATTTCAGTACAATCCTAGGAAGTATGAAATCTTCAACATGGCACTTCTGCTGTAAAACACAACACAAAAAAGCAGTTCTGAACAGAGGGCAGCCTTCATTCATTAATTAATTGCTTTTAATTCTTTCTATATATTTACAGCTACACATTTTTATGTATGCTATGTATTGGAGAACACTTAGTTTTCAGGGTAGTGGCACTGTATCTCTGCTTTCAGTTCCAACCCATACCATGTCTTCCACCACATTAACAGTGTGCAGTAAATTTGACTGTAGGTAGCTTGGACTCTTCCTTGTTAGGATTTTCACCATATCAAGGAAGGAGTGCAAGGGGGGGAAAGAGAGAGAATTGAAAGATGCAACTGCAATTTTTTTTTTTCAAAGGAAGAAAACACTTGTCACAGAATTTCAGATACCTGGTTTGAACCTAATTTAAAATAATTTCTTTTACAATGACCATAAAATTGGCATTATCTCTTTAACTCAAGGTACTTTTTGTGTCTCTCAGGCATAAAAAAAAGTATTATCTAGCCTTTTTCATCATTTTGTCTCAAGCAGGAGCTTTAAGCATGCAACTTTTTCAACCTAGTAGTAGTACAAGGGAAAATGAGGTCTCAGCAACTTGTTGCTTTCTAAAATGCCTTTTCATTGTAGATGTATGGAAAATGTTACATAGAGTTGAGTGTTGCCTGTTTTCCTGCAGTCTTTCACATTTTTTCTGATCCTCCTCTCTGGTGATGTACTACCTCAGCACAAAATGTCACTCTTCTGCTGGACTTTCCACTAATGGGTTGGTGAAGAGCAAGGCATTTTCAGCTACCAAAAAAGTTGTTTTCAATGGATTTATTTCCCTTTGTTATAATTAAACAAACTTGATTCTATGCCACTGATATTCCTGTTATTTTGTAGGTATAGACAATGCACAGTCACCAAGTTATGTTATTGATGCATAAATTATCTCCTAATGAACTATTATTTTGCAGAGGGAGCTTCCCAATGAGACTAGGAGAAGGCTGTGTGACTAAATGGAGCAAAAACAACATTAGTGACCAGAAGAACAAATCTACATGGCTCCTAAAGAAAAACAGGACATGTCTGCTGGGAAGCCTGCCAGCCTGAAAGCATAGGCAGGCGTGTACAATTTTGAGATTGTATGTACATATAAGTGCTACAAAAGTTTTTGGGTGTTGCTGCCTCAGAACTGATCACTCTGGGACCCTCCAATGCCACGTGTGTGAGTGCTATCATTAAAGGAAACGAACTACCTGCACTTACATCCAGCCTTGTGTCCCACGCTTGTACCCAGTTGCAGCTCAGCCACAGCAGCGCCTCACAACAAACTCTCACTGAGATAATTAACTGGAAACATCAGACGTGGCTGCTTCATTACTGCTGTGTGCTCCCTGCAGGTTGCCTCCAAAGTTTTTCCACCTAAATGGCCTTTGCTGACAGCCCTTTTTTTTTTCCTATGTGCCGATTGTTGGCACTTCTCTAAAACAGTGCTAATGATAAAATAAATATGATTATGCAAGGGTGGTTTGTCTCCTTGCAGCATAAGCTAACAATGTTATTACAGACCAGAGCAAAATACATTCTCTGTGCCACAAAGAACAGCTTTCCCACTAAATCAAAATGAATAAACTGGAATGAGTAGATAGTGTTTCAGACCTACAACTGGATCACATTTTAGTGGATTTCTATTGATGCATGAGGTTAAATAAGGTCTGAAATTTTTCCCTTTAGTTAATTGTTGTGGTTTAAACATGAAGAAAAAAAAAACAGAAATGACATTTCAGTGACTGGGAGGAAAATAGGCAGAGAAGGAACCAAGGGAAACAGAAAATAAAGACAGTGAGATTAAGAAGATCCAATGAGAACAAGGGGGCCAAATGGTCATGAGAGGGGCAGAGACCATAGCCCTGATAGCCTCATGTTGTTTCATTTTATCTCCTGGCAAATGACACATGGGGCTGGGGGAAAGAAATTCAATTATTCTAGGATTATTTATTATCAGAGGCCATTTCTTGATAGCCTGCTTCTTGCTGAAATCTGCAGACTTATCACTGAGAATACTTTCTTCCGGAGACTGAGCATTTGGCAGCAGCAGCCCTCAAATCAGCACTTGCAGCTTGTAGGGTATGTCCACTTCCCTCCCGAAGCTCACCCACTGTTTCACATGCACTTGTCATTTCTAGAGTTCCCACATGATCAGGTCAACCTTTAATTTCACCTACTCTTGAGGATGAGTCACTGAAGCTTTTTCTAACAAAGCTGGATGCTAACCTCTTTCTTAAAGTTACCAGAAGAAAAAAACTTAAATAATAGGAAATTTCTGTCTGCACTGAGATTTCTTTTCAGAGCCTGCAATATTTTCACAAGCATTGTCAACATCATCTCATTACTTTTCCCTGCCCTTAGAGCTCACAGGATCTTTCCTTCTTTTACCCTCTGGCTTACAGTGGCTTTTGTTGCTGTTCTGCGAATTCAAGATGTTGGGCTTCATTTTATCACAAACTTATTGCCCTCCTTTTTACCATGCATAGCTGTCATCACTTAACTTACATTTCTGATTGTTACAGCTTACCATTATGTTCTTATTTTTATCCATGCACTCTCTCCTTTTCTGTTGTGCAGCATCAGTGCTACCCTAAACATATGTAATGTTATCCTTTCAGTTTCCTGTTATCAGAGCATTTGCCTAGTCTGCCCTTCCTTAGTCTGGGGCTCAGAGCCCCACAGCAGTGTCTTGCTTTTCTGCACAGCTCTTCAAGAAAGTGTGTTCCCTCTCTGCCTGCCTTGCCTTGCCCTGTGGATTTGGTTCAGGCCTGCACAACATATTAAAAAGTTATTTCTTAGAGAGCAAAAGGAACATAATCCTTTTAAGAACACCCCAATATGAGCCACAATATATTTTCCTACCTTCAATATCTCTGCCTCTGATTTACTGGTTTTCTGTCATAGGTTTGCTATCTTTGCTGACTCTGACTCAGCCATCTCACAAAAAACCACCAAAGAAAACTCTGTCCACAGCTGAACTTCTCACTCCTCTTGCTACCCCTGTGTTCTTTACCAGCACCTCTGATGGCACTGACTACCCCTGAAGATCCTAACTCTTTTGATCAGGAGTGAAGACAGCAATGACTTGAAGGCAGCCATAGGCTTTGTCCTGATTTGCTGGCATGTTAATCTAGGCTGTAACAGCTCCTTAACAGCCTGATGGTTAAATTACCTGGACTTTCTTTGTTCACATGGAGAACTTCTGGCATCAAAGAGAAGGTATCTTTCTAACAATGCTAGGAATAACATATTTCTCTTCCACTTGAATACCATTTGACTGACTTTGAGTCCTTGCTTTGGCTAGGATAGGCTTTTCCCTCCTCATTATTCTTAAGTATTAATACAGTGTTAACAGCTGTATAATACTTTTCAACATGTAGAGTGTTGAAACCGAAAAAGGGAAATATATAAGGATTTTCTCACCATGTGGAAAGATGAGTAGCAGACCTGAGATTAAATTTCTTTGTTTTGCTTTCCTTGCCCTTTTTTTCTGATCTCAGTGACATATCAATCATGCTTCTGCTGAAGAAATCCCAGACATAAGAAGTCACTTGTGCCTGACAGCTCATCATAGACATTCAAGGCACAGAGAATCCTTTAGAGAAAGGAGCCCACTGCTATATTTGAAATGAGAATAACACAAAATCATTGAGATGAGTGCTCAATAAAACTCAGCTCTTGAAAATCAGGACAGGTCATGCAGAGTGTCCTTGCACCTTGATGAGTTGTAAGTTTGGCATGACATCCGTTCTGAGCGCTTGTGGTCAAGCCATTTTCCCTCTTGTAAAACACTGTTTATAGAACCACAATTATGGTTTTGACAAGGGACTTTGAACTGGCCTGACAGAGTAGCAGGGGATTTCACACTAAGAGAAGCAAATGTACAAAGAATGGGTAGCAATTTCCTTTGAGTATGATATGTATTTAGCTGAGATGCCTGTGTAGAACAAAAGGCCTGGGTATTAAACCATCCATTGCCTCTGCTGAGCAACAGTGCAAATTACTTCTGACAACCATTGAGAGGAGCTTCAGTCAAGCACCCATAACCATATAACTCTTCACTAGAAAATTTGCTGATATTTTGAAAACATTGTGATACTTCACTAGTCTCAGAAATCCTTGACAACCTGTCAAAGATAAGAGTCAGTGTCTAAGTCTCCGCACTAGTAATTACTTCTCTAACCTGCTAGAGAAATTGCTGTATATTCACCTTCCTCTTAGAAAATGTGAAGTCTTTGGCAGCTAATAACATCTTTTTAAGGTATTTAGAGCAATTGTCCATTCTGATCTTCTCCAGTTTCGGTAAACTGCTTTTGAGAGTGCCAGGAGAGTGCTGGCTGGTAGCAGATTTTCACTCTCCCACTGTGGTTAGTCTGTACTCGTAAACAGTGACCCAAAATAGAAACGTGACCATTGTTTGAACAGCCAGTATTTGCTATGAAGAAAGTGGCTCAACAAGTGGGGATAAATCCCACAGTCTCTGCTCAAGTGATTCATCTCCCTGCACACAAGTGGTGCTGTCAAGTTCAATAAGCCTGTCTGTGCAAGGCTGGAAGATCAAACTCATCAGCTTCCCTTCATCCATGGCATGGGGACAAGGATGTGGATGGCTTTTGTATTGCTGATCCTCTGCATATTTGTGCACATATTTGGAATCTACTCTCAGTGGGCCAGAGTGTGCGAGGGAAAAATGCAAAAAAGGTGAAAATCAACAGAAAATTACAAGGCATCTTCCCTCACCTAAACAGAGTCCATCAAAGTTAACGTGCCATTGCACAAAATACTGCATTGAAAGAGTCATTAAAATTGCAAAGTCAAGTAGCAAAACATTAAAGGAGGCCAAAGTTTAGGCTGCCCACACCCCCCATTATTTCTGTACTTCTATGTTTCTGCATTATAGTAAAGCCTTGACTGTCATGACTACATAGTATTTAGCTTTTATACTATGGGAAGGAGGCCCTTGGGGTCATGCTGTCTCTGTAGGTGTCTGCTTGATAGTGGCTCCCTCCCTAGCTTTTGAAACCATCCACCAGTTTCAACCAAAGTCTAAAGATACTATACTGCCATAAGTATACGGAAATTAGAGATCCAGTTGAGGGAAAAGATCCTGCTAGAGATCCAGTGTGAGAGAGCAAGAGCAGTTTAAACCCAGCCATTAGGAGCTAACAGAGCAACCTGAGGGAGGAGAATGCTTAAAATGCTACAGGTATCAGAAAAGCTTCAGCTGATCTCATGCTTTATTAAAACTTTGGCCATAAAGTTTGCCTCCTTTGTTCTCTAAATGGGATAAATACATATTGTGGTGATTCTCTTTCAAAAGGTCACCCTGCTGGCTGGGTACCTGCTGGTCCCAGAGCTACTTGCTCATCTGCACAGCTCAGTTCCACACTGCCAGCACTTCCCATGAGGGCATTGCTGCAGCGGTGGCTTGGCCCACACTGTGGGGAGTCCCTCATCCTCTGCCCTGCTTGCTGCCTTCCACCAGCAGTGCTCCTTCTCAATGGGATCTTCTGTGCCGGCTGCTGCTGGAGCCTTGGAGCTTTGCAAACACATGGTAAGCCATCTCTGAAACTCCTAGTCAGGATGCCTGGCTTCAAGGAGAAGAGATTCAAGTCCTCTCCCACTGTGGAAATGTACAATCGAGTTATCATACAGCTGCCCTGGAAGGTATTGGGAGCACACACTGTCCCTGTCATGCAGTAAGTTGACAGTGAATGTAGAAACCCCCAGGAGGCAGCAGTGCAGGTGACTGTCTGGAGAGACACTGGCCATGGTCAGGAGCAAACACAAGCAGCAATGGATAAGCAGTGGGGGAGACAACAGCCTGGAGTGGCTAAGCCTGAACCTGTCTTCCCAGAGCTGAGGAAGACTATTACCTCCTTGTTCTAAAGATGGGAAAATGAGGCTTGGTGAAAGGGCAGCTCAGATGCTGCTTCCCTTATGGAGAGGAGCCTCCTGAAGGAGCACAGAGGTGTTTCTTCCAGGCGGGGGCTGAAGGAGTGAAGGGGAGTCTGAGCTTCGCAGGAGTTTGTAGCCAGTATCATTGTTGCTACTCAAAGGCGAACACCTATTTTAAACTAATGCAAAAAACCCTCTATGGCCTGTGAAACAGAATTTAAGATCATCTCTGAAGCATGTCATAGTGTCTCACCTCTATTTTTTAGAAACCAGACCCACTCACATGCTGCCCCTCCTATTTGCAGTCTATGAAGCCTTTTGGCATGCCAGTATTTTAAGAGCCAAAGGTTTAAAGATAAAGATTTTTATGTAGGTGCAATAGCTTTTCTGAAGCCAGCTAGTATATCCGAAGAAAGAAGATGAGTTTTGGGGCATGTACGCTCCTCAGGAAAGATGAGGTGAATTTCAAACCTAACTGCATCTCAGAAACAATTGTTCTGGGTTTAATTAGTCGTGTGTCTGAGCTAAACATATGACAGCACCCGTGGAATATAAAGACTATACTGGTGGTTATATCCTAAGGGGAAAAGAGATGCAGGTAATTTGTAGAATAATAATAGCTCTAATAGTAGAGCACTGGGAGGCTGATAATTGGGAAAGGTGCAGAGAGGAGGATGGTAATGTGTTTTAAAACATAAGTATTCAGGAAAGTAATGAGATGCAGTTCCCAGATTTGCCTCACAAAGATACTGTAGGATTTTCTTTGAGAATCATGGCTGGAAGATCAAAAATGGAACAACTACACTGTAAGATATATTGCTTGTAGGAAGCACTTCATCCTAGCTCACTCTTTTGAAGAGTTGAAAATTGTATCATTTGACAGACTGGGAAAGAAGCTTTCTTTTGCCTTTGCAAAGTTGTGCCTTGTACATTTCAATTTCCCAACCATTTGGCAGGTTTCACTGTCTCATATTAGCTGCTGAACCAAGAATTCTTCCTGGTGAAGAGTTTCTAGTATGACTTTGTAACCAAGACTACTCAATTGCTGATTGAGGGGGTACAGAAGTCAAAATAGGATGATGCCTCAACTGCCTGTCATCTCACTTGCTATTGATATTTGGATGTTAGCCAGGATTTCTGCTTTTTCTGTGTGCTTAAACCCAGATGAGAGGTTACAAGTTCACTTGTCCATGTCCCAAGAAATATAAATTTGTTGGGCTGTGCCCATCTCAGAGTGCTAGAGAAAATCACTACCAACTGGTGGGTGACCAGGCAGCTCCTTCCACACTCAGTTTTCCAGGACCCTGATGAGCAAGATTTGACAAATAGGTATGGGACAGAAATGTCACTGGTTGCCCCAGCTGATGTTGGTGAGACATCATTTCATCCCAGAAAGGGATAAGGCAAAGTGGGTCTCTCCACATCCTTTGAGAGAGCAGGCCACAAGATTCCTACAGGTCAGCTCAGCCACACAGAGAAGTCAGGTCCTGTGGGGTGGACTGGGTCCTTGTTCACAGATCCATTCATCCTGGCATTGCACCCCTGTATGGGGAAGCAGACATCAGCCAGCCTCTCTGCTTTGGGGTCCAGCATTGCCAGAGCAGGTCTCAGGGAGCTGCTTCTCAGGCACCAACACATTTCTTCCCAGCATTTGTGACCTGAGAAGGTCAAAGGTTTCTAGTTGGGGGTATTTTTGGTAAAAAATAAAGAAATACTCCTTTTGCTAGCAAGAGTCCCAAATTTGCCTCTCCCAAATTTAAGTCCATATTCTAAACCAGAGCTTTTTAGCTCACAGTGCTAGGAACTCTTCAATATTGGCAGTGCTGGGGTTTGTGATCTGAAGTACTTTAAAGAAGTCACATTAATGTGACATTTTGTGACACAGAGTCTTGTGGGTGAATCAGAGCTGACACCTGGACTAGATAATGCCAGCTCCAAGGAAAGCTGCAAATACCTGGAAAGGAGGGCCTCCTGCTGCCAAGGTCTTCAGACAGTGTTTGCATTCAGTACTATTGCAGATCCCCTTCTGGTTCCTGGCCATGCACTTGCTCCTGCTAGAGTATCAATACTGAGACGAAACCTCCTCAAGAGTATCCCCCCCCATAACCATCAGCACTGTGTGGTACTGGTCTTGTGCCAGATTCTGCCC
>JACBWW010000006.1:3548051-3565504 GCA_020086605.1 Lanius collurio | reverse complement strand
ACAATTAGGTGTTTACATTAGAAGAGCATAGACAGAGATTTTACCCAAGTATTACTGTATCTTATTCTAACAGAATTTTCCAGCTCAGACATCATGGTAGCTTAATATATTTGTCCTGAAGACATACAGAAAGCAATCAATAAGTTTTCTTGAAATGTCTTTATTGCTTTTAATTGTTCATTGGTAACAGCAAACTCAACGATTGTTTTTTGGTTATTTTCCCTTTTTTGTTATTAACATCTAATGTTCCTTAAAATTCCCAATTTATCATATGCCTACCACAAAAGCCTTCTTTTTATTGACTATACTATGAATTACACACCTATTTATTATTCAGAAGGAGGGGGACCCTACTCTTGAGCAGGAATATTGAACGTTAGCATAAATATAGGATGTCTATGCCAGCACAAATCAAAGGCAAGCATGCTAAAATCTAGGCTGGTAGACTTTTCACAGCCAGGAAAGCCTCCCTGACATTTTTTTTTTACAAAACAGGGTTTCCTGATATGCCTGGAGTCAATATGCTGTGACACAGGCTGGCACTGCAGAATAGCAACAGCATACATTAAATCTGTGTTGGGAGCTGGTTACCAGAAACACTGCATAGTAATTATAGTGAATCTATTTCTCTGGGAAATAGATTCTGGTTTTTCAAATGAGATTCTGAAAAAAACCCACTGCCTAACATTTTAGCAGAAACGCTTCAAAACTTGTCTAAATTGTAGAAGATGTCTCATCTTTTCCCATAAAAGCTTACAGAGCTTGTAATTTACTGAATTACTGCTTGTTCTAATGACTATTTGAGGGAATGGCTTGGCATGAGTAAGAGATGAGTTTGTGTATTAATTCAGTTCAAAAGTTCATGCAATTTACAGAAAGTAATGAAAAGCTTAACTTGAACTCTCAACAACTCCACTTTCCTCCACCTCAAGTTCATAACACTGACATCATCGAGTCTTTAAAAAGCTGCCACAGAGTGTGGAGGGGAAGGAGTCAAAACCAAGTTCTCAGCTCACATCAAGGCTTCACTAATGAGAACCACGTGTCCCACATATGGAGGGGTAGTGTACAACGGCAAAGGGGCTGCTGCACTCCCATTGTGAGAGCTCTCTGCACAAACGTGTTCTTGGACAGGGCAGGAGACCATGATGGGGCCAGGCAGGGCATTGAGCAAACAGCAGGAAGCCAGCTGGATGGCAAGGTCTGGTCACCTGTGATATCTGATGACTGGTCCTCGGTTTGGAGGAGGAGGGGCCAAAGAACAAAAATTAAAACAGAGCACATAACAGCAGAATTTTTGTACAAGCAGCCCTCATCCATTCTCCAGACTTTGAATAACCAAGGACTGCAAAATGTGCTCATGAAGTAATTTTTTCTCAACTGTGAAGACTTAGTCATCTCATGCTCACCCAGTCATCGCTTTGGTTGCCTAAAAAGGTCCCAGACATCTCTAATATTGCTTTTCCAATTAAGAAATCTATGTTTGTTCAGAAAGTAAAAACCTAATGAGGCCCTGCTTTCTGAGCTAAAAAAGCATGAGGCACTAAGAGAAGTCTATATTAGGGGAAGAAAAATAAACAGCCCTTTTTTAAGCCCTCCTCTCATCTCAAAACAAAAGGCTCAGAAACTGAAAACTGATTAAATAAAAAGCAAACACAATACAACATCAGTCTCTCTTTCATCTGAGGGAAGCAGATTTTTCAGGTGGCAAAATAAATTGTCTATTATGAAAGAAAATGTGATATCTAAACATGTTCCATGTAAGCACTCATTTGCATCACTGGAAACTCTCCAAGACTTCTCAGCACATGAAGCCTGGGTCTCCAGCTCACACATAAGTGCAATAAAATAAGACCAAGTTTTTAACTATGTTTTTGGAGCTTGTTAGGTCACTGCTCCATTAAACATGAAGTTTAGACCCAGACACCATCTCTCAGGGTAGCCTTTTTCCAGATTACGAGAATTTTTTCTAATTACAGCAAACACCACAGAATTTATACTTCCAAACAGATTATCAGCATCTCACATATAAAATTGTTTTCATGTATAGGTACTTTCAGTAACTGCTTAAGAAGGATCCTAAACATTGTTTGAGACAAAGGCTGAAAGCACAGATCTAATTTTAAATAATCAACACAGAGTGTCACAAAATCATTTAGGTTGGCCGATCACCACCTTGTAGACCAAAGCACCGAGTGCCATATCCAGTTATTTCTTGAACATTGTCAGGGATACTGACTCCACCACCTCCCTGAGCAGCCCATTCCAGTGTTTAATAACCCTTTCTGCTGCTATCACAGAATAGGTTTAGAACTCTAAATGTGAATGTAGACTTTTTTAAATGTCAGATTTATTTCCTTTTTGATTCAGAAGAGCTGTTCTGCTCTGCAAATTAATGGACAAAACAGGCCTTATTTTGACTTTCACATTGTATGTGCTTAAAAAAAGATGGATTTCTGACGACAATCCCTACAAATTGAAACTCAAATAAGATTTTCTCTTCTCATATACTACCATTTTACAACTAACTCTGGAAACCTTGAGGTTTTACTACTCCTACTACCCCTAGCTCTTCCTGCTATAGTACAGAAACTATTTTGCATACATATAAACCTGTATTTATGTACAGACACAGAATCACAGAAATAAAAGCACTGGGCAAATGTTAAAGTTGCCATTTGAGTTTATACTACCCAGCAGGAACTCCAGTCAAGCAGTGTTCTGCACATAAACGTAAAGCGGATTTTTCCATGGCCTTCAGGTCAGGTTCAGAAAGAGTATCTTAAGCATGGCAGGAGAAAAGGAATATTGCCAACTCTCTTGCAAGATCAAATCTAGAGCTCCTTAAAAACCTACTTATTTTAATTAATTATTTTTATGCTAGCAACAAAAAATATATGTATCAAAGTTTTAAAGTATTAAATTTATATTATTTTTTATACCAGGACTTTCCTTTAATACTTTA
Organism: Lanius collurio; assembly: GCA_020086605.1. NCBI lineage: Eukaryota > Metazoa > Chordata > Aves > Passeriformes > Laniidae > Lanius > Lanius collurio. Next base: position 3,562,539 of record JACBWW010000006.1, on the reverse strand, counting down.
GTTTTAGTACAGATGATCCTTCCTAAGAGAGTATTTACAGACAAGGAAAAATAGTTAAACATCAGGATATTTATTTTGTATACAAATATTTACAGAAAAATACTTACAAAAATTAAGTATTCAAATTTTAATTGACTTCACTTCAAAAAAGCTTAATGCTTTCATCTTATAAAAACATGTTGCCTTTACTGTGCTCAAATTTACTATTCAGATCTCTGGATTTTCTTATAAGAGCTTTCTTTTGTGCTTCATCAAAGCGATTGACTTTGAGATCCTGCTCTCGGTCAAATGGCCTTCTTTCCTGAGGTTTGGTTTTCTCTTCGGACGCTTTGCTCTTCAGCTTTTTCTGATGGATGTCCATGAGAGACTCTGACCTCTTTGACTCCTGGAAAAAATGAGAAGAGGAAGTAAAGTATTAAAGAATATCAACAACAACACAGAAAATCCAAATGGAAATATTGATGTTAAGAAAGCTAAGAATTCCAGAAAAGAAGACAGCTTAGTAACTGGATGTAGAATGATAAATTTAGCATACATGGAGCAGAAAGTGTGAGCAATCTTTTCCAGGCTAAATTACAAATAATTCACTGATATAGACAGCCATAATGTTGTAGATAGCCACAATGTCATTGAATCCCTGCAGACAATGCAGATAAATTATAAAATAATGCAAAAGAAATATAAAAGTTGCTCTGCCACTATTGTCAGAATGAAGACACCATGTCAAAAGAAATATCTCAAAGTACAGGCCTAGTTTCTTACAAACATCCCTAAAGCACCTGGATTGGGTCACTGCCAGGTGCAGGAACAAGCTAGACACCCTTTCAACCTTTCATGCACTATGGTGGCTTTTTTTGAATCATCCGTTGAAAGCCCACAGGAAGAAGGCACAGGTTTGAGCTGGAGCATGTGTTTTGCCAACTCAAGGACTTTAGCTGCATTTCTTAAAGAGCATGATCCAGCCCAAACACAACATAAAACTTCTGCTGATTTCACACAGGAGCAGGATTAGCTTTCCATACGGCCCCTCATTTACTCAGATGCAGTGCATTTGTGTATCCAAACCAATTCTCTCATCAAAAAGTGCAAAACTTGAGCAGCTGTTTTGTCATGATTTTCTTTCACTTCCAGTGCAAACACTTACTACATCACACATGCAAATAATAGTTAATACGTGAGCTAAGAAAAGATTCTCATGGAAAACAGAAAATAGACAATACTTATTCATGATGTAACTGTGTCAGTGGTGACAAAATTGCACCAGAGAATGCATGTGGCATCAGCATTGAAAAAAGAAACTAAGTACAAAATCTTCTATTCTAGTAAAATATCCTTGGTAAATGTCAGTGGAGAAAGAAACAGGAAAGAATATAGGAAATAACTTTAAAAGAAAAATACCCACAACAACCACTTGAAAACCAGAAAAGTGCTGATTTAGCGAAAACACTAACAACAAAACAACCTAAGAAACATTGTTCTTAAACTTTGAGACAACTCCCTGAATCTTAGAAACAGCAGTGGCCTGAGTATATTCTGGCAATGGAACAGCAGAGAGCAAAACCCATAGTTTTACATGAAAATTATTCTACTGTATGCATAGTGACAGTAGAAACAAACACTAAAGAAGAACCTTAAGACAGAATGCTAATAGCTCTGGATTTGCAAGTCTCCAAGTCAGGAGGGACATATGATTTAATGAACTACAAATAAATGATCAGAAGTGCCAGATAAACATAACCCATGTACAATGAGCCAAAGTGTGATTCTCAAGTTAATTGTCCTCTCAAGAGACAAGACTGCCTTCCATAAGAGTTCATCAGGGAAGAACTGGAACTAACAGCTGTATGTAGGCAGTGGTCTGCACACTCTGGGGGACAGGGCTGACAGACAGAAATGATAGAGGGAATTTGACATGGAGTTCAGATTTCTAGTAATCAGCATCTGTCCGTGAACATTATCTGCTCCTGCAGAGATTGCAAAAAACTACATGTAATGAAGTTGCTGTAATGAGTAGCTAATGTAATTAATGACATAGGGTAATTAATGCAGTGACCTGCTTAGCCCATCAAGCCTCTTTCAGGTTAACGCATGTGTTGGACTAGAAGTTAAACCTGTACTATTGTTTTGTTCTTGGTATGTCAGTAATTGGGTGAAGCAAGCTAATATTTGAATTAAGGTCCCAGCAACCATGTCCTGACACGAGGATGGTCTAAGGCAAGCACCATCTAAAACTGAGAGGACATACACAGACCCAAATTCTGTCACGTTGGAGAGGACCCAATCCTGCTCTTGTTGATGTTAATACCAAGTGTTCTAATGTCTCAAAACAGCAGTAGGTTTGGGCACTAAAAGGCAAAACTGTAGTGGCATCACCATGGAAACCAGCAGCACTAGAAATGAGAATCGTATGAAAAGACTGAAGAACTAAAGGAAATAGAGGAAGTATTTTGTGATTACACTTACATTGTATGAAGTCACCTGCTCAATAAGCCTCTTGTCTCTCCCAGATAATACTATTTCTTCATTATCCTTACTGCTTGATTTTTTTGCCTCTTCTCTTTCCTGATGAGTAGAAGAAAATCACATGCTATAGTAATCAGAATGTCTGAAGTAAAAAGCAAGCAAATCTATATCTACTTTAATTAAATCTGGAGGGTAAAGGCCATGATGGAGGCCATCAGATATTTTCTGCTCAGCTTGATAGAAGAAGAAACCGGACATGCTAATTGGAAAGTCAGTGAGCTGATACAGACAATCTGACTACTGCAAAAAGGGAGCAGAAAAAAATGCATATCAATGCATTAATGTTGTCATTTCATTGCCTTTATCTTTAAGCCTGAATTAGTAAATTTTGATATCAAAGAAAAATCTGGAAAAAAATTTTCACTGAACAGCCCATGGTATCTTTGTTTTCATAGCTCATCAGTAACACCTACTGCCTACAGGTGTATATGAATGAATAAATAAATGCTCACCTTGGCTTTTCTCTCTCTGTCTGCTGGAGTATCTGTCCAAATAGATCTATCACCTGATTTGTCATCAGCTCGTCTCTTGAATGTTCTTGGGCCAAATCCAAAGCTTTTCAACTCAGGTGGAAGCTCTATCATCCATGACTCCCTGGTAACTTGTTTGGGTTCATCCTTTGCAAAAGAAGTAGGGGTAGAAGGAAGAGTGAAAAATGCATAATCAAAAAGGAGTGTCTGAATCTCTTAGCTACCAGCAGAAATCATATATTTTTTTCTTTGTGTTAACACCTGCAAACACGTAGCATCCCAAGTAGAACTGCAACCAGGTTCACACGGAAAGAGGCAAAGAGAAAGACAAATGTACTCCAGCAACAAATTATTAGAAATCAAGAAATCCAACTTACGCTGTCTGCTGCAGTAAGTTTTTCTTTCATTCTCTGAGCTCTGCGTTCAAATTCTTTAGCCACATCAGATTCCACTGGTCCTTTAGCAGGCATTGGCCCTATAAGATTGTCTTCTTCCTCGCTACTATCTGTCAGCTTCCAAAAATAAAACATTTCTTTCAACTATAGTGTTAAGAACATTAAGAAACATTTCAGCTTTATGGAATTAGAATGACTTTGTCTAGAAGAGCATATAAACCTAATGCAATGCATTGCCCAAACAACAAAAACCTGGATTAAAACTCCAGATTGGACCTGCTCTAGCACTTGAACATGGATCCTTTGTCTCCATTTTGCCAAAAGCAGCATCTCTTGTCTGAGGCAAGACTGCTGGTAAAGGCAGTGGCAGCACACAAAGCCCTGCTACTTTTACACTGCTCTGCACACAGCCACACAGCCTCTGTGGCCATGGGTAAATTTGGAACACACAAGCATACAGCTTCCATATTTTGGGCTTTACGATCACTGGCAACGTTTGGATTCATCTCCCTAATAAGGATCACATTTTCACACTGCAACAACTGTCTTGAGCTCAGATTTTGAAAGGATGACAGATTAAAGTGCAAGGTAGGGTACCAGTGGCATGCATGGTACTACACCCCTGGGTGTACAGCATCTCCCACTCGAATCCCTTGGCTCTGTCATTTGCTGCTTTGATCCCTCATGGATCCCTTCAGGAAGGATTTCTTCACTGAAAGGGTTGTCAAGCACTGGAACAGGCTGCCAGGGAGGTGGGGGAGTTGCCATTCCTGGAAGTCTTCAAGAAACGACTGGACATGGCCCTTAGTGCCATGTTGTAGTTGACAAGGTGGTGGGTGATGGGTCAAGTGTTGGACTCCATGATCCTGGAGGTTTCCAATTTAATGATTCCATGATTCTGACACTGCATTCTAAGCAATTATTTGGAAAAGGGCTAAAAAAACTATGTAAGGGACTAGATGTCAATAAGAATCTTCGCAGTTGCCAGGGGTTGTACAGAAAGCTCACTAGTGCCTCCCTCCAAGTTCAAACAGTACAGACGTGGATGGAGGCAAAACCCAACAGAAAATGGTGATGACACAGTGCCCTGGGAGCAAAGCTAAGGTGCCCAATATCTACAAAAGTGCCAAGATTTTGCTACAACCTGACTGTGCGTGATAAAGCAATGGGAGTAGGATGACAAGGCTGTGTAGCCAGGAAGCGCAAAGCGTTGAGAGTACACAAGGCAGTGAGTCATTAGATTCACTAATGCAAAGTGAACAGTCAGCATGGAATAAGCTGCCTCTAAAGATATGTACCTGAATACAAAATAATTAAGTAAATTTTAAAAAAAGCCAACAAGAAAACACTCATATTCAAAAATAAGAAAAAGAGTATTATCAGGAACAGGTAAAAAAAATATAATTATTAGGAAGAGAAAAAAGGTAAGTTCTGTAATAACTGTAGAAAAGCTGATGCTAGAAGATGTATTTATGAGAAAACAGACTTTTTTTGTTTGCAAAATATAAAGACAGACCAGTTTTGACATCTCTGCCTCAAGAAATTTGTCACTATGATAAATTGCTTAATCGTTATTTGGAGTTATAAGACAATGAGTATCTCAGAAATGTCAGGTAATCTTTCTTCACGATGAATTACACCACCACTCACTGCAGGAGGCTGAAGAATTACATGCTTTGCAACCACTAACCAAAAAGTGAAGTTTCAAAGCAGCGTTTGCATCCCTCCTTCCTGGCGTGTCTAGCATCTCCCACATTGTCTGGGAGTTAAATGTAAATATTTTAAAAATAAACAGAAAACCCATTAATTCTCCCAAGGAATTAATGTTCAGTTTATCATAGCATGAGAGAGATTCAATTGCCTAAGCACTGGTATCCAGCACCATTTTTGGTGTCTTTGGGTCTCCTGCCTGGCTTTAGAGGTGCTGCTCAAGAAGGGCTCATTCTCTAAAGGTGCTACTCCCTACTTGATAGCCCCTCCCACAGGCAATTTGGAACCCCTAAAATGGTACTGGAAGCCCAAGTTTAGGGATCTTCCCAATTTTCCCCATAGCTGTATCTTATCACACATCTTGTTCCTGAACGTTCTTTAGTAGTATACACATTATTTTTCAACCAGGGATTGCAGACTACAGAACTTCTACCTATTTTTTACCTAACATGACCAGAAGAGTCAAAAAACATGAACCAGAAAGGTGTGCCAGCATCACTGTCCTGTACCACCTCACTCCCAGTTACAGGTATTATTCTACAATTTCTAAGAACAATTAAGTGACACTGTAATGCCATTTTTAATTGTATTCTTTTGGATACACTTATTTAAGGGTTGTGGCCACTAATAACTTTAGGAGGTGAAGATGTGTTTTCTGCTTGCAGCTTAGGATGCCCAGATTGCTTGTGTTCATTGAGTGCACCATCTAACAGCCAAAAATCACAATGAACCAGACAACTCTTCTTGGTTTCTTTTTTTTTTTTAAGGCTTATTTATGCTCTAGTATTCGACTCCAACAAAAATATGCCAAGCACTTCCTGGTCCAAAATTAAACTGTCATCCTGAAAAGTATGTCTAGCAGTCTCTTTCCAGCTGCAACTTGTTTAACCATTTCAGATAGCTTGTACTAAAACAAAAGGCTTCTGTTTTCACAAACCTGGGGACGGGATTCTGATGAAACAGACGGTCCTATGAAACATCTGCTACTCCTGGTCTCCTCTGAAGGCTTCCTAAAGCCAGGTGGTAACGCAGGACCTATAATGGGCCTTGACAGCAGGGAGGGGAGAAAAAAAGTCTTGATTTTTCAGTTGAGGGGGAAAAAATGTAACAGATTAATATAAAAATAAAAACAAAACACTGATCAGAAGTGTGACTTTCCTTCCTACCCATGTCAAGTGTGCCCCTGCGCATACACACTGTAGAAATAACTGTCTCCATTTTCCAGGAGGACCTGTGCAGACAGTTTTGATGCAAAATAATGAGGGAAGTCACAGGATGTAGTCAAGGAGATCCACTTTTTTCTTCCCTAGTTTTCTTCACCAGATTCAAGAGCAATGAAAGGTGATGAAACAAATAAGCACTCCTCTTTCTCAATCAACAAACTCAATTTTGTCCTTCTTGTCTTGCACCTCAGTTTCACTGTCCTTTGATAAGCAGAAACAGTGAACTGCTCCAATTTTATTTTACTTTTGAGTGGGAAAGAAAGAAGGAAAGTTTTGTGATTCCAGGTAACTTCACTGATTTGTTTTTAAGCAGCAGCAGCTCAGCAAGCAATGTGACTCAGTTGTCTCCACAAACACAGGAAGGTGAGAATCTCTTTTACACAGGTGTAAAAGATGAGTATCTCATCTTTTACTACAAACTGTTGCTCAAAGAAACTGTGCTTGCTGTATTGAAAGTCCTTTGAATGCAGGTTCCTCTTAATAATCCACCATAATAATCTTTAAAGCTAATAAAAGCTAATAAAAACCCCAAACAACTGTCACCTGAAGATATCCAAGTGACAGTATCCTCACAATGTAACAGCAGACCTGGTTTATTATGACCTTCAGTTGTGAGCTTTAGGTTATCAAATGTAACAACACATGAATTGAATTTGCTAATTATGGCTTTTACTCAATCCCACATAATCTAATCAGCACAGCTCTGCTGTAGTGATATTATTGTCAGGGTTTAAAGAGCGGAAATAAAAGATACAAACTCTTGCTGATGAACCAATCACAAATATACAGATATGAGCAATAAATATGAGCTCAGGCTAGGATAAGGGCATTGGTGAGATTTTAAACCCAGGCAAGAAGTCTGGGTTAATTTGAAGTTCCACTCCCACCTAGCTGCTGCAGTTTTATCTTCCTTCTTTCCTGACTACTTTCTTGTTAAGACCATGTTTTAAATTCCTAATGTAATTTAAAGAGATTGAGTTTAAACTTACACAGCTACAGCCAAAAAAATCTCTTATTTTAGTACACAAGTACCTTTATTCTGCATGGAGAGACAGATAAACCAAACTATAAAAAAAGCTCTCTACTAAAATATATATGAACATCTCCATTGTGGGCTGTATCTGTGCAATTTGTGAAAAAGAAGCAGTCTCAAATGCTCTGTCTTGATTCTGTCACAGCTCAAAGGCTCTTTTAGGGAATAGAAAAGTAGTTCTCATATTCATCCTTCCCATACTTTCCACTTCCTATGTTTTTTTTTTCCCCTCACATGAACAACCCCATCTCTTCAGTCTTTCCCCAGCAGTACACAGGGGACATGATCCTTGACAGTTTCCTGGATGTCCAAAGAGTCTCCGAACAGGTGAACTGAATCTAAACTGGTAATATATTAACTCTGATAATATACTTAATAATATATTAACTACTGATAAATAACTGATAAACACATTTTACTGCTGTAAGCAACTTCAGTACCTGCACATGTTCAAAAATACCCCCCAAACTAATGGACTAAGCTTTAATTTAAGGAATACTGCATTTCACATATGGCAGAGAACGTTCTCCTGTTGCTGGACTTGGAAGTCCTTGCTAATGCACATTTCAAGAGGCGTATTTCAGCATTCTTCTGATGTATAACATAAAATTTTTTAAGATCACCTTGACTCTTTCCCTTGATGTGTGAACACTTCAGAAATATTTGAGTGCTGCACTTCTGTCTAACATTGATAAACTGTAATATAATCTCCAAAGTTGAAGGAAATCTTTTCACATATATATTTCATGCTGGAATGATTCAAACCATTTTCAACAAGCTGCAGATTGCCACATGAGCTGCCCCTAATCATGAACATGTTGCTTTGACAAGTCTGGAAAAGATGTGAGAGAATAAAAGCTTTGCTAAAGAATGAATATGTCACACACAACGAATAAACAGCCTGTCCATACACTGAAACAAACGACCTGCATTTGTTTCAATTATTCATGGCTCAGTTGGCAGCTGGCAATCTGCTCAAGGCTAAGGGCAATGCAGCAGGGAGACAGCAGCATCGTGTCTGCGCCCTGCACAGCTTACACGGCTCCCAGACTCCCAGGTGTGTGGGGGCGGAAGGCAGACAAGGCTCTTCCCACACATCACACCGTTCCCACCTATTCAGGGAAGGAGGCTGGGAGCAAAGCAGCTCTCCTCAATCTGCTTTCTCAGTGTGTGCTAGGAGCAATTGTATGGTGAGGTAGGAAAAGAACAGAGTGAGTGCCAAGTGCCTTCTACTGCTTTAATCTATCACAGACACAGAGCAGACTCTTGCCTCAATGTCACAGAATCACAGAATATTCTGAGTTGGAACAAGGATCATCAAGTCCAACTCTTGAGTGAGTGGCCCCTTCCTCTTCCATTTTACCACAAGTATTCATGTAAAAAATCAAGAAAGCAAGAAGGCTACCTCTGCTGATACTAGAAGTTACAAGTATTTTTTTTTTATTAGAGAATATATTATTTTTAATGACCTGCTACATTTTATAATTAAAGTAGTACTTTGTGCATATGGAACACAAGAAAAAGGAAAAAACATTAGTTGTTTGTGGGATCATCAAAGCACCAAATGATCTCACCAAGCATGATATCCATAACTAGAGGAGTTTTTGATTAGAGCAAAGTCTGACCAAATGTACACAAGGAGGACACTTCCAAATAACCCTAGTTACATAAATTCTTGTTTTCTTAGCCTTAGCTGCTGCCAAGCATCATAAAAATTTATGCAAACTAAAATTCAAAAATTTAACTTTGAAATTCCTTTTGAGATGGTGTGTATTACACACACAGCTCAACAGTAAACTGAGTCATGTTCCTGCAACTGAAAACTCATTCCTGACAGGCAAGTATTGCTTTATTTTATCTACCAACTCCCCCTTGCTTTGAGGAAGATAAAAGTGATCAAGGGACTCTTGTACTTCTCATCAGGAAGTATGCCCTTGGAAGCACCAATTCCACTATGGACTATAATTTCAAACTATAGAAGGAAGTGCACAGATTGATGCAAAGATTAAACGGCTCTGCGACACAGTTGAGTTCAGTATAGAAAATCCATATAATATTTTTTGGAGGAAGTATTTTATTATTGTAAGCAATCAGATGGAAAGATTCCTGATAGAGACTATATATAATGCTTATTTGTGTAGACCTGACCACCCCTTTTCTAGAAACCTACAGTGTTCAGGGTAGTTTTGTACCTGGGGACATGTAAAAAATAATCCTTGATGCATTAGCAAAAGACATGGTATTGCACCACACAAAAGGTAACTGCCCCAGCTCCTCACAGACCAGCATGAACTACAGAACTATGGGTCCTTATACCTGTAATTTGTTTTTTCTCCACTGATCTAAGACCTCTCGAAACAAATGGAGGAAATTTGACATCTAAAATGCAACTCAGAAAATTCACATTAGTTCTTTCACTCTCCTTCCAACCTGCTCTAGGAGGGCTGTGTGTTCTGTTTCAAAGGAATGTTGTTCTTGTTCTCAGAAATGGAGGAAGCATTAGCTCTAATCATCTGAAGCTGAAGTGCACAACTGAAGTGTTCTGTAATTGTGACACAAAATATTTAACCTAAAATAATTGTGTTTTAAGGAAAAGAATCTGAATATAACTCATTTTTAATTACCTCTCTGGAGAATCATCTTGTTTTTTAAATCCAGGAGGAAGAGCTGGCCCAAAGAAGCCATCATCATCATCGTCTTCATTAATACTTTTTGGCTTTCTGCAAATACAGTTTTCACTTAATTATTACCTTGACATGCATAGCAATTATCTACATTTTAAAAAGAAAAAAACCCACATAAAATTATTTCATAGGGTCTTCTGTACTAAATATCCTGCCGTTACCAAGGAAACAGTGCAGAAGGATCCAAAATGATTTGAAGCAATTAAAAAATTGGGAGTCTAAGCTTCACTTCAAAAACATTCTGACATTTGAAAAAAAGAAAAAAAAATTAAAAAACAACATTAAGAATGCTTTTGCTGTAGAAAGAAGTTTAATATACTGCTGAAATACCATTTTCTAGTCACAAAGTAATTTAAAATTCAGCAAACTTCTTTCTCCATTTTTATACACTGTCTGCATGTTGAGTAGTATTTTTCCTGTTCAGTTCTAATTAGCTGAAAAACTATTGACTAAGAAAACAAGAAAAAAGTGAATAATAATTACTCTAGCATGCATTAAGATGACATACTGGCCTTCAAGTCTCTTTCACAAGGCTTAGAGTAAACACATACAAATTTTTAACACAGCAATTGTGAGTAATGAACCCAACAAATGAGAGTATCTGCAGACTCCTGTTACTTGCTAAACAGTTCAGATTTTTTCATTAGAGTTGACTTAATTAAATGCATAAATTCCTGTCCATAAACAGTTTTTAAGGCCTCTCAAAGAGAGCTTGTATACAAAAACCAGGGCAAAACTCAAGTACCAAATACTGATGCACATGGCAAGTGGTCTATCCTTAGAGTAAACATGCAAAATTGCAGAAATAAAATCAAACATATAAATGCAGAGATCTGATTGCCCCAAATAACCTAATTCCACCCTAGGGTGTCAAACAAGTAAGCTGAACATTCTTGGCCATGAAGAATTTGCAGAACACATAATCAAAAGCTTTACACCGGTACAGAGTTTACCTTTTTTTTATATAACATTGTCCCTTTCTCATACATTAGACACATAACATTTGAAATACAATGTAAATATACAAATAACCCAAGAACACACTCACTTGGGTGCTGGATCTCCTTCTGTCTCCTCTTCAGAATCTCTGTTTGTGTCTCTGGGTAGAGGAAGAGATTCTGAGTCGTCATCACTGTCAGGAGTTTCTGAGCTACAGCTGCTTTTGTAGCCTGGAGGCAGTGCTGGTCCTGCAACTGAACATTCAGAGTTATTTGAGATCATAGAATCATAGAATGATTGGATTTGGTTTGGATTGGAAGGGACCTTAAAGATTATCTAGTTCCAATCTCCTTGCCATGGGCAGGGAATGTTCTACTAGACCAGGTTTAATAAGGATACTTATTAAATGTTTCCAATGAGTACGATCTATCATGGCATTTCCAAAACACATATTTACTTGGAATAAAGTTTATTCCATCACTGCTCTCTCTAGCATTTAGAGAAGATATCTAAACAAACTTCTGGAAGTTACTTCTTTCAGTGCGGTACTTCCATCAATAACCTGCCCTGAACTGTTCTGACTTAGGACATTACTAATCCATTACTACATGAGCATCTTCTGGAACAGGACTAGAAAGCCTTGTTTTATATAACAACTACTGTACAATGGATATGGCCTAAACCAGTATATTTAAAAGCAACTACCACCTTAATAAAGCATTTGAAGCTTTACTAGTGAAGAAACACATCATCTGTACATACACAGTGTGGGAGACCATAAATTCTTAAATGGGAGCATTTATGACCATAAAGCATTACATTAATTGCTAGCCTGCTTTAGGAATGGTTTAATGATTATTAAGGTTATTTCCAGTTCAGCTAAATGTGAGCAGCAAGGACAGATTTAAGTGCTCTGCTGAAAAGGGGATGATTTAGGCATTCAGAGAATGAATTCAAAGAATTGTTGCTGTCAGAAGGCCAGGGCAGTGGATGGAGCTCTCACACTCCAGTCAAACCTTCACCCTCTGGGGTAATATCTCAGCGAAATTAAAATTCAGACACTAACAATGCTAACAGGCCTGAGCTGTTTCTGGCACTGTGCCCACCAGCAGATGCTGATCTTTATAGATTTATTTGGATACAGTACCATGTGCAGTGGGTTCAGAAGCAGCCTTAGCCCTTGATGCTAACAGCAAATGCCCCCCAAACAAGACCCTTAACACGGATACCCTCACAGGCTTGATCAACAAGGAGACAGCTGGAACAAGCAAAAACCAGCAATGGTCCCAAGACAAGGCCTTCCCAATGCAGGGCAACACACACAGGGCCAGCACCCATTTACACAAACACAGTACAAATAAACAGTCCATGCTCCTGTGTAATGGAGATTTGATTCTACTGATGATTTAGCATCCTGAGACAGACATCATTCCTCATTTGAATATCTCAAGCACTGAGTACAAGACTTGCAGGGCAGAGAGGTGTTTAGGTGAGGAAAAGACATTGTTCCCTTTATGAATAGACAAGGGTCAGATGAAAAGATAAATGGTACCAGGAAATTACTTCTCCAGTTAAAGAACTACAACTTTTTGATAGTACAAAATACAACCTGATGCAGATTATGTTTCCATTGTTCGCTGACAAAGGCTAGGCAGAAATCGAGTCCTTTGAGTGAGCTTCACAAAGCTTTTAATCATCTTCAGCACAAGAAACACAGAAGGACACTCCACTAGTTAAAAAGCATCCAGGCAGATCTGCCACTTCTTTGTTTCCTGTTTTAATGGAAAAGACTAACTGGGACATACAAATCCATTTCAGCACTGAGAAGGGAAAAAACCAACCCAACAAACCACTTCTCTCTCCCCTCGAAAAACCCAAACACAACACCCTAGCCTACAAAGGTAAAATAAATTCAGGATGAAAGGAAACAAACAGATGAATGATAAATAGGAATAAAACTGCTATCAAGAAGTCTCCTCTTTTGGTACAAAAAGCACCACTTGGAAAAAAGCACTTAAAGCCCAGACAAAACCTGCATGACTGCTTTCTCCAGCCACCTAGTGCCCTGACATCATGCAAGCAGACTTTATTTGCTCTAAATGCAAAAGAAAAGACTTGGAGTGAAATGAACAAACTCAGATGTAGTTTGGTGAGTCTGATACCAGAGAGGAAGACAGAAATTAGGAGCAGCTTTGTGAGCTGCACAGAACTAGTAAAACCAAAACTATTTAAGGAAGGAGACTGGTCCTACTGGCATGCTGTCCAACACCAGGGTTAATATACATATTCTCATCCCAATTCCTCTCTGTTATGTTGGCAAAACTGTTTGCATGGGCTATGCAAAAAAATGGATCAGGGAACTTAAGAGGCATAAAAATAACACTGCAAACCACAGCACTCCCCTGAAAGAACTGTTTGTTCATGGAACTGCAGCCTAAGCAGGACAACCAGAAATGGAGACAAGAGACTGACTAATGAAGGGAAAACAGCAGTTAAAGCTTGAGGAAGGAAAAAGTCATTGGACATGGTGAAAAGAACTGGAGGGGAAAGAGACTTGGGATTAAAAATTAATATGACCATGGTAGTGACTGAGACTAACAATCAGCACAGGCAAAGATATATCCATGGATCAGGATGATTTGGGGTGCCACAAGAAAGAGCAGAAAGGTAGGAATGGGAATTGCTAAGTGCAAATTCTGGGAACAAAGAAAGAAAAGGGTGAGGAGGGAGTCCAAGATCTAATCAAAAGTCTCTGAAATTCCCCAAAATCCAGGGAAAAGTGGAAAAATACAGATGAAAGGAGGAACAGAGAGAAATTAAAGAGTCAGGAAAATAAACCTAATGAGGTGAGGAGGATAAATGGATGTAGCAATGGTAGAGCAACAGAAAAGTGACAAGTAATCAGAGCTCAGAACAATTTGGAACAGAACAATGGGACTAAAAAAGCATGAGAAGAAAATTTTGGGGATAGAGAAGAGAAACAGGACCAAGTGCAACTAAAGTGAATGTTTCACAGCTACTAGAAGTGATCATCCTACTAATGTTTCTCTGACTTGTCTTCTCCAATGAGCTGGTTCTGGTGACCATTTGCCTGAAAACTAAGGCAATTCAATTCAGAAACCGAACTAAAAGCTTCTTTTTGTTTTGTTTTGCTAGGGTTATTTCTGCTGTATTGGGGGTGTTGGGGTTTTGGGAGTTCCCTTTCTCTTGAGGAATTTTCTCACATTTTTGTTACCGAGGCAACGAACTGTTGGATGCTTGGGAGAAACAAAAGAACTGGCCACAGAGAGGAGGAGTCCATTTGGGCTACTGTCTTCACCTGGGTGTGCCCGGGACTGGAGACAGGGAGGGACACGGCCATTCTCTCGCCAGCACTGCAGGCTTCCTGCTGTTTTTCCTCCCTGCTGGAGAAACCCCGGGATCCCAAACCTGTCCTTCCCTGCCTGGCTGGGAGCTGAGCTGCAGACCCTGCTGCCTCAGCCTTCGCTGCCCCGCAGCCCTGCCCGTCCTG
>JACBWW010000006.1:3461840-3547717 GCA_020086605.1 Lanius collurio | reverse complement strand
GAAGCACAATTAAGTCAGCTTCAAAGCACCATCATGATGTGAAGAATAAGGAAATGAGTGTGTCCCATGGGTTGGACAAGCTGGAGAAGGTAAAGGATTTACCAGGGATGAGTTTTTGGGTCTGTCCAACTACCATTTGCTTCCATCCTGTTCCCAGTGAAGGGTCACAGAAGTATTATTAGCATCACTTCTCTGACACCAGAGGTAGTCCACGGGCAATGTAGTTCGTCCCATGGTAAGAACACCAGTGGGTATTGCAGGAGAAAGTGTCTGGATGCTCGTATCCAGAGGGGTGGGAGGGTGCTCAAGGGGGGCTGAGATATTTGCTACTGACTGTGGTGCAAATCAGCCTGCACAAGGGTATAAAATGCTGCTGCAGAGTGGGCCAACCAGTCTCCCAAGGCTGCACACAGCTTCCAGGTGGATTGCCTTCAGAAGGGATGTATTAGCAATAAATCTAATCATAATCATACATAAACACTCTCCTATTTCTTGTGTCTGTCTGAAAGCCTTCTCTTGTGCCTGTCTGAGAGCCTTCTCTGCTGCAGGCTGCTCAAAGTCCTACTTTGTTGCTGTTTGGAGACAGAAGCTATGAAAGTAGAATAAAAAAACAAGTGCTCTTAAAGAAAAGCAATGAGCAGCTCCAATATCAGTGAGACTGCTAGGACAGGAAAAATACTGGAAAAGCTGCTCAGCTTTAAAAGGTTAAGCCTCTCTTAAAACACTAGAAAGCACAAGGGAAATTGTTACAAAACAAATTCTAGACCCATTTGATTCAAGACCCAGCAAATGTTCCAGAGCAGAAGGTACTTGTGGCAGCCTCACTGCATGATTTTTGTCACTCCAGGTGCAGGGCTCCAGATGGAGCTGTAGTTCTGTAACAGCAAAGTGTGTTATGCCAAAGTACTTGCTCTCCTTTCTTCCTCTGCACTGCAGCAGTCTGCCTCATGGGGTGAGCAGGAACACTTAGCTGCTGTAAGTCAAAGTCAGGAAAAGTTTGAAAAAATCGTAAAAACAAACAATCTCCCAGTAGCTGGAGTTTGGGGTTTTTGTTTATTTTCAGAGGCAAATAAATTCCTTCACCCACTTCAAACAGAAATTTACAAGCAGACCTTAGATCAGTTGCCAGTGCCAGGGTAATACCATGGAACTGATATACACTGGGACAAAGAATGGACAAACTCAGCTGAGTAACCTAGACTAGGCACTGCTGAAACACCCAATGTCACAAACCCATGGCCTAATGACAAGTTAAACTTGTTTTGTTCAGTGGATTCATACACGATACAGATACTTGCAACAGGTATCAGTGTGTTGATCAAAAGTTAATGAGCCACTAATACAGATATGACCGGGAAAGACAACATCAGCTCATGTAGCCAGGGATTCCGCACAAAGCCGAGAGCCGGACCCAGAGCTTGATGTTGCCATGGTGTCAGCTAATGCAGCAGCTTTGTCCCTCTTCCTATTGCTCCCTCTTCTGGATTAAAAAATTAGAGAGCAGACAAGCACAGCACACCTTTCCCATCAGAGCTTTCTTCAGAGTAACCGAATGGTCACTGACGCACTGCCAGAAACTGAATATAGATATGCACTAGTGCCTGGAACCAGGATTAAAGACAAGGAGTGCAAACGCTCAAAGTGCTGCTTCCGGAGCTATTACTGATAGAGAACGTGCAAGAGTTTTAGTGGGGGGACTAAGCTCCACTGCAGAAGAGCCAGCCTGGCAGTCAGATGGTCTCGGTGGGATCCCACCTCTGATGTGACTGCTCTCAACATGAGAGACCCTGGCAGGTGAGACACCACAGCCCCAGTGACCGCCAGTCTGCCCCACATCTCGAGGTACACTGCCTGGAAAACCACAGCTGACGAAGTGGGTTGGCTTGGCAAAGGAAAGCACGCTGCACAGGCCCAGCCTTCTTTTCTGCCCACTAATTTCACACTTAGAGCTGCTGAAGAGCAGAGGCTTCAAAAGCACACGTGGGACTTGCGCAGACAAAAGTAAGCGACTTTTTTCTTAAGCGAGTTTTAGAGTTTTTCATATCTGTAGCATTCCATCGCATATGGCACCTAATTTTTTTGTTTGTTTGTTTGTTTTCTGAAGAAGTCACTGTAATAACCCCCCCGGGAAGTTTGGCTCCAACCAGGTGCCGCACTGGCACACCCTGCGCTGTGACAGAAGGGCTGCAGAACCGCTCTATCCCACTCACGCTATGGAACACCGCCTGCGGGGCCTCCCTATTCCACCGCCGCCGCATCCCTGTGCTCTCACCCTGGCTGAAGTCCTCGCCCGGCTCGGCCTCGGCGCGGCGCGGGAAGCCGGGCGGCAGCGCGGGGCCGATGAGCTGGCGGGCCATGGCGCAGCGGGCTCCCAGGGCAGCCCGAGCCCGGCCGTTCTCCCGCTCCGCTCCCCCGCTGCCGCCCCTGCGGCGCTCCCGGATGACGTCGCAGCCGCCCGGGAGGGAGGGCCCGCCTTCCTCAGCCCGGACGTGACGCGCTTTGCGGCCGCCGCCCGAGCGGCCCCACGTGGTGGTGCGAGCGCGTCGCGGAGCGGGGTCTGTATCCGAGCGGCCTCTCCGCGCCCGACATGAACCCCTTCGCCTGGTACCCGCCGCCCCCGCCGGGGCTGCCTCCGCCCGGCATCCCCCCACCCTTCTTCTGCCCGCCGCCCTCCTGGGACACGAGCTTCTGGGCTGCCCCCGTGCCGTACCCCCCGTCCGGCCGATACCCTCCGCCCGACAGCCACCCGCCGCCCAGCACCTACGCGTCTGCCGACAGCTACTCCCAGCCCGCCGAATCCTACTCGCAACCCGCCGAGAACTACCCGCCCGCTGAGAGCTACTCGGAACCCGCGCAGAGCATCCCTCCCGCCGAGAGCTACTCGCAGCCTGCCCAGAGCTACCCGCAGCCCGAGCGCTACCCCGCTGCGGACAGCTACTCGCAGCCCAAGAGCTTCCTTCCCCCTCACAACTACGCCTCGCCCACCGCCTGGTTCCCGCCGGCCTACGGAGCGCGACCGCAGGGCCCGCATGCTGGTGAGGGGCAGGGGAGAAGCCCTCTCTTGGGCCCGTGGGCTCCTTCCCATCCCACGCAGGCAAGGGCACCGGGGCTGTCCTGAGCCCTTGGGGCTGGAGGACTCTCCCTCCAAGCATGTTGGTCATGCAGCTCTCTCTTAGTCTATTGCCTAGACCCTTCTCCGTTGCCCACCTAGGTAGGAAGGGGGTGTTTTACCAGCTGTATCTGTGAATCGCTCATCTTTTTTTTTTTCTCTGTTCTGAAGGTGGAAATGGTAATTTCTCCCAGAAGTGGCACGGCAAGCAAGTGCCTGCGTTTAGTAAACATTGTCCAGAAGAAAATAACAAGCCAAAGGTATGGAGTGTGGTCCCCAGCACAAAAGGGACAGGAAGCCGTTGGAGTGGGTCCAGGGAAAGGCCGTGAAAATGATCAGAGGGTGGAGCACCTATCCTGAAAGAGCTGGAGCTGTTCAGTCAGGAAAAGAGAAGGCTTCAGGCAGAACTTTGCAGCATCCTTTCAGTACTTTAGGGAAATTTAGGAGAAAGATGGGGACAGACTTTATAGTAAGGCCTGTAGTGATAGAAAAGGATTCATGGTTTTAAACTGAAGGAGAGTAGATTTAGTCTGGACATAAGGAAGACATATTTTACTATGAGGAAGATGAGATACTGGTACAGATTGCCCAGAGAAGCTGTTACTGGCCCATCCCTGGAAGTGTTGAAGGCCAAATTGAATGAGGTTTTGAGCAGCCTGGCCTAGTCATAGGTTGTCCCTGCCTGTGGTTGGGGTGGTTGCAACCAGATGATCTTCCAAGGTCACTAAAACCATTCTGTCATTCTCTGGTGGTATCAGTAGTATGGGACTTGGCCCAAGGCACTATAGAGATCCCATTCTCCTGTCTAGCACACTTCCCCTTATGAGAGAGCAAACGTGACAGTCTGTGACTCTTGAAAGATACACGTCAACCAAACTCTTACACAGGTTTATGTGACCTTACTGTGCCGATGCTCGACTGCCTAGGTTAGATTAGTGCTCTGTTGCATGGTCAAGACCAGCCAGCCAGATGACACTGATGTGTGTAGTGGGAGAAGGAAGGGTCTGTGCTGCCCTCTGAACTTGTACATATCATGGGAGAACAGCCATGGTCTGTCTTGGTAGGGAAGAGATGTGGGGCTTTGACCTAAATCCCACAGCCCTCGGTAAGTCTGTTGTGCTAGCAGACTTGTGTGTTTGCAGAAGCAATAATTGACTGAAAGGTGGTAGTGGGAAGAGCTGAGTGCAGGCCACTTTGTTTAGAAGATAAGTAATTTTAACTTTCCTGTTATGTTAGCTTATCTTTGAAATTTTTGAAACATGTAACTGCTTTATTAATACTATTAGTACTAAAGTGTTTCACAACTAATTAAATAGAAGAATATCTTGTAACTGCAATCCTGAGATTATTTCTTCTACTTTTTTTTCTTTTTTTCAGACCAAAAAGAAAAAAGAGCCAGTTTTTTCTCATTACTGTGATACCTGTGACCGTGGCTATAAAAACCAGGAGAAATATGATGAACATATTTCACAGCATAAGCAGGTTAATGAGTTTGGCTTCTCTCATTCACACTTTGATTTTTACCTTTGGGCCTGGCAAGCAGTTGGATGTAGTCATTCTGAACAGAAGACATAGGAAAGAGATTCCAGAGCTATGTCAAGTATTAGTGGGGGATTTTTATTCTGAATGCTGTATGTAGGGGAGGCTTCAGTTGTATTTTGGTTTTATTACTGAAGTCTTTTAAAATGTTTTTCTTGCAAAGTATTGCTAAGTCACAGGAATTAATTCATTGACATCACTATAGCATGTACAGTTTTTAGTGAAAAACATTTAAAAAATCTAATTTATTGAAAATATCAAAATTTGAAATTGGAGAGTCTTGCAAATTTTTATCTTAGGTAAACTTCACTTTCTCTTCAGTTATGAGATACATTGGCTACACTGGTTGTTCTAAAATCAGATGAAATTTAAAAGTACATTTTCCCTGCTTGCTCCTTTTACAGTCACCTTGGTTTGCAAACTGGGTAGCTTATACAGCCTATGTAACAAACTGTATAGGCAGCTGGCATTGAGTTTGTTTGAAGTGTGCTCAAAAACTTGTTTATAATTTGTGTAAATTGGTGTGTTTTAAGTTCACCCTGTTATCTTGCAGTGCACAGAAGAGGGTTGCAATTTCAGTGCACATGAGAAGATCGTTCAGATACACTGGAAGAATGTAGGTAACCCTCTGCCCCCAAAATAATGAGTCTGTGCCATCTTTACTGTTGCCCCATTTCTCATTCTTCGGTGGTTTGCTTTCATTCATGTGGAAAGAAATGTATTACCTCTGAGGAGAGTCTGTTTTAAGACAATATTGTGGATGAAAATGCGTTAAATACCATGAGGTTTTCATAATGGATTCATTTTATCATCTCTGTGTACAGCCTCACCAGTTTTGGAGATTAAGACAGTGTAGTACCACTATAGCTGACATAATTATGTTTTCTTTTTTAACTGGTGTTTCTTTTCCTTCCCCTTTTAAACACCTGTGAATTACTTTTTCCTTAGGCACATGCACCTGGTGCTAAAAGAATAAAATTGGATAGCCCAGAAGAGATTGCTAGATGGAGAGAAGAAAGAAAAAGGTAAGGCTTGTGGCCTATGAATTTGTTTTACTGTATTTTCCCTGTGTGATTATTAGATGACAGCTGAAGGGCAGGAGCAGCACATAACTTGCTACTGCTGCTGCTATTCCATTGACCCTGAAAAACTCCTTCAGTAGTGATCAGTGTCAGAATGCTGAATGACCCAGAAGAGTGTGAGCTGCAGACACTATAATAATTTGGAAAATTCTGAGAGAAAACAAGGTATCAGCTGCGAAGGAAGCAGCTTTCCCAGGTGCCTGATTAGGTATCCCAAGTTAGGTGAATGTCTCATTCCTCTTACCCTGATCACATTTTAGGTCAGAAATATTTGTGTGGTGTTTTTTAACAGCTAAAAAATCTGGAACTATTGTACTGACTATAATTGTAACACTGTGTGCAGATTTCTCCAGCTTAGGTTGTCCCAGTAGAGCTCACCAGGGAGTTTTCCTAATTTTTAAGGGCTTTCTGCAGTGTGTGACTCTTTCCTAGTGAAAGAGAACAGAAACCGTGAATGATGTGTTCTCAGGTAGTCTAGCTTACTGTGTATGCAGGGTGCAAGGTAAATTTCTCCTAGAAACAGTATTTCTCATTATTTCTTGTTCTGTGATGTGAGAGGGTATAGCTTTTTTCTGTTCAGCAGGACTGAAGTATTTATCTCACAGATTTATTTTTTTCCATCGGAGTTGAAAGGATTAGAATCTACACTTTCCCAGCAGGAGAAAGATGCTGCAGGCTTTCCTCACTTCTCTTCCTGCTGTTGAATATAGTCTTGCAGGTGATCAGTGCATGACTTGTTTCCATGAGCTAGAGTTCCATATGCAGAATGGGAAGTGATATAAATTTAATTTTGAGATCAGTGGTGATGAGCTAGGGCACTGTAGTAGTCACATGGGTTTTTTTTTTAGTGAGAATAAACGCAGTGGTCTGATGGAATCTTACTGATGTAGCCACCTTGCATTGCTGTCAGAAAGCAATATTAGTGCATTCTTGCTTTGAACTTGACTTCCTTTAGTAAGTTTTGACACTGTTTTTGTTAAAAACAAAAACGAATGGTATTTGTCTTTTTTTTTAACTGCCTCCCATTCATTTTTTTTTGTATGGAGAAGCAAAATTTCTCCCCATTTAAGTTAATTCTTGCAAGTTTTAATTTTTCTTTGGATTTGGTTTCAGATTTTTCTGCAAATTTCAGAAAGGTAGAAAGGTAAGGGGAAATCTTACCACTGTGATGGCACATCACAGACATCAACTGTGGCACCTCCTGTTCATTTTTTACAAATGAAAATAATCCATAGGTTCTTTAAAAAAAAAAAAAGCTTTTTTGAATACAGAAGCAAGAAATTATATTCTCCTGTTTTTAAAATGCCATCGTTAACCAGGCAAAAATTGGTTTTGATGTGTGCAAATACAAGTCTGATGTTAGATTAGGCAATTATTAAAAATATTAGTTTTCATTCAAAGGTTTCCTTTTATTCAAAAGATGCTAGAGGGCTTGGTTTTGCTTTCAGTCTCCATGTTGATGTTGTGTTTTTTTTAGTGACCTAATTTTCTAACAGTAGCTCCAAGGAAAAAGATCCATACTTGTATGCAGTCTTTGAATGAGTCTTCGCTGCTCATTTTGAACTTTTCGTACACTTCTTTGTTTTGGGAGGAGTTCTGGAGAATTCCTGTCTAGTAGCTGATGCTGAGGTTAAAGTGTGGAAATGATGTTTAAGATGTATATGTCAGTATGTGCTCTCCTGTATGCTAGAACATCAGGGAAGTTGGAATTGAATGCAGAATTGTGGTTAAGACAGTGGTGTGGGGAGTGGGGACTGGGTGTCACAGCAACCTTTATCTGCACTTAATTGTAAGGGTGATGCTGTGCCTGAGATGGTTTTGCTGAGGATCTCATGGGAGAGATTGTTGGTTTTACAGGTGCATATAATTTGGCTGAAAGCTTTTGCTCGCTGCAGCACAGTAAAATCAAAGGAAACAAAGTCGCGTGGTCGCAGCCACCAGCCAGAAAAGGCGAAGGGGGATTAGGACTGTCTGATCCAAGGCCACTAGATGGAGTAGTGCTGTGCCTTATCTTGGTACTTCAGGCCTTCTGTGGGCATCGTGTTTAGCCGTGATGGATGGGTGTAGAATGACTACCTGGGTGGCTTTTGTTACTCTTTGTACAGCAAGGAAGCTCTGTGAGCATCCTTCTTTCTTAATTAAAAAAAAAAAAAAGGAGGGTGGGAGGCAGGCAGAGAGAGAAAGCCAGCTGGAACTTTTGTGAAGCATTAATTGGGTCACCAGCAGAGCATCAGTTTAGTACTGAAGGTCTGTTGTTGAGTCACAGTAAACATTGCGTTGTACAGGAAAAAGGGACACCAGAGGGAGTCTGAGCTGTTAAGCAGTTTTGGTTTATGGTGACAGGAAAAAACCTTTTTCTTTCCAGAAGCTCCAATCAGAGCTAAGAATGAATCTTTTTAGGTCATTAATAGTTTGTTTCTAATTAGGTTGCAGTGATTTAATATGTGTGCTTCCATGCTGCATCCTGTCTTGTTTGTTCTTTCAGCCGTTATAAATAATTACTTGCAGAGTTGAGATTTCTTTTCTTAATTAGCTGCTGTGTTGCTCAATTGTGTATCCTGAAACTCTTTAAGAAAGAGCTTGTATTTAAAGTGCAGCCTTACTCTCACAGAGAAAAGAGGAGGGGGAGGGCTGGTAAGGAGTATCTCTGGATGAAGCATGCTGGGTTGGAATGCTGTTTTCCTGTTGAACCTGCTGAGCCAAGAAATCTAATTAAGCAAAGAGCAATGGAGGTGAAGTTCCATGGGATCTTTGGGTTTCCCTGTGTTTTGCAGACAGATGGTTGTGAGGTCTGACATCAACTTTCTTGTTTTGATTTGTCCTGTCCCTTCCAAGTGTTGAGAAATGTGCTGTCTTCAGCATATTTTTTCTTTAACATGAGCTTAAAGAGAATTATCTGCAATGCATTTCCTTAATGTGTCAGAATGAGGTATTGCTGTCTTCCCTACTCCACGAGTGAATCTGGGTCCTGCCAGCCCATCTGTTTCTCACCAACATTTCTTGAGCAATGGTTATTAGTAAGAATGTGGCAAAGCTGCTTTAGTGTTAAAGTGAATTGTTCAACTTCCTTTTGCTTAGCTCCTAATGTAACATTAGGGGATTTTCTTGAGCTTGCATGTTGCTTGTCGATTCTCCCTCTTCTGCCCTGCTTTCTTTAATCTCTTGGCATTGGTTTGTTCAGATAGGAATTGTCTGTTGTATTTCCTTGCAATACATCTCATAGGCTGAGTGTGTGCTTAGTGTTTGAAGTCCAGTGCTGTTAGCCACACCACTTTTAATTTTTTTTTTAAATTTAAATATTAATTTAATTTTTTTTTAATTTTGGTTTTCTAGTTGCATAATGATAAGAGTAGTTTGGAATCCTCCCTGGTGTTGCATTCGTAGTAATGAAATATGTAATGTGGAAAATAATTTCTTAGAGCTTGCTAAAAGTAGAGAAGCAAAGTAGAAGGGATGTGTCAGTAGATCAAGGTAAATGTAGATCCAATAAGCTTTACTCTGATCTGCTGGAATAGATTAGCAATAAAACTGCCTCAGCTAATGTGGTTAAATCAGATGTGGGAAAGTTAAGCGAAGATTTTATCAGCTCTGTTGGGTCATTTTTGTTCCCTTTGGGCTATCCATGTCTCCTTTGCTGTTGGCTGTGCATATGCAACTAAGACCAGCTCAAGAAATTATTGAGGCATTTTGCACACAGTGCTGTTCCGATTAAAATGATGAACTTATATAGCTCTTAACTCAGGAATTTGTTGTGTAAACTGCTATAGAAACAGGTCTCTTTCCTGTTAGATGTTGGCAAAGCTCTGTTTCTTCACTGCTCACTAAGAGCTGCTTTACTCCAATGTTTATGTAGCAAGATAAAATATACTGGCCTATAAAAAAAATGCATGGCTCTGGCTAATGTGCTTATTGAAAAAAAAAATCCGTTCACTAAGACACACGTTAGTGATTATGCTCAGTGTCACTGTTCCCTGTCTCTAGAAGCTTAGGGTATCTTTTACCTGCACGTCTCACTTTGTTGAGGTATATGTGATATACTCATCTTAGTTTCAAAAGCAGTTTTCTGATATTATCAATTTATTTTGGAAAACTTTGGATTGTAGAAGTGTCTACAGTTGGGAGCTGCAGCTGCTATGAAATGGATCTGTCTTCTCAGGCAGTACTGGCTTCATGAGGTCTGCTGTGCCAGACCATCACATCCTGGTTTCTCTCTCCCTTTTACATTAAGTTGCCTTGGTTTGTAAAGCCCTGTGGGGACTGAGGAAGCTGCTTGTATTCAAGCTCTGACAAGTTGTTTGCAAGACATAAGTGCTGGGCTACTTCTATTTCAGTGGTTTTTGTAGGTAATATTTTAAGAATGTAATTTTCTTAGGAGAGGAGGAGGGCTTGCCGTCTTAGAAGGGTGCAAACCCAAGTCAGCTCTTGGGATTTGAGCATATGGCCTTTTATGTGGAGAGACTCTGTCAGTATAGGCACGAGGTAAAGGCAGGGAGTGAAATGCCATTTAACATTTGAGAAGAGCTGGAGAAAATAAACAGAGCCACTACAGATGCCTTCAGATGTGCTTCTGCAGGCATACTGGGACTTGTGACTTGAGCTCTCGCCAGCTGTCAGTTACTGCCTGTGTCAGCTGGAAGGGTGGTTTAGGAGAAATCTGTCAGTCTTGGCAGTGAATGGAACTGAAAGTGTTCATGCAGTCCATTACGGTGGCTCGTGGAGGGAGTGGTAACTCACAGGAATGAAAGTGGGAGGCATTCATGTCTCAAATCGTGTTGGGAGAGCGTGTCTGAATGTGTCCTTAATCAGCATGAGTGCTGGAGCATTTGAAGACTCCTTTGCTCTAGTATTTAGGGTCTTCCTTTATAATTAAAACACCCCCCCTCAATCTCTACAACAAGCTTGGGGATTTTTTGAGCATAACTACTTATTTTATAGCTTGCTGTCCTTCTGGGAGCCTTTGTGTTTGAAGGAAAGCACCTTACCTTAAAACTGCAGAGAGGTGCCAAGCACAGGGGTCTTTGTCAATGCAAGGCTCTTGAGATTAAGGAGTTCACATTTGCTGTGTGCTGGGAGTGTTGTAACATGGATGAACAAATCTAACTAACAGGGAAGAGCAGAGGTAAAACATCACATCCCTGTGCTCTCTTGAGCTGTATGGCAGGTTTCTGGGAGAAATCCAATGAAAATAGATGTTGACAGCTCATGTTCAAATCCTCTTAAAGGAGACAAGTTCTGTAGCGTATTTAGGTTTGTCTTGCAGAAAACGTTTCTCTTTTTCCCTTGGTATGTGGTTGAAGCTCTCTTGAATCAATGTGACACTTAGCATTCATGCTATAATATGGGGGAAATGCATGTGATAAGATTAAATATTTAAAGAAAGATGTGTCTTTTTTGATAGCTATTTATAGTGAGAAGCTGTTCTACATTTCTCTTTACTCCATTTTAATAGACATCAAATATTTATACTTTGTGTTTCTATCCAGAAGCTGGAGGAGCGTGTGCATGTGTTTCTCATTTACCACCTTTATCTCAAAGCACTGGGATTTGGCTAACTAATCTTTGCAGAGCAAGGAGTGTAGCCATTTTTGGGCTTTGATGGTAAAAAGCCTGCTGCACAGGCTCTGCATGTCAGAACCAGTGAGGTGTTTGTCTGGAGGGAAGGATATTAAGGGAGGTAGGGAATGAAAGAGAAGAGATGGTTTGGGAGATGGTTATAACAGTAGATTTCTTTCCATCTGTGTGATTTGGCAATTTTTCTTGAACCTTGAATCAAAAAGGGGCAGTAATTTTGGTGAGCTTGAGGTTAGTGTGCAAGAACAATGCTGAATATTACTTGAGAAGGAACTTGTGTGTTTTTCCCTGTTACATTAAAGGAATCTTGTGCACCCAGAAGTTGATTCTTATAAGCTTTTTTTTTTTTTAAGTTTACAAGAACTCAGCAGTTAGTTTGCTAAAGGCATGTCATTTAAATAACCCAGTTGATGCTCCATAAAAGTAAAATTGGAGGAGTAAATCATGCAGTTGTGTTGGGGCAAACAGAGGATCCATGACTGTAACCAAACTGTTTGTCTGTACCTTGCTTTTGATGGGTTGGTAAATCTAGGAATACAATGTGATAAATTTTTTTAATTTTTTTTTTTTGTTGTTGTTGTTTTTGTTCATTGCATCTGGATACAAATGCTCTTGGGTTTCTTTTCCTCACTAATGCCTTTTTAAGAAAGAAACAGTCTGTTAAACTTTGAAAATTTTTAAAAATCTGCAATGTTATAGAGAAAACTGGTTTGGTAAAGGGGGAATTGAGAAGGTACAGGAAATTCTTTAAGAGCCAGTAAAACTATTTTTTTTCCTTCTAGAAATTTTCCTACGTTGGCAAACATTGAAAGGAAGAAGGAAATGCAGATGCAGAAGGAGGAAAGGGGAGAAGTGCTGACTACCCAGCAGTTTGGGTAAGTGTTTTGAACCAAGCTTGTTGCTTTCCTCCCAGAGTTCAGAAGTCTGCTCTCTTGCTGTAGTCTCCCAGCACTTACTGCTTCCACTGCATACACAATCTGGCTGCCCTTCAAGAGAGAACAGGTCATTTGACAAACTGATGTAATACTCTTTTGTTTACTTCATAGTGCTTCAATTAAATTTCATTCAGTTAAATCAAAGAATAACTACATTAAAAATCCAGTATTCTGGCTTGTTTGAGAAAACCACATTCTAGTGGCCATTCATTAGATCAGCATAACCTTGGTCTCTGAAATAGTAGTAATGGGGACAAAAGTCATGCAACATGATGATTTCACATGGTTTAATCCTTTTTTGCCTGAAAATGGCCAACAGAGATTCTAGGAGCAGATTTGACTTCTTACTCTCTCTCCTTTCTGATGAGAAATCAATAATCAAGTGAAGAGGGAGAAAAGATGGAGGATAGAAGAAAGAAGCAGCAATATTTAAGTTGTAATGAAAACTACATGAAAATAAAATTAACTCTACCTGCTACCATTGTTCTGAGCTAATACTTACTCATCTTGGACTTTTATCTGTTCTCTGCCTTATAAATTATTTTCCAGTATGATTTTGTTCTTTTCTCTCAGTTCATTGTTAGGTGGAACCAGCTAACTTCATTAGCTCTGCTTTAGGACCTGTGGAAAGATTGTTTTGTTTTTTTTTTTTAATATTATGAGCCACACTCCTAAAATATCACTTGTTTAAACTAGAATGACTGAGCTGGAAGGCAGAAGTGGAATCAGTCCTCAGGGGCTCTTGCTAAATGCCATTTTCTGCTGCATGGAAGTGAAGCTGGGGTTTGCCTAGCTTTTTGTGTAGGGGATGACAGCAAACAAAACAAAACTTGCACCATGGTGAATGGTTGAACTAGTGCAGAATAAGAATCTAGTGTAATTTATTAAATGTGGACAGTGCAAATTACCTGGGTACAGCGTGTGCTTCAGAAGATCCAGCACTTACCTGCCCTCATCCAACCAGTTGCCTTTCATGACTGAAACAAAGATTTATAGAAGACTGAAGTAGAACTTCCTTCAAAGGATATAAAGTTGCAGGAGTGCTTTGCACCCGAGGAACCAAACATGGGCATTGAAACTAAGGCTGCAAACGTATGTGATACTATGTTTGGAGATTTTTAGATGGATTTTCTTTGTCAGGGTAACAAAATGTTTGATGTCTACAGGTTTTATTTGCTCTCTCTTGTGTCCATGAGTCAGATGCATGAAGTAGTCTTAAATGTCCATCAGCAATTCCATGCTGTTACATTTGTAGAAGCTTTATATCTGGAAAAAATGCCTTCCATATTGCAGGTTATTTACTTTCACTTAGCAACTTTTTACTCTAGTTGATTATAGAAATCTCCTTTTTTTCACTTCACTCCCCTGAGCTGGTAGCACTCTAGACTTGGTGAACTGTCCATAAGCTGTCATTTCTGCTTTGTGTATCAGCAGTAAAGATTCTGGAATTGGTGCTTATCTGGCAAATTTACTGATGCATGAGGCAAAAATAGAATACAGCTTGTTCCCTGCAAGCTGTACTATTAAAGCATATAGCTAAGTAAGATTTAGAAAGGATTAGATGCTTAACACTTCCATGGTGCTTTCCATTTGTGGTTCGCTGAAGTGCTTCACAGCTCCTTAGTCTCAGCATCCCTGTATGGGAGATTAGAGATGCTGAAGGACCACTTTGGATGTCTGTCTGGTGTCTTACAACACCTAAGTAATAGTACATAGATCTCCATCCCCTCTGAATGGGGAGTGAAGAGCAGGATATCTTTCACAAGGGAATGTCAGAAGGTGGATGCCAGGCTGATGTTTGTTGGGATGTGTTTGTGACCTTGGAGTTTCTTTCTGGGTGTTTGAGGCCCCATAGAACTCAGAAAGTTGTTTTTAACCCTCAGTCAAGGACATCACCTCTAATTGAGCCTACATTTGCTCAATATCTTCTAGGTTGTACAGCAACATGCTGAATTTAGAGCCTGGTCGTACAAATTCAGAAATGCAGTTTTCTCTCTTGTTGGAGTTGAATCATAGGAGTTAATATTAGCCTTCTTTTGTGGGTGAGGGACTGATGCACAAGAAGGCAGTGGCTTGCCACTTGTGCCACAGGAGCACTGTGGTGGGTGATGCCATCAGGGATGAGCAATCAGTGTTAGACACCCTCATGAAATGACTGGAGAATGAAATTAAACATGTTTAGTTGTGATATAAAGTAATTTCAAGTGCTATGACAGACCTTGTTCTCATCTTAAGAAGGACTTGGTAAGGCCAGAAAAGCATGGAGGAGAGGAATGCTGGTAAGGGAACATTTCTGAGCAAGCAAAGTAGTGGCTGGCTTGAAAGGGCTGTATGGTTCTATAAAAAATTACCTTGAAAAATTGCATAGGTGGAAGAGGTGCATGAAGTGTGATTATACACTGTTTCTTGTAACTCAAGAAGGATGAGGTACCAAATGACTTGTTTAGACATCAGAATGAAGACAAAGAAAAAGAAGTCCTTTGTCACAAAATATTAACACCTTGCTGCAAGATTTCAGGGATGCCAGACGTGAGCACAGCATCCCACAATGTGAGGCACGTGATTGACTAGGGCTAATAGGACCTCAGCCATGCTGCACATGAGTCTGGGGCAGGGAGACCTGATCAGAACCAGCCATGGGGCTCATTCAGGACAGGAGATCTTGCATAGTTTTTGCTGTTGTAATGTAGTGATGATTAGTTACAGTCTTGTTTTGCTGAATTAAGTTTCTGTTGCTTGGAAATAAGTATTTTCAGGAAGCTTCAGTTGTCCCTTCTGTAACTGTGTTTTTTTTTCTCTTGGTCATATTTATTCTTGTATCTATAATTTGACCAGAGTTTGTGAAGTTTTTCAGATATCTTCCTATCGACATGTGTTTATAGGGAAATATGGAAGGTTATAGAACCATGAAAGATAAGTGGAACCAACATGCTGTGCTCTTCCTGTGTTTTAGGACTTGTTATTTTGTTTCAGGTTTTTAAAAATGCATTATCCTGATGGACATTCCTTTTATTCCTTTTCCTTGGAATGGAAAAGATGAATGGCATATTAGTTGGAGGCGGGAGTAGGTAGTCATTGCAGCTGATGGTGTCAGATGGCTGAATGGATTTGGTGCAGCAAGATGCTTCTCAGATCTGTAACTAGGAAAAAGACTTCAGGAGTGGAAGTATGCTTATAGTAGATGCTTTGCTTTTGCCTTCTTGTTGCCACTGTTTTGAATGACTTAAATGCATAAGTGAAGAGTATTTGTTAACTTTGTTATGTGAAATGAAAACGCCGTGTCCTGTCCTCACACTGTAGATTATTGAGGAACTTTCTAGCCCATGCACCCTTGGCCTTGTTAAACACTAAAAGTCATGAACTTCAAACTGTTCATTCAGGTTCCAGCTTTGTCCTATTGCTCTGCCTGAGATGAGGTGTCCCTGATTTTATGGTCTGTCACCTTGTGTTAGCTGAGCAGGTGTAAGTTGTTCTTTGTTACTGAACCTTAAATGAGGGCCTGAGCCATTTGTTTACATTAGTTGTTTTTATTCTCATAGCTTATCATCTGTATGAGCTTTGTTTTCTATTCTCCAGAAAAATGAAGGGGATGTGGAAACCTCCAGAAAATGGAGAGGCTTTTGGGTGTCAAGGAAGACACAGGAGAAGACAATGGCGCCCATTCTGGAAAAAATTTAGGAAAAATGGCGGTGATTATCATGCACATAGAACTCCAGATGAAGCCAATGGAGCAGAAAACAGCATGTGTGAAAAGGAACATGAGAAGCAAAATCCTTTGCCAGGCCAAGCATATGAGAAAGATGTGGACCCTCTTGGTCTTCTGGCAAACGGTGATGTTGGTAAGATGAAGGAACTTGGAGAAGTTTTATTTTAAATAGTTGTTTTAAGTTTAGATGCTGAGACTTTGTGCTTGCTAGTCACCATTTTGGAAGTCTGACATAAAGTTTGTGTGCAGCATTACATGTTCTGATGTAAATATTGTACAACAGTCTAAAGGACATGAACCAACTTAGGTTGCTACATTAACAGCGATACAGGAAAATACTTATAAAACCATAAGAAGGATGAAGTAATGCAACAGTCAAATTATTTTTTAAAGATTATTGAATATCCCTTTGTGGTTTTGAAAATAGCAGTATTTAGAATGTGAAAACAAATAGATTTCCTTGTATGAGTTAAGTGAATTACTTAAAATGTCAGAATTTTTCTTTTAATTTGTTTCTTTGCTGTATTATTACTCTTGATATTCTCCATATGTGTGCGTTCTCTGAAGTACTGGGGTTTTTTTGGGTTTGGTTTTTTGTTGGGGTTTGGTTTTTTGTGAGCATGTCTTGTTTCCTTATGCTGGCAGCAATATCAATTCTTCAGATGTAACTATTTATAATATAGTCAGCAGTGATGCAGTACTCTTAGAATATAGGATGTAAGCTGATTTACACTCTGGCTATTTTTAGCAACAAGGGTAGAATACATTCCCTGAAAAGATGTCTGATGCTGAGTTTTTCCCCTTGAAAACATAATCTTCAATTAATGAGAACAAGAACTCAGCATCCCTATGCAATTTGTTTATTCCATTAATCTTTGTGTGTTGAGAAACTTAAGTATGCTTAAATATATCTGTATTTCCCTGCAGCATCTGTGTTTTACTTAATGATAAAAGGTCTAATTATGCCAAAGTACAGCTAGTGACTTCTGTTATATTAAGTAGAAAAGGAATGTGGTACTTGCTTATTCCACATTATTAAAGCTAGTTGCAAGTTTTTATACAATTAAGAAATATAGCCAGAACAAATAATAACAACAAACACAGTATAAGTGGAATTAAAAAAAATATAATACAACCCAAATCCATGATTTTACTGTATATGCGCATCTTTTTAGTTCTTTTTTGGGTTTTTTTTTGGGTTTTTTTTTTTTTGTTTTTTTTTTTTTTTTTAATTCCCCCTGATTGGTTTCTAAATCCTTCTCCTCCATCTTCTCAGGACTAATTCCAGCAAGACTTCAAAACATACCACAAAATTCTCTCTCTTTACCTACACTTGGTAACAAAACCTATAATTATATTTGGTATGCAAAGAAGGAATCAGAAAGCTCAAGCTTGTGTTCAGGAAACTTTGTTTCTGTAGTTTTGCTGGCAGGGCTACAAACCAGTGGAGGCACCAGTTTGCCACCACCTGTCTGTAGAAGGTAGACAAATGTGGGAGGTTTTCTATCAGTCCACAGTGTTGAGCAGTGGTGCCCAGCACCAGGTGTGCGTGGTGCTGAGACGGGGATGTAGCAGCAGGGCTGGATGTTGGCGTGCAGGATTGTTGGAACCCTCTTGCCTTTTCTTTCCCTGCAGAATCTGACAAGGAGGAGGCAGCTGAGGAAGATGGGAGACTGGGATTGTCAGTTGTCCCCAGGCAGGTGACCTCTGCCCTTAGCGCACTGTCGGTCAACTATGGCAGCGCATCTGACAGTGAGCCTGAAGGTGTGTAGAGACAACCTCTGCTCTTCTGCTCTCCTCTTCTACCCTGTGTCACACTGCAGTGATGTAGACTGCAAGCAGGACTGTGGCTTTTTTTTTGCTGTCCTTTTCTCAGCAGCATGTCGTGGGTTGAGAGAGGAGGTATAACATGTCTTTGATTAGGTTGTGTGACATCAAATTTCCCAGGCCTTTTCTCTCCTAGTTGGGGGAAAATAAGAGACCTGTTTTCAGTCTTGCTTCAAATCATGTTTGAATAGTGCTAGGAAAAAGCTGTTATTGTCACCCTGTGAGCTAATTTCCACATTGTTAAGGGCTTTTTCCATAGCAGGCTGCTGGGTGTTGCAGTAGTACTTGAACTCACTGTTCAAGTCCTACTGCAAGAAGCACATAGATTTTGTACTTCCCTGAGTATATGCATCAGTGTGTGGTGAGGAATTGCTTCTACTGCTGCTTGTTTTTGCAGATATTTACTATGTCTTACTTGCCTTGGGTGGCCTACCTAAAGTTAAAAACTATCTAGCAGACAGTAAATGCAACTTGGACATCCTGTGTCCTAACTGTATCATGATTTTGTCAGCAGCCAAATTTGCAGCTACAATGTGAAGCAATGTACTTTCGTAAGTGGTAAGAAGGCAGAGGTTTGAAAATCTTGTTCAGGTCTTACTCCTTTTATTTTTCTTTTTGTGCTGCAGAATTTAAATACCTTGTTTTTCTTTCTGTGGATGTTTAGATATTATTTTTTGTATTTAAAAACAAAACCCAAACCAAACAGAACACTCCCTTTCTCCAAGCAAACCTTGAACATCTTCACATCAGGTTATGTGAGCTAGAATTGTATTAACGAACTGCCAGTGCATGAGGATGTGAGCATGTTAAAGAGGCTTTTAAGTTTGAGATTAAAGTGTGTTCTTTTTCTTTAAGAAATCCCTGTCAAGACTGCAACAAAAGCTGAGAGAAACCAGGCTGTGCTCAGAAATACGCCTCAAACTACTCCCGCTCCTCGGAGTCAGAAACCAAATCAAAACCGCCCAGAATGTGCAGGCACAACGTTAAGGAGCTCGAATTCAAATGCACGTCCCCCCAGAGGGCCTGATAAGCGGGGCAGGAAAACATTACCTCGCCTTCCCAAGCGCCGTCCAACTCTGCTGGAAATGGTAAGAGGCTAAAATAATGCCTCCTGTACAAGAGTAGAACTATTTGTGAGTGGTTCTACTCTGCGGGAAGTTAAAGCAGTCTGCTAACACAGGGCCTGGCTTAAAAATAGTAAAGCAAGTGTTTCACTTGGAGAAGGTGAAGATGCTTTAACAGACAAATAGAAATACCCTGGCATACATTCAGGTGATGACTGGGTTTGGTAAGCAAGCGATGACAACTGAATCCTGCGTCTGAAATGAGCTGCACAAGGAACAAACCCTTTGTTCTTCTCTGTTCCCTTCCCTGGGGTAGCATCCAGTAGGTTTTGTTTGTGTGCAGTCCCAGTGGCCATGATCTGATCTTTTTGCTCCCAGCTTTGCTGTTCAGCCACTTTCCTCTGCTGGAGGAGCACACGGTTCTTTTTGTACATGCAAAGATATCTTGTTGAGAAGTGTGTTGATGACTTAAACTACAGAGTGGTGTTGAGCTGAGACCTGTGTGCTTGAGGGTTTCTTCTCTAGGCAGGTTTAGATTAGTCTGAGGAAGGGACAGCACCTTGAAGAGCAGCAGGTCTGTCTCAGAAGGGTAGAAGGAGGTTTGTATGGGTGAGTCCACGGTGTTCCCAGTAGCAGTGCAAAGCAACCCATTTGGCCACAAAGCTTGGTGTCTTTCCTTAGAAAGCTCCAACAAAACCTTGGAGCTTTTATTGTATTTGTTACTCAAAAGCCATACTACCCTTGTGATTCTGTAAATAGTCAGCATAAAGCTCCTTCATCAAGGGAAAACTTGCAGTGGGCAAAATGCAGGGGAAAGCAGGGTGCCACTGACATCAGAGCTCTGAAATAGCACAGGATGTTTCGGCAAGAGATGCCTAATAAGGTACTTCCCAAGCTGCTGATGTGGGAGAAATCCCTTGGTAGTCTTTTTAGTGTGTAGTACCATTGCTGCCAAGAATTAAAGTTCCTAGTGACCGAAAAGGAAGTGTTTGTCCTTTGTGTAGCTCCCTAAGCATGCAGTTGCCTTTATCACTTGCTCTTCAAAGTTGTTGGTGATCAAAGAAAGCAGTGACGACTTTGGAAGAAAGTCAGCTGAAGTCCTACATGCTGAAAGAAGCTGACAGTACGTAGGAAACCTGAGCTGAAGCTTGACAGTATAGTTAATTTCTAAAATCGCATTTTAGTAAGATTTTTTTGCTTTTTCAAATTGCTCAGAGTTGTTTCTAAAGAATGTGTACTGTGGCTATGAATCACAGAAGAGGGCCTGAGGTTTGCAGGTAGGCTTCCACTGTCATCAGAAATGATAGGTGTGTAAAAACCTTGAGAGGGAGCAAGGTTGAAATTTTATAAAATGCATCCAGAAAGCATATTAGAATGCTGAAAAAAGGATGTTGTATCAATGAAATGCTGCTTTAAAAAAAAAAAAAAAGAAAGGGAGGTATTAGAATAGCTGCAGGCATCTCTCGGCAGTCATTCAGCAGTGAGCTTGGGCTCTACTAAAACATGCTTATTGTAGCCATGCAAACACTAATGTGTATTTAGTCATTCTCTATGCTAACAAAATCAAAAGCTTGTGTACTGTCACTCCACTGATACCCATCCCTGCGTTAAAAAGTGAAGTACAAAGATATGGTCTTTGATAGGGTGTAGCCCAACTGGGCCCTGATTTGGCCATATGCGAATTCACCATTTTCTCCCAGTTGAACAAAGAGATCATCACTATGCTGTCCCTTGTCTGTCATGAAGTACATCTCCTAATTCAAATGGAAGGTTCATGAAGGCTCATTTCTAGGTGTCAGCTGCTTGTAACACCTCTTAGCAACTAGTCTAAGTAGAAATAATCAGACTTAGAAGTGTCTTGTTAAACCACTGTTGAAACTTGTAACAACAAAAAAATGCTTCTTGGTGACATTACAAGCCAAACTTAGCCAAATCTCCTGCAGTGTGTAGTACAGCTCTCCTGTAAATGATCAGGTAGTTACAGATTTAGCCACTTACCTTTTGATTTTGTGTTTGTTCAGAGTACTAGTTCTGCTGACACTCTCAATGAAAAAGGTTCATTCAGCTCTCTGGCTGATAGGTTTCTTTTTCCTACTACCAAAATGAGTTGATGAGGGAGGCCTCTAGCACTTTGATTAAGCTATTAGAATTAGGTTGGTGTATTATAGCCCAAACCAGTTACTGCTGTTTAAATCCATGGTCTGGTACTTGACAAAAGATGCCCTTTCCTTGTATTTATCTTTTACTCATAGGGGGTTTAAATTAAAAATGCATGGAATATTAAATTGCAGATAAAGTATAACTTAGAAAGTGTGAAAGATGTTAACAGACCTGCTACCCTGATATACTGGAATGCATGGCCTGGTATT
The DNA here is from genome assembly GCA_020086605.1 of Lanius collurio. Taxonomy (NCBI): domain Eukaryota; kingdom Metazoa; phylum Chordata; class Aves; order Passeriformes; family Laniidae; genus Lanius; species Lanius collurio. The sequence goes on along the minus strand of JACBWW010000006.1, from coordinate 3,526,515 downwards.
ACAGTCCATATGAGAACACCGTTGTCTCTGGTATGGCAGTCTCCAGCCCCACGCATCCAGGACCTGTGTAAGAGAGCCAACTGATTAAACTGAAAGATGTTGGAAATTCCTGAGTAGATCAGTACATCTTGCTATGCTTGTATCAGCTACAGAGCAATAGAGGGAAATATGCATCATCTTCTCTTTTTTTTTAATTTCCAGTTACTGGCCCAGGACATCCGACACGAAAGGAATGTGATTTTGCAGTGTGTTCGATACCTCATCAGAAATAACATGTTTGGACTTCATGTTAACACAGAACCACAGGCTGAGGCAGAAACTGAACAGTCCTCTACAGCTGCAGCAGAGCCTTCAATGGACAAACACGATGAATCTAATTGTTGTTGTAGCTCTGACCTTCGGTTAGAAGGAGGACAAGAAGATGCATTACTAATAGCCCAGGGTGAGAAAGATCCTGTGGATCAGACTTCACAGATGGCTCAGTTGGCAGATGAGGACACGTGGGAAACCCCATCAATTCAGTGTGAAGGAGCACTGTAGAGGATGTCTGTTATGGACAGTAAAGCAAAGGCTCACATTTTCTACCCAGCTGATGCTTTTTGAAAGACATCAGTGTAACAGAAAATCATTAAAGTACATACTGAGAGCTGTTAAAACCACTTTCCTGATCTGTTCTGCCCTAGGTGGCCATTTCCTTGGAAAACATGTTGAGTAATTCCATTTCCACATGGCACAAAGGCAGCAGTGGCACAGAGTATCACCTTCCCTAGAGTAGGTGCAGATCCCTGCTCTAGAGCTTCAGAACTTGGAATGTCTTACCTTCTTATGAAACTTGTGTGAGTCCATCACCAGAGCCAAATAGGATGGATCTTCCTCATGTGAAGCTGTAGTCCGGTGTGTGAGGAATACCTTGAGTGTCCAGAAATATTTCAGTGTAGTTTCAAATGACAATTCAGTGCTCCCATTATTCTACTTCAGCTGTTATAAGATATATCCAATATAAATCTAATACATCCAGTGTAAAATATGGAAGATGTAACTGACCTGGTTCAAAAAGTACTGTTTGTACCTTCCTCCCTGAATTAATTTGTTAATTGAGCAGAGAAATGGAAATGAAGGTGCAGGCTTTATTTATTTAAAAAATAAGTAAATACAGACACTATCAGTGCTTGCATCAGTGCTGGGTTCCTGGTTGGCCTCAGGTACCCGATACTGAGCCTTTGGCCATAACTTCTGTTACAGTTATTGCCTGACAAATTAACTCCTGAATATTATTAAAACCCTCAATATCATTAAAACCCTTAATATTATTACCAAAGTTTAGAAAGCTTGCTATGAGTTACTGATTACCTTTTTCACATACGTTGCGAATTTATTAGTTGGCCTTCTGGAAGAATGCCTTGGTACATTGTTATGATGCTTCTGCAGCACCCAGTGATTGTTTATTTTTCATGGGTTTGTGCGTTCATCCATAGTGTTGCAAGTGCTAAAAAAAAAAAAGGCATCAGCCAAGGTTTAGAAACAAATTTAGTCTTTTGATTATGTTGTGCATTTGTTTGCCAGAATGTTTCTTGTCAAGGGCAGGTGTTAGTTTGTCACATTGACACTGAAAACATGCCACAAAAAAAAATTTATTCTCAAAACCTCCACTTCAGAATTTGCTCTTTGTCTTTTAGTCATGGTTAAATGTAGCAGTTAACTCTCAGGGACTGGCTTTATTTTCTTTTTCTTTGGTAGAAATCTAGCCTTCCATTCCACCATCTGAAATAGGGAGATGCACATGGGGTGGTTTTTTTGCTTAATAGCTGTATTTTCTTTCCTTTAGTTCCTTAAGTTGAGAGGCCACACATCTCATTTGTGGAGTATAGGAAACAAGAAATAGTTGAAAATTCTGTCCTGCTGCTCTGCTATTTATAACTACAACTGCATATCATGTTTGTAATGCACCGTCTAAATTTATGGAATTATATAAATACTAACACCCTTGTAAAAGTTGTGTGTCTCAAGGATATATGTGGAGAATAGAAGCAGTGATCATAAACATTTATATTTCCAAGGCAGATGATTCATTCTTCCCATGATGATCTCACGAGCCATCTCAATCTCACTGACTTGCCTCTGGCTCTTACAGCTTTACTGCAATGAAAATACCAGTGAAGAACATTTGGCCACAGAGATCTGGCACTCGAGCAGAACCTGATTTCAGAGTGGAGTGGTACCAGTGCTGTTAAAAGCATAAGTAACAGCTGCAGGAAAAGAAATGGATGTCTTAAATTTGCTACTAAACTGCACTTTAAACAACCCTGTGTCCTATCAAGGTGATGGCAGAGCTTTCTTTGACTGTACACTTTGACCTTGTGTTTAAAAAGACAAAACCTTTATCCTGAATTCTTTATACTGTTGTCATTATGACTTAAGAATATTAAACTTTCACACAAAACCAAAAACTTTGTCAGAAAAAAAAATCTTTTAAAAAGTCTGTTTCTTATAGATAGAATTAAGTTTCTTTATAGGGGGATCTGTACATGGCATAAACCAAAAGCTTTAACTGACACTGCAGTGGCAGCAAGCTCTGAATTGGAGTCTTGGCCAATGAGTAGGAAGTCTCTCTCCCTTCCTCTTCCCCACTTTTCCTTTCCTGTTCTTCCAGACCATGTTCAGACTTCACATACCCCTTCCTGCTCATGAAGGATGTGCTTTCTTAGTACTTTGGATTCAGCCTTTGTATAGGAAGGGTGCCATAATGACCTTCTCTGGTACTGTCAAATGCCTGCAGGCTTTTCTGGTCCCTGCACTTCATCTGCTCTGGGTTAGCAGAGGTGGGTTTTGTTCACTGCAATAAAGCACCTCTCTGTGTCTGTGAGAAGAGCCTGTTTCTGGCATGCTGCTGGAGCCAGTATCTTTAGTAATCTTTGTGTAGCTTTTAGCTTTCTCTTTATTTATTTTCTTTTTAATTTGAGGTGGTAGTTTCTTAAAGTTTTTTTTTTTTTTTGCAGTGTTATTAAGAAGAAAAGAATGCTACTGCTCAGTCTTTGTGACTCACTATAGATAAAAATATTCCAGCGACAACCTTCACACTTCTGAAGTTTTATTTTTTATCTTTCTTCTTTTATAACTTAGCTGCTGAAAATGTAGTTGTAGGCGTCTAGTTTAAATTCAGTTCCCTTGGGCTTTGGTGTTTTTTGTTTGTTTTAAACCCATCTCACCTACTCAGAAGAGTTGAGAGAGGGTAGGAAAAAATCAAGACTACTCATTTGTGGAGGTGCAAGTTAGGCTTGTCTGTGAACAAAATCATTCGTGTTCCAGCACAGCTGCTCCTGAGGGGATAAGGGAAACAAGTGGTGTGCATTTTTGGTCAGTGTGACTCCTTGGTCATTGAGGGCCTTTGCAACTGATTTTACATGTTGAGGTTGCAGTCCTTGAACTGAAAGAACAAGAGAGGGGGTGGTTTGATGAGCCCTGCACCAAAGGGAGGTGCTGTCCCTGCTGCCAGAACTTTGTTCCTCTGTGTCACAACTGGGTGTCCCTCATGTTTCTCCTTGTTGCTGTGACTGCTAATCCAAGTCATGTGGTGCAGTTATTCAGAATGACAGTCATACAGTCCTAGCAGATCTTAGATGTTTGAAAAATGTTGAGGAACAAATACAGGTTCTTTGTGCTGTCAGAGGTAGAAATCTGCACTGGACTGCTGCATTCCCCAAGCTGTCTGTGCAATATACTGCAGCATCCTGAACCTCTGTCTGTGAAAGCATAAGACAATTAGAAGTTCATGAGGACTGGAAAGAAAACAAGTATCACACCACCCTCATAGTTGAGAATTTCTTCTTAATCTGTAACACAGAAGAAGGTGTTTGGGTTTAGTCAGCAGGGTTTCATGAAGGAGGAATGTGTTATCAATTGTCTGGTATTTTACAGAGAAATTACTTGCTTGATTGGCTGAGGGGAGGGCAGTGGATATTGCCCATTGGAGATTTGGCAAGGCTTTTGATGCTGTGTCCTATAAAATCCTCATTGGTGAGCTATGGACTGGGTAGGTGGGTGATGAGGTAGATTGAACACCTGCTGAAGTGCCAGGCTCAAAGAGTTGTGATCAGTCACCAGCAGGTTGAAGGAAGTGATCCTTTCTCTCAGTTAGAACTGTTGATGTGTGTCTGGAGCACTGGATCCAGTGCTGGGCTGTCCAGTGCAGGAGAGATGTGGACATACTGCAAGTCTAGTGCAGGGCCACAAAGGTGATGGAAGGGATTGGAGCATCTTTGTTATGGGGAGAAGCTGCAGGAGCCTGGAGTAGAGAAGGCTCAGGGGGCTTTTATCCATGAGGACGAACACCTGGTGGGGGAAGTAAAGAAGGTGTAGCCAGGATTTCCTCAGTAGTACCTATGGACAAGTCTTGAGAAAAGCACCACTAATAGAAATACTGGAAATTTCTTTCAAATATTAGAAGAAACGTTTTTACTGTGGGAGGGGTCAAACACTGACACAGATTGCCCAAAGACATCGTGGCACGTCCATCCTTGGGGATATTCAAAACCAGACAGGATGCAGCCCTGAGCAGGCTGCTGTGAGCAAGAGTTGGGAGGGATGATCTCCAGAGGTGCTCACCAGCCTCAGCAGCGCTGGGACTCTGCAGGCTGAAGTGGATGTGCTGCTCGGATTTGCTTGTTGGTGTAAAACACTTGCTGTGAAGGTACTGTCCCTAATGAAATGGCAGAGCAGACAGACCCCACAAGCTGCCCTGCCTGCACAAGGCTGATGCACTGCACCGAGTATTGAACAGAAGGTCCAAACTCAGCATCCACGACAGCTCACATGACTTCATGGCCTACATTTGTCTCTAGTGTTTGCCCTTGTGCAACCTTGAACTTCAGCTCTGTGCATCAATTTGCAGAGAGGGATGCTAAATTCAACACTTTAACTCTCCTTACAGTGCAATTCGAGATGGATGAATGAAAAATGCTGTGTAAGTGTTGGGTTTTGGTGTTACTTGGTGAGGTGAAAAAGAGTCGTGTCGGTCTGGGTATTCACTTGTGCAGTCTGGGAGTGCTCAATACCTGAAAGAAACTCCCACTCTCCCTACTTTTTATTACTCTTCTGGCTTATGTTGTGTGACTCTCTTCCTAAATTGTCCTCTGATTTCTAAATATACCCTTCAGGGGGTGGCTCTTGTTTGGCAAGACAGCTTTCTTGGCATGGCATAATTTTTCCATCTTTTTTATATACATAGAGGAGGCTGTATAGACTGTGTGTGAGCATGGGCTCTTGTATGAAAGCAATACCAGCTCAGTAAAATAAATCTTGTTCTGAGGAGTATCTGACACATCAAAACCCCTAGGTGGTCATAGGAGCAGTTGTTTTGGGTGAGGGGAAATCCAGTGTGGATTTAATTTTCTTTCAGATTGACTGGGGTCATAATGAAAACATTGATGTGGGTACTTGTTGGGGAAAAAAGAGACAAAAAATTGGAAAGAATGCAATAGATAGTTAGAGGGAAACAGCAAATTTATTTTCTATTTGTCACAGCAAGCCAGGAATGGAGTTGTTAAACCTGCTTCCTCCACTCCCATCTCACCACCTTGCCTTCTAAACATGGGCTGATAGTCTTGAATGATGGAAGTATATCATTGGCTTTGGGGAAGCTGAAAGAAAATTGCACCAGTGTTGTAGTATTTGTCTGTACTGATCCACACTCTCTTGACTAGTGGATATCTGTTCAGAGCTGGGTGCCTTTTGAACTCTGTTTCCTTGACAAACAGTTGGGGTGAAAAAACTAAATTTCCCACTGGACTGACTTAGGGATGCATCTGGACAAGAGGGATATTTTTTTCATTTCCAAAAATGGCCTGAAACATGCCAAAGTACACCTGTTTGTAATGATTTCAGAAGAGATTTCTTTCTTATGTTTGTATATAGTATAACATTTTTGGAACATTAATTTTGACTGGTGAAACGTTTCATTTCACTTGGGACAAAAGCATTCTGTTTCTGTTAAAACAGGAATGAGGAAGCCAGAGCAGATCTTCCTCAGTGTGGGAGAAGGTGACTGCCCACTCCCAGGCTCCCACGAAGGGGCTGCTTGGAGGTGCATGCAGGGCTGGGTGATCCTATCTCCTGCTTCTCCCTGGCTCCACTTGGCCCAGCATGTTAGTCTCCTGGTGGAGAGAGAACCAGGCTGCTTTGCCAAGGGGCTGCATCTCTTGCCTGGGAGGCTAAACCTCTGCAAAGTGGAATCTAAAAAAAACGAAGCCAGAGGATGCTGGAGAGAGGCAGGGGGATGCTTGGAGTAGTCTTGGTCAGGGACATATGGAGGCTTTGTGTCATTGAGATGCCCATCTCCCGAGCAAGGTTTTTTTGCTAATTTTCTTGTTAATCAAAACTGTCTGCTTTCTTCACCTCCTCCTCCGCTTTGTCATGCTCCTCCTCTGCCAGGGATGGAGAGTGTAGTCCATGCCCTCTCTCATTTGCTGCAGCTACTAAGTAAACTCAACCTGAATTGGAAAATAGCAGTGGGATTACTTAAAACCACATTCCTCAGCAAGTTCACGCTTTGTAAAACTCTTAATTCTGCTGTGCTTAAATCAAAACCCTCTTTATTTTTTTTTGGTCCCTTAGCAAAGAGATTTTGACTTCCAAGGGCAAGATGTCAGTATTGTGCCAGGCAACATTGGAGGGATGGTGATTGCATCATAAAGCACCAAAATGTTATTGCAGATTTCCAAAAGTAGAGATGTAAAGTAAAAGTAAAGATGTTCTCCCCACCCTTCTAAAATTCATTCTGAATTTTGATGCCTGTCTGGTCTTTTGTGTTATTAGGTGATACTGTTGGTATTTTCTCACAAGAGAGAATGAAATTTGTCTGCCCTTGCACCATGAAGAGAAAATACCAATATGGGAAAAAGATTCTTCTTTTTTTGCCCTTTGGTTTCATGCCCAGGAGCACGGTTTCCACCTCAGTTTCAGATGACCCTTTCAGAGAAATTGGTGTCTTTGAACCTGTGACTTCCATCCACACATGGAAGCTCGGAGCTGGTGTCTGAGTTTCTGTGACATCCCCTGAGAAACCCAAGATGACCAGAATCAACGTCTGGTGCTTTTCAAGAACAAGGGTGAAGTGGAGGGAGCAGCGTTTCACTTCCCGTATGTATTTTTTTTTTTTAAAGTGGATATAAATAATGTTTGGGCATTGTATTTGAATGTAGATATTGGTAAGATAATGTAAATTTGCAATATTTCTGAGATTAATATCCTCATATTGGTGGTTCCAAGGCTGTGCCAGGCAGGAACCCCTATTGCCTTTGCCTGTGGGAGTGCTGCTCACTTTCTGTCATGGAAAATATTGGGGGAACCCAGGCATAAGCATTGTGCTGGAGCCTCTGCTATGCAGTCAGATGTGGTGTAAAAACAGCAGTAATGTGAAAAGTGAATGTCCTCTTTGGGAAACAACTGATTCATTGCCATCATTTAAGTTACAGGCAATGTGGAGCACAGGCTGTTCTTGGTGGAGGATTACAAGATTCTGTAGGGATTTAGGGATCGAAATGCATGCAGGATTTCCTTTAAAAAGCTCTGTGCTTGAGTAGCTGTTTTATTGCTACACTAAAAACTAAAAATCTTGGCCTAGTAGGCCTCTTTCTGGATTTTTGGAGTGTTTTGGCTCACCCTGCACCATGCCACTGGCAGTGTGATGTACTGATGTGCCATGCCAAGTGCTAAAATTGCAGCTCTCTAATGGAGTTCCTTAATGAGGGTGCTGCAATGCTGTTCTTAACTGAAGTACCACAGCATGCACAGATAAAAAAAGTGGAGGCAAGTCATCTGTGGAGGAACATGGAGGTTACTGGTACCTGCCTCCTGCTCCTCTGGCCCAAGGGGACAGGAGCACTGGTTGGGTGCAGGCAGCTCAAGGTTTTGGTAGGAGTGCAGATGATGATGCTGAACCCCATTAAGCAAGGCAGGCTGAGACATCAGCCCACTGACCTGCCCGTGTCTCAAGGCCAAGTCAACATCCCTCTGACCCACTTTGAATTTACCACTTAATTCATCTTCTCTGGTGCTATAAATAATTCAGCCCGAGGCTGCTCAATGGTGACAAATAGGACAATAAACCTGGTACTGCAGTGAAGGCTACAAAGAGAGCAGCACTTTTAATTGACTGTTGTGCAGTGACTGGGGAAAGCAGAGAAAGCTCCCTCGAAGCACTGCACACAAACAACACTGAGCACAAGTTCTTTGATGGCTTTGAAGTTTCCTGGAGTAATTCAGCCCTTATTAAAGCACCGTGTCTCACATAATGTTGGGGATTTGAACCAAAAGATTATTTGTGATTCCGAAGTCTTCACACAAGCTAATTTAACCTCGTGGGACCACTGTGAAGGTCCTGTTTTATTTCTGGTAGAGTCTCTCCTCAATCTCCTTCCTTCATTCTGCCCCCATGAGATCCTGATAAAACCCAAAGGCTGTAGGTGGGGAGGTCCATTGCTCTTGCTGCCAAGCCCTGTGCTTAGACCATTGCACAACACTCTCTCAATTAGAAGATGTCTTCTTTGCACTGTTAGTCTGCTATCCTTACTGCCCCAGTGAGAGCCAAAAGCAGGAGTGACATCAGTGGCTTCACAGGGTTAGACCAAGAGGTTGTCCTGGTGATATCTGCCTTTCAAAAGCTGTCTACGGCTGCCTGACCTGCTCATCACCATTTGCCACCAACACTCTTGGTCTCAAGGGAAATGAACTGTTCTGTCCTTTGGGCTACCAAGCAAGCCATGAAAGCAGGAGTGAGCCTTCAGAGGTTTGGAAAGGGTAGCACATCCCTAGGATGCTGTGTGAACTTGTGCATGTCTGAGTGTGGAAAATAACCAGGCATGCAGGAAGCTGGGTCTCCTTGGCGGCAGAGCAGAGGCACAGCATCCTCCCTGTGGTTCTGGGGAGATCTGGTTAAAGCTCCCTGTCTCACTGGAGCGGCAGTTGCATCGTCTGAGGAGCTTCCCATCTGTTAGGATTTTCTGCTCCCTGATGAATTAGGCACAGAGCTTTAGAGTCACTGGTTTTTTTTTTATATGTGCCTATATTTAGTTTAATTTTTAATGGTCTGCTAGACTTCTCTGTAGTTAGCTAACAGGATCTGGTTCAATAGGTTACTGTGCTATATTCTGTGTCCTGTTTGACTTGCAGCTATGAGAAAAACTGGGACTAGGGAGTCTTGGAGCCTGCATCTGTACACTGCTTTTTCTGCACTGCTCCCAGAGCAGATGTGCCTCTGCTCTTTTCCCTGATCCCATCCAAGCATGGAGTCCCAGGGTGACTCATGGGAAAGGCCTGTTTAATTTTATAAGCCTGGGATTTCTGCTTAGGGTCACGGGCGGTAGGGACGTAACTGGAGAGGAGCTGAGATCCAGCAAAAACACTTCTTGGCTTTTAACAGCTCCAGGGAGTACTGACAGAAAATGCTTCTCCATCCTGCATCTCGTGCTCCCCTGGGAGCTGGGATTGCTGACTAGTCTGAAATTCGGTCACCTTCTGTCACCTTCAGCAGGATCTTGGTCACCACTAAGAGAAGCATTATAGGACATGGTGTGGGAGAGGAAGGGAGGGAAGATAAGGAGATGGTACAGTCTCCAGAGCCAGCCCAGCTCTGATAGATGGCTTTGGGAATGCATTGCCCTATTAAGGGCAAGTGAATGAGAGAGCGATGATTTATAAATACCTAACATATTTTGGAAGAAAAGACCCAAGAGACAGTTGTGCGACCAGCCATCAGTTTCTGGACTCAAAAAGATGCTGTTTACACCAGCAGCATCTAAATATGCATCTGAATCCATAACTCCAGCAGTAAGCATCAAAAGGGTTAACTATAATAAAACCCTGGCTTGGCACTGTATCTTTCCACTGAGAGTCACTGAAGTAGAGAGTTTCACTCTGGCCTGTGTAGTTGAGCTCATTTCACTTGGAGATCTCTTTAAATTCAGGCCAGCATCCTCCCAAGACAGTGTGGTTATTTTCTTACAGTTTTTTCATATTTGTATTAAGAATGCTGTACCTGAAGCCATTTTAATCAACTGATTTTTGCTGCCTTCCGAACAAGAGAGTTTACCACCTGATCTTGGTAAAGGGAGACAGTTCTGCTTTTCTTTTTCTCCATGGTTTTAGCTGCAGCCCCTTCATCATTGCTTCAGCTACAGGTAGCAGTACATCAGAGGAGCATAAATTCAGCAGGAGAACAGGGACAAAGGGTCATGGAAGCAGACCTTGGCAGATAAGCTGATGTGTGGAGCCTGGTCAGTACCTGGGTGGGTAATACATCACCACTGCTGCAGAGAGATAGGCCACCCTCTATTGCAGCTGAAATGGAAACCCCTGCAGTAATAGAGGTGGGGTTTCTTCAAGGGATGGTGTGTAGGGGAGGTAGGTACGGGAGGGTCAGTTGCAAGTGCATGGGGGAGGCAGTGCCTCTGCAGTTTTTTCACTCAGGTGAACCTAATCCCTAAAATTGCCTCCTGATGTCAACTAGAGACATTAAATTCATTACTGTTCTTCAAATAATTTGCGGCCCTCAATGGATGAGGTTTGGCCTCCAGAAGTAGGAACTGTTTCTCTTTGGGACAGAAAATCCCAGTGTAAGATGCCAACCCCCTGAAAGAAACCATTAGCCTGGTCCTTTCTCCATGACAAAGCAAGTACCTCACACTTTGTGAGTGTGCTCAACTCAGATACGCCTTAAGGGGACAGTGTGTGCCCCTTTGAGTACCTTGACCTAGAATTCCTAATAGAGCTACTTTGGCTCTCAAAACAAGGGTTTCTTCTTTTGCCTGTGAGTGTTATGACCTTAGAGCTCTTTCATTTATGGGTTCTCAGAAATGAAGCTAGTGAGTGCTCTGTCAGCACCACTGTAGGCAAGAACATCTGATGGGATGGTGTTGATGTAATTTGTAATCAATCACATCATTTTCAAGTGGCTGTGTAGCATTTACATAGGTTATGGCACCCAGACATTGCTTGAAAAATCTATAGTTGGGTCTCTTTCTGGGTGTCTCCACAACAGTGTCTGTCAGGCAAGCTCATATGGCCCTCCACAGATATCTAAGGCTAAAAGTGAGTGCTGGGTGTGGTTTGCAGGTAGCAGGATCCCAAAAGTTCAAGATATTGTCTTGGAAGCCTTGCTCAATGCTGGTGGGAGCTTTTTGTCTCACTGTAGTGGAGACTGGAGAACAGAGCAAATGCTATCCAGCAGCCGGGTTTGGTGGGGAAGGGGTTCCGGGCAGGGTAAGACACTCCTGGCTTAGAATGTGCCGTGCCTGCAAAGCAGTCCTTTAGCTCCAGCAGGGCCATAGCAAGATGCACTCTGCACAAACACCTTTCTCTAGCAGGCCCTGAGAGCAGAAGTGGTTCAAGCTATTGCCCCTGAGTGTTAAACTAGAAAATTATTCCATGCAGCCCAAATCAAAGATAGCTTTATAAGTAGGAAGGATTCTTGGGAAGACCCTAGAAGGGCTGTGGTTTCCTCCTCCTTTTCCTCTGCCAACACTGCCTAGTGCAGCAAGCTGCCACATGCCACCTTCCTCCTTCCTTCCCCCAACAGCACTGCAGTTGTGTCCAACATCGTACCTTCCCATAAAAGCAGCTAAAACCAACCCTGAAAATCAGCTCTATAATTATGGGGCCCAGTGTGGACTGACAGGATGAATGCATTGGTCAGCAGCCACTTTAAGGGAAACATGCAGAGACACCAAGGGGCCCCCGAAGGTGCTGAAAACAGTTTGTACCAAAATCCAGACTGTCCTATGAGTTTGTTTTAGTGGTGATTTGTGCTTTTGCTGTCTCCAAATGTAGGAGAGCATTGTCTTCCTCCTGCCCATTCTCCTCTGTAAAACTTCTCAAAGGGCAATTGCAACAACAACTGCACAGTGAACCATGTCTCTTTGCAAAAAAGATTGGAAAGGAAACCAGCAGGCAAGACTTCAGTTTCCTTCTCCATCCTCTATGACAGACATTTGCAAAAATGTCCTGATAAAGGCCATGGTCTGCTGCAGAGTACTGGTGTTGTGCCTCAGATCCCAAACTCCGTGCTTTCAGGCTTTTAGTCATTGATAAACAGAGCGATTACACGCTCCTTCTGGATGTGCTCCCTCTTCTGCAGTGAAATTGTTTGTTGCCATGGATATCGCTTTGTCTTGAGAGACACATAACCAAAATGAATTTAAACAGATGCTTGTGGGTCAATATTTCCATAGGAGCAAATGCACAGCTTGAGGCTTCCTAGTATTATTTTTCTTGTCCCTAATGCAAGGAGGATGAAGCAGCCAGAGGTTCAGCTGGAGAAGTAATTGTAAGGAAAGACAAATTTTGTAAATTATTTTTCCCAAGCCCAGAAAGGTAAAGGAACTTCTCTGATCTCAGCAGCCGGAAAGATCAGGTGGAAGTTTCTCTATTGTTTCTTCTTAACAATTTGAAACTACTTTTTCTTGCCAGTCCTAATCTTTTTTTTTCAGAAGTGCCTTTCAGTCTGGGGTTTCCAAGATGTGTCATATTGCAGCTCATAAATGGACTTGTGTTCTGAGTGAACAATAGTTGTTACTGTTTAATGCAGAGATTTGATAAAATTTGCTAATGACTGCTGCAGAAAATGGGCAGATTGAGTGAAGAGAAGTTTTCGGTTTCTACCCAGGAGCAAAACTCCCACTCCCTGACTTATGAATTTCATTAGGTGGAACTAATTAAAGGGATGTTTCTTATTACCAAGATGAGAAGAGTCCAAGAGGAGTCCAGGGAGGTTTGTACTCTACAGTGCAATTGCTCCGCTTTTAAATCCTCTGAAAGCTTTGCGTCCTATTTAATTTGACATTCGTTGTGTTTGTTTCTCTTCATGACTCATAGCACAACACTGGCAGCAGGCCTAGGAAGTAGGTTTTGGGATCTGGCGTGGAGACACTGGTGGATTGTATTCCAAGTGTTGTGCTTACATTGCACCACCAGCCATGAGAGCATTCAGCAAACTGTGTTCATACTGCCCTGCAAGCTGGTGGCTGCAAAAATCAGATTCACAGCTGCAGTGGCACGTCAAGGCAGGCTTGACTTAGCATTTATTTTGCCACATGTATTAGCCTAGCCTGTTTAATGTGAAACAATTTTAGCCTGTGAATAAAAAGGCTCTGCAAAAATGCAGTTCTTCTAGCTATTGCACTCTTTTTAAGCAATAGGTTGATCCCTCCCAGCCTCTCTCACCCATCCCCTGACAGCACTACAATCATCAGACTTGAACAAAAATAGGGTGATCTAGTAATTGTTGACAGAAATTTTACAAGGGTTCTGCTTTCACACACTGATGGGAAGTAAACACATCGATTTTCACATTGATGGGGACTTGATGGTAAGGGGGGGTTATGGCAGGTGGCAGTGGCTCTACCTCAGGTCTTCAGCTCTCGTTCTCTCTTGTATAGCCCCAAACCTCAGATCTTTGCTCCCTCTGGCTTCAACTAATTAAAGGCAAGGGCATCGTGCTGCTCTTGTGGACTCTGAAAGTGCTAGGAATATGTCTTGGGAAAGACTGAGTAGCTTACCTAGCATTGCACTGCTTTAGGTCTTCTGCTGAATAGAAAACTCACAGCAAAGCAAATAAGGTGTTTGGGAAGGTTTTGTTGCTTTGCACAGACATTTCACTACCGATAAAACCAGCAAAGCACAAAATACAGCTGGATGGTAGACTATGTCAAACCACGCTTTTTCTCTGTGGGAGGACCAGATTCAGGAGTTAGGTTATCTGTCTTTCTTTGCAGAGTTCTTCTGAAAGAAGGCAGATAACTTCTTGCAGCTCGGTGACAGGATATGAGTAAGATTTGGGGAATCACCATGAGAAGCGATCATTTGCAAGCAGAAGAAATAAAAGCAACATTGAAAGATATTTGCTGGTGATGCTTAACACAGTTGTGATAGTGGCTTCTTGTGTCACTTAAAATGCCATGTGCATACTTGTACATGTTCTTCTGGACACAGAGCTAACACCTCAACTGAATCAAATTTAGTTTAGTTTTGTAAATTTATGGAGAATTTACAAAGTGACAGGTCAAGGACAAGATGCAACATTCATGCTGCCTTATGAAGAGCTGAAGAGCGACATTAATTTTGAGTGATTCTGGATTGATCTTTTTAAATATTAACCAGAATTCAGCTAAGCAATGGAGCAAAACAAAAACTACTCCCTATTGCCTTTCTTGGCAATATTTGCTTTTTTAAAAGAAGAGTTTCTCAAAAGCTGTTCTGGCCTTCAGAATAACCATCCTGAGATCAGCAGGAACAGTACAAATCCGTCTCTTCTTCTACTGTGCAGCATCCAAGGCTATGAAGAAACAGGACTGTCCTTGGGAATCCAAGGTAGCATATACCCATCTTCTCAGGCATTCCTGGAAATGCTTGTTTGCTTTTTATTTTGCTCTCAGGCACTCAGGAAAAAAGTCAGAGAACACTTAATTCTCTGAACTGTCTCTTTTTTTTTTTTTTTTTTTTTTTTTTTTTTTAAAGCTGTAGGTGTGGAAGAGCAGAGTGCTATTTGCTGTTATGAGGTCACACCAGGGTTTCTCTCCTCTTCCACAGTCACAGAACTCCTTTATTTAGAGTTACACAGTGAAATATCTCCGGGGCTGCACAAATACAGGGATACATGAATAAAAATTAAATCAATCAAACCATCAATCCATTATTTCAGTTTTGCGGGGGTTTATGGTTCTTTTTGTATTTGGGAAACAAAGAAGAAAGCACCATACCATCAGCCAGCTGGAGATGGGCCAACACCTGGATACATACACACACCATCTCCTTCTTTTCAATTCTTGCACAAGATTTTTTTTTCAAAGCTTCCTAAACAGCTGCCTGTCTTCTCTTTTGGAGAGAGGAAATGGAAAACAGGAGCCATGACTGGGGCTGTCGGAAGCAGTTGCAGACCAGCCGCAGTGGGCTTTCTGCCTGGGTGATGCAAGAAGACAAGAGCCAGGAATGGCTTCATCTGGTGTCAGAGTGATAGGTCCTTCTTATCCAGGGGAGAGGGGATGGAAAACGTAATTATTGGAGACGTCCTCTAAGTTTGTGTTTTTATATATATATGAATGATAAGTGTGGTGAAAGGGCAATCTTCTTGTAACTCTTTGGGTTGTAGGGCAGATTGAGCTCCACAGATGTTGTTACTTTGATTGTCACACAGTCCAAATCAGTTTAGTCCTGGTAAAACATTATTTTATCTGTGAAAAGCAATCTCTGTCTCCAGCCCGGGCTGCCAGCTCTTCAGTGTGCACTCTGACTTTCTCTGCAACAAATGTTCTTCTCCAAGGCTGTAATTTTCTATGAGGGGAAACATTAGATAGAGGTCTGATTTATCAATTATCCTTATAAAAATGATGTGGCTTCTCATGGTAAATTGATATTATTTTTAGAATGACCCTTTGCCACTCACTGAAATAATAAACACAATACAATGATGACTTAAATATTTTTTTAATCTTGTGCACATGAAATCAATGAGTTATCCGACTGAGAGGAATTACTTATCTTCTTTCTTAGTCTTCCCTCCTCAAGCACTGCTTCTCCCACAGGGAAAGGTGGTGTGTCAGCAGGATGTGCATTAAAAATGTAAGTGCACTTTCTTCTTGAAATCGTGCAACATGCCAGAAATATCCAAATGGAATAACCTGACTGTGGGGTTAACAACTGCAACCTGTCAAAACATCAACCTAAATCCAACATTGGTCACTTGACTATAAGAAACACATCCTGATAATAACTTCTGCTTCCCTGCTGAGCAGTGTCTTTAAGTAGTGTGTCTGTGAGACCACTGAATGCCTCACGCATCATTTCCCCAACCTCAGCACTGGATGGCTACACAGGAGGAACAATAATTAGCATTTCCTGAGCTAGAAGACCCATCCATCTGCAGTCTTGCTGCTCCATCTTAAATAATGCACACGTCCTTATGTGCATGTAATTTCTAAATGAGAACAGGATCTATAATAGCTAAGCAGTAAGCTCATAAGAAGCTCTGCCTCACCTGAAGGTATAATCCTTTATTTGTAACATCCCGACTAGCTGCCACTGGAAAGGATTATGACTCCAAGTGAGAAATGGACAGGACCTGTAAAACCTAAGAGGTTAAGAGGTGGATTTTTTCCCACACATTAAAATGTCTCTGAGACATATTTACTTAAAAACAGAGGAGGCACTTGGGTGCACTTTTCCTGCAGAAATGCTCCCGAGTAAGTTTGCTCCTGGTATGTCTTGCTAATGTCTGCCTGTGTTTTACTTTATTGCTGAAGAGAAATGGATAAACTATACAAATTGCGATATAGGGAAAAATCTGAAATAACAAAAAGTACCCATGCTTTAATCCTGTGGAAGTAACAGCAATGAATGTTATCTGACATGATTTTACCAGTATAGTCAAATGTGGGTATTTCCAGTAAAATCAAAACAGATGAAACAGCAGAGACTCGAGATCTGACCTGAATTTAGCATTAGGCTGTTTTGCCTGTCCCCTGCTGAGCCCTGCTGAGAGGTGCAGGCTTGCCTGAGGAGGGAGTGAGGTGTGCCCAGTGGCAGTGAGGCCACGTCTCCCCGCCCAGCCCTTCTGCAAGGTGCAAACTGCAGACCCAGCCCCACAGGACTGTACTGGCAATTCCTGATTGTCCTGAGGATCATTGAAGTATCTTTTCATTTTTCAGGAAAGTGTAGCCTGCTCCAGTGACCTGGCCTCACTCATATCTCAGATTATAAGTACAGGCTTGTACTCATGGCCTGACTCTGTCCTCACAGTTTGAGCCTGAAGGGTTGGGGTAGAAATAGGATAGGGGGAGATTGCTTGCTAGGACAGGCACCAAAAATAAAAGGCATCTGAGCAACAAGTGGAATCACAGAGCTGCTTTTCTGCTTGGCACTTTTATGTGATCTTTTCCTCTTCAGGACATTTGTGGGAGGTAAATATATAGCCTGTGCAATTGTAACTTTGGAAATGAGGGGTCCGGTGTCCCTGTGTTTGGGACTGAGCACTGTGGTATGCACTGGGTGCTGGTGCTCTCATGGAGGGCTTTCCTGCTGGGCTCTGCCTTCCAGCATCTTAGGAGACAGAAAAGAGAAGCTTTGAGGTTGGTGTCGCTTTTGTGACACAAGTGAAGGCACTATATAAGGATAGGAAATATTTGTCCTAATTTAGGATTGCAATACAGGGCTATTCTGTCTCCCTTCATCCTTACCCCATCATGGCTTGCACAGAAATCCCAGTGTGCCCATGGCAATGAGTGGCTGGGACATGGCCTGTTCTAAATCGTGCAGGGAAACATCATTACAAGGCCTGAATTGCCCCAAAATACTCAAGACTGGACAAGCTTCTACCCAGAGTCCCTCCCATGTGGCTGCACAAAGGGCACACAAAAATTTGCCTGCGCCTCTCTCACTGGGAATGCTACTTGTAGCTGTGAGCAAAACTGCCAGATTTGGGATGAAATGTGACCTCTGCTGCTTTTCATGGCACGGTGGTTTCACTTACAGCACTGGGACCTGGATGGCCTGGGCGTACCAGGGATGCGCTGCACCATGAATGCCATGGGGCAGGTCATAAAACAAATCAGGCCCTTTCCCTCCAAATGTTAAGGCCCAAATTCTGCCTGGAGCTGGTGCAGGCTTGTGAAATTAATTTTATCAATCCAGACTGACTCCAGAAAATCTTTGCTGCTTATTTTCTGGTTACAGATCCCAGGGAGAAGCAAACCAAGCCAGAAGGGTGACCCGGCACTCTGCCTGCTAACTCTGAGCCTGGAAGATGATACTACCAAGTGGTGGCTATTTACAGGAGGTTGTGACTTTGTGCAACACCTGTAAAGTCCCCTGAAGCTTAGCAGTGAGGACAGGGAGGTTTTGCTCCATGAGTAACTCCTCAGCTCAGCAGAATAGGCCAGTCAGTAAAATAATGCTAAATGAAAAATTACAGGGTGAATTTGGCCTCATAATCACACACAGATAATTTGGTGCTTGAACAGAGTCAGCTGAATATAAACAAGTCTACAATGTGCCTCATTAGTTGCAGCTATTTTTCTACCAAGCCCCATGGAAATATGAAGTGGTTTCACTCTGCAATTTGCAATAGAGTTTGCTATTAAATGCGCTCAGTTTAATTGTGGCGATGTGTCTCGTTTTGGAAGCTTTCACAGCCATCATGTAAAAATAGCAGAAGATGGTGGAAGCCAATTCCCTGGCACAGATGTCCTGCTCCATTTGCTGTGTGCTTTTAGAGCAGACAGGTGTGCTGGGTGAACCTGAGCTGCGAAACACAATAATGTTGATGGCAGGGAGGGGCATTTTGGGACAAGTGGCTTTCCTCTACCAGTGACACCACATAGGGTAGGAGGTCACAGGTTTTGGCTGTCCGAACAGTCTGACCTTCATCCAGCTTTGGCTTTCTATTCGTAGTTACAGCGACAGACTTGTACATCTTCACACAGATATAGTACCTAATGTCAATCATATCTGACTGTTTTGTGCTCTAATCCTGTGACCTGCCAAGGATGAGGTCATGCTGGGCTGCCATATATCAAATGCTCACATCAGCCTCTTGTTGACTTTGGTTATATGTTGTCAGAGCAATGAAACGAGCATTTCTAACCTTGACATGCCAGAGCTTAAGATACCAATGTAAAACATTTTTGCCTAATTGGGGGTATAAAGCCTTCTCTTTAAATGTGTGGTTTATTTTAGCCTGTGTGCTTTAGGTTGAAGCGAAACCTCTGAGTAAGTGAAGGCCAAAGCTGATTAGGAACCAGGTGAGCACGCCAAGCCCAGAGCTCTTTGTTTCAATGACAGAATACAGCCACTGTATCCACAGCCATAAGAGTCAAGTGCCTGACACAACCAAAACAGACCCACAGACTATTTGACTGATTTGGTTTGTCAATCACACTGCACAGATGCGGGCTTTCAGCAGTCTGAATATGACCAAAAAGGGATCATCCAATCTGTTTGAAGAGCTCTGGACTTGCTGCTGGCAGGTGACACGTGGCCAAAAATATTAATGGGAACATGGTTTTGGGAGAATGGAAATAGCTGTCAAATATCTATCCAGCATCTCTTTCATCCTTGCAGCCATTGTTAGTGGTGCACAATCACTGTGCTGTGCCTTATGCAGCTTCTAGATATTATGGAACCTGTGATAGAGGATGAAGTTGTGGCTTTACTCACTGGCATGAGGAGGAGTGGTCTCATTCACAGGGGAAGCAACAGTACAGAGTATGCCCAGCAGAAGGTGCCCAGAAGCCTTATCTGTACCAGTAGAGCTCAGTGATGACTTGCAAACTCAGTGCCTCCTGCAGTGGGGATCTTCCCCAGCCCATTGTCTGGTTTTGCCACAGTGGGACAGATTCATCTCTTCACCAAGACCTCCTGACTCCTGTCTCTGCACACGTGAGCAGCCCGTCTTGGAGAATGTCAGAGCGATTTCACAGTGCCTATTTTTCAGGGGCACGTACTGTGATGACACATGTCATCTAGAGTCATCTGCGCCTGAAAAAATATAGCATTCAAGAGTAAACACTTGGCAGAAACAACAGCACAGGCTCAAATTTAGACAGCAATAATTTATGCGGTGCAGATCCTGGCTTGCTGGAAGGGGGCACGCTCTCTGGAAGGCAGGCAGGAAAGTATGTTGCTAATTTTACTAGACAACTTCTGCCCTCCCCTCCTTTTCCTTTTGTAGTTGCCAGCCTTCCTGGTTATTCTTAAAATAGAAACATCTGATGCCTTGTTTAACTTACTCCAGGGCCTGCAGGGAGGAGGAGGAGGGGATAAATCCCCTCTCAGCACTGTGTCCGTCAGACTCTTCTCTGCTGGGAATCTCATCCCAGTTTGCCACCTGCTGCCAGTTTCACACTTCCTCTTTGCTCTCCTTTTCCTGCCCCAACTTTGTGATGGCTTGGGGACTCCCTTGCCATTGTCCCACTGTCTCACATCACTCTCTGACACCTCTTGTGTGGCAGCGTGCTGGGCAGGCACGATGCAGGTGACAACGAGCACATTGCAGGGACTGGTCTGTGCCATGCAGGCAGGGCACCTACTCCTGCAGCGAGGAGAGAAGCTCGAAATGGAGAAGGGGTATTTCAGTGTGGTTCAAATGGAGCTCTCCTTGAATTTCAATGAGCCCATTATTGTTGCCTGCTTGCTCACAGTTAATCCCCCCATGTGGTATTAGCTTCAAGAGGGATGACTCGGTCGTGTTATCGGTCGTGTTATCGTGCTTCTGAACACACTGAGCTAGCTGTGAGGGGGGCAAATTGTGCTCCCCAAACAGTTTGAGTGCTTCCCAATCCTTGTATGATGATCATTGTCTAAAATTGCAGTTCTCCTTATTTCTCCCTCCCACGGGGGATTTCCTTTCCCACAAATACAGATGAGAATTCCAGTTTGATCTGGAATTTCCTTATTCTGAAGGAAATACATGGAGAAAACCTGTGAGAGGCTTCATGAAACACCCTCATGGGGCAGAGTTTTTTCTGAGAAAGATGCAGACAGTACTAAGAGGCAGTGGAGCCTTCAGTGGTGAAGAGCCTGTGAGCTCTTTATGGGCTCAAAGCAGCAGAGCATCCCTCCCCGGAGGAGACAGGAGTGCAGCTGAGCACAGTGAAGGAGCTTCAGCCACAGCACTGTAATTCCAAGCCCACCTCCCCTGTAATCACGTTGCAGCTGCATCTGCTCCATCCCATTTGTCCCAGGGACAACCACAGGACAGTTTTCCAGAGAGGATGCCCTACTCTATATATGATCTGGAAGCTATTTTTATTTATTTTTTTTTTTGGAATGGGTTGTAATGCAGCCAGGATGTCATTGGACTAAATTCCATCCAAGCCATGTTTTATACAATTTTCTAGTCCTTGTTACACTGCCAGCTCAAAGATTGTCCCATCTTCTAAAAACCTCAATTACAAAGCAATGAGGAATGTAATGGAGCATGGAAAATACCAGTGAGAAATACATTTAGATGAAAAAAATAAGAAAACTTTCCTGGAAGAAATCTTCTGAACCCTGGATGTATAAGAAACTTCTCTCCTTGACTTCTCCCTCTTTTTATTGTTTAACAAGTAGTCCCCACCCTCATGTTTGGTTTCAAGGTAGTCAGACCTTGGAAATGTAGTCTCTTTGTGCATGTTCAGTCTCTGTTTGTTTTTCCATGGCTTCGCAGTGGAACAAGATACAAATATTAAGGTCCAGTGTAATATACAAATTAATATTAACATAGAAATATTAATGCTGTCTCCATTAGGCTAAGGACAACCTCAGTTTTGCAAGAAGGAAGCAGGATCTCTACAGTTTCAGCAATGTTTGTGCATTGTGATGGAGACCCACAAAGCATTTATATGTGATAAAGCTGAAATGGCCAACAGGCTTCTAACTATTTAAAAACCAAAGTGACATTAGAAATTTCTATTTAGATAGTTGTGACAACAGCAGAGGCATGTGAGAGGCCCATCCTAGCTTTCCTCCAGGACTGCAAGCATAGTTTGGCCATCTGGCACCTGGAAGTTTAAATTAGATTTTAATAATACATCGCACTGTCTGATACCAAAGGAAACTCACTCTGCTTACACCTTGAAGACTGCAGCCTGTGCTGAATCACAAAGCGTGGAGGAAATATGCTGTTTCTTTTCAAAAGGGTGTGGAGGACTTTGCTATAAAGAAAAAAATATAAAACAACCCTGCAATAAAAGTAAATGACTTGAGCTTGTCATTTCTCTTTTACAAAGGAAGTGGCAATTAGGTGATAGGTGTGTAAATTTCCCAGTGATACTGCTGAACACAAAGCACACACTGATTTGAGTCTGTGCTAGGAAATCCTTTACCAACCCACCTCCTAGGAGGAAATGATCACACTAAACCCATCATTTCTTCATGAGCTCTGAAAAGTTGGGGTTTCTTTCCTCGTTTGTTTCTCCAGAGAAATGGAAAAGTTTGGAGATTAAAAACCTAATGATGGCTCTTATAATGAACTGAATTCTAAAATTAGAGACTAATGCAAGAAACAGGAGAGAAGAAAGATGATAGTTAACAAGGTTTGCCACTCCATCCAAATTTGGTATTCCAGCTTGAAACAGCTGGAAGTAATTTCCCCCTCTGACCTAGGCAAAGCATTATTCCTGGGTGCCAGGACAGCATGCATAGCTTGCATGGCTCCCTTTCACTCCTTCCCACTATCACCTGTGTAAAGGCTTGTTGTAAGGTGTTTTGAATCATGATAGTGTGCCCCAGCCAAACCATCTGTAGTTATGACTGTTGGAGCCCCCGGAGTGAGTCCAGGCTGGAATTGCCCTCACCAGCTTCACCTGGCTGTCCATCTTCAGCTGCAGCAGATCAGCTCCTGGAGGGTTTTCAAGCCCAGCCAGAAGGCTCAGTAAGAGAAAGGTAGGGTAGGTTTTGTTCCTTGTCCTTTTCTCTCTGGTTGTTTGGATTTCCTGGACTAACTTGGCTGCTTATTGTTGGATGGGTTTTGTTTCTGCCATCATCTTGACTCTGCTTGCCTGGATCTGGAGCACCAAGGACTGAAAGGTAAATGGATAAAGAATTGGGAAAGAAGAAGCTGGAAAACTAAGTACCAAGACAGCAAGGAATAGATAAAAAGGACTGTGCCACATGGGACTAAAGCCAATCTAATTTTCTGAAAAGTGTGTGAAGAGCTCTCAGACAAAGTAGCGGGACTAATCAAGCAAGGTGTAATCTTGTGCACAGCAGCTGCCAAATGCATATGTACTGTATTATGGATAAGTTAGTAAAACGTAGAATTACTGTGTTAAGTAAGTGAAAAGTATAAGTAGGGGCAATGTGTATGTACTGTATTAGGTAAAAATAGATTAAAGTATATAAGTAGAGTAGTATGTATAAGGTAAGTAAGATGTATAAGTAGTAAATTATGTATAAGTAAGTAAAAGTAGGTAGAATATATATGTAAGCAAAATATACAAGAAAGGTATTATGCCAAAATTGGAAGATGTGTGAGTTCCTGCATGATGCCCAAAGAGGTGATGCATATTTTAGAGAATTTTAAAGCTTCTGCATGATCATAATGATTCATTGTACAGAAGTGCTGAGTTCCTATAAAGGCTTCAGTTCCTAAATAGCTGGAGTAAATTATTAATCACATGTACTCTTTAACTAGCTACCACATGGTTTTCACCTTCTGAACTGGAACCAGCTCAATTTTTTCCTTCAGAATGAAAAATATGTCTGGATGTAGGCATGTGGGTTTCTCTGCATCTTTCATAATGTGTTTGCTAAGGAAGACTAAAAAGCAGTTTCTGTCCATCTCTACCCCCCTGTATCTTCTGTACTTGTTTCAGATTGAATTGCAAAGAACACAGTGATGTATATTATTTTGAGGAAGGCTAACTAGAGCTCCTTGCTAGGGCAGGACCTCTACCTGGCCACCACCACCTCGTGCGACAAGTGATCCTCAGAGTGTTTTGGGACAATGGGTACTTGGTCTGAAATCTGAGCCAAAAAATGTATGTGCCTAACAGGAGGGATGGAGGTGGATGGGCTCTGAGACATGGGCCATGTTGTCTGAACACACGGTGGCTGCAGGTGACCATCCCTAATCCAGGTGTAGAGCCAATCCCATCTTCACTGGCCTGCAGATATTGCCCCTGGATGTGTGCTGAGAAGTGGTGAAATGCAGTGATTAGATGCACAATAAAAACCTTGCCATGGAGAAAATCATTGGCCAAAAGGTCTGCAGCTGAGCTGGAGAGACATCAGCCTTTGTTTCATCCCTGCCTGGGGAGCCTCAGCCCTACTCTACGCTGTCAGATTTGGCATCACCAAACTCTTGGTGCATCTGCTCTTTAGTTGAATCAGCCAGCCTCTGTGCTGCCAGGCAAGAGCTACAGGCTTGTTGCAAACACACCTTTATGGGACATTACCATCCTCCCCAACTTCATGTGCTGGGAGAGGTGAACTAATTATCTGCTTCCCTGGAGACTACCTACTGCTTTTCTTTGTCCTGCTAACAGCCCTTGCCTTCTGCAGGTGGTCCATCTGCTGTGCACTGAGCAGGCAGCTGCAGCATGCTACATCTGCAGCACATCTGAAGGCAGGGATGGAGTGCATCCACCATATTTCTAAGACTAGCATTCTGGCTTCATGCACTGCTCTCTCTGAAATGCTGCCTTTCCCAGGACATGCACCTGCTCTGCAGGGGGAGGGTTTCTGGTCCATCTTCTGCACAGGGGTAACGTCATTCCTAGCAGGTATTTGCCCCTCTGGTGGGGACCTTCAAGGATAGAGAAACCACAGCTTTTTTTGGTCTTCTCCAATGTTTCCTTATATTCACTTTTAAAAGCCTTCCATGCCCTATGGTCTAATTTCTCACTTTTACAATGAAATAATTTTCCACTAGACCTGACTGCCCTTTTGATCCATCCATTTTATAGTTTGTCTTTGCAGGACTCTTGCCCAAATTGTGCAGCTCAGTCCCACTTAGGGCTTTCAGAGAGGACCATCAAGCAGAGAAGTGCAGAATTACCTTGTATTTCCACACTGGGATACATGTTCATACATCCAGTACAAGACTTACTTTGTTTACAGCAACAAGATACCACTGAGTTATGTTCAGCCTGTAACCCACTTCCCCAAAACTCCTCCTGACCTGCTAATTCCCTGGTGTGATTGTGCAAAGGTGGTTTTTGCTGTGCAGTACAGAATTTTGTGTTTGATGAGTCAAATATGAGTTCAGATATTCCTTAAATTACTATTTTTTTAAATTCTTAGTGTATGTATTAACCTACATGTGACCTCTTCTAGCTTCATGTCACTAGCAAGAGTCCCTTCTTCTCTATTCCCAGGTTGTTACTGAATATATGAAGTACCATCAGACTTGGCATAGACTGCACATCACTGCCTGAGCATCCTTTCAGCCTGTGAGATGAGACTTATGGCACTGAGAACTACTCTCCAGCCATGATTTTCCAGAAACTTTTGTGACCACCTCAAATAACTTAATTTACAGAATACTTTCCTAGCTGTGAAAAGTTAAGATATGTGACATTTACTGACTCTCCCCCTAACTTGTCATGAAAAAAAATTTAGATTAGTCTGGCAGAACTCAATGCAATTAGATCTGCTTGATTCATGCTGGTTGTTATTAATCTCCTTGTTTTCTCCCAAGCACTTAAAAAATCGTGAGTGATTTGTCACAGGAGGGTTTATGGAAGTGATGTTGAGCAGTTTTTAGCTATCAGGGTTAATGCTGGAGTCCTGAAGTCTGTGGTAACCAGCCTCTGTCATGAGTACTATGGGCAAAGACATTCTTTAGGTCCTGGATATTTTGAATGTTCTGTGGATGGCAAAATAGTAGGACTTTTGATATTTAATTAAGCAAGTACCTTTCCTATCCATGCAGAAATGTGCCATAAGTATTTTGCAGGCAGAATAGGAATGTTCAATAGGAAATGCTTGGGCAGCCCTGGAAGATGTGGCAAAGCTGAACTCACCTCCTGCTTAGGCGGAACTAAGGCCTGACTTGCTCATGGAGGAGCCCCTTGGAGTCACATGCAAGAGGAATAGGATGCCAGGCTTCTTGGAAGGCAGACAGGGGCATATTGGGTGCTCAGGGGTTAGACAGCAGCTGAGGTTTTGTTTCAGTCTAATGGACTCTGGGTGTCCAGGGCCATGGGTCTGGGGTCAGGCTCAGATGTTTTCTTGCCTGCCTTGCACACAGTTGTCATGAACTCCTAAGGAACTCCAATTGCTTACAAAAAAAGGAATGCAGATATGGGCCTTGAGAGAGAAAAACCCCTTTATATCTGAATAATTATTGCAAATGGAGGATCCACGAGTCTTTTCAGGTGTGTAGGCAAAAGGAATCTCATGGCTGCCTCCAGCACAACTGGATGCACTGAGGGGAACTTTTCCCCTATGACTTGGAACAAAATAGTCCTCCCATGAGTACTACCTCCATGGTTTCCCTTATTGCTGGCCTAAGAATGTGTTTCAGGTCCTTAAACGTGGCAGGAAATACCCTGGATGAGTAAATTTCTCTTCAGCTCCGCTGAGCACATTGCTCCTTCTACAGCACTCACAAACACCTGCTGAGGTTCAGTTTCCATTCCTGATGTTTACCCACACCAAGACTAGACACCCTTACTTTTTTTTTTCAAATTTTATTCCTTGGCATGGTATTTTTTTCTATATATTTTTCTCAGCGGATCACTGCATCAATAGGGTCTGTGCAACTCCAGCCATGACAGGTGCCTTCAGCTGCTGCTGAAACTATGTAAGGCACCCAAAAGTAAGTAAAACTGCAAAGTTCCAGGGCAAATATAGTTTATAGGGATTTATTGCAGCCGTGAAAGAGGAGGGGGCTGGCTGAAGCTGAAACCCCCCTGGCTCCTGTCTTGTGCAGGATGCACTGAGCTATGCCCTTCCCACATGAGCACAAACAGAGCTGCCTCCTGCAGTGGGAACCCTGTGGCTGGTGTTTTCAGAGGAAGATCTAGTTTCTGCTGTGCCAAATGCCAGGTTCTGACAAGCCAGGCAATGTCCTCTGTGTACACCTTCTAGTTAGGATCTGGGGGATGTGTAGAGATCATGCCTGAGCTGTGAAAACAGTTCTGTTCTCACATCAGAGGTTCCAGTACACCAGCATGTAGGAGCACTCATTCTCTTTAAACAGAGCTGATTTTTATCAAAATCTAAAAAAAAAGGAAAATGGGAGGAAAAAAAAGGCAAGTGAGCCACAGTTTTGCTTCTGTGATTGCTTAAGCCACTCAATTGAAGCCAAGGTGCTGAATTTCCAAACACTCTTTGTAGGTAATTTCCCTTCACCTTCTCACATCCTCAAGAAAAGTCTGATTTTCATAATGACTGTATTTGGGGTTTTCTTACTCTCTCTATAGTTTTCTTATACCATGTAAGATTTTTTAGATCAGGCTTATAAAAAAGGCTAAGGAATATGACTATGCTCACCCAAAAGTTCTTATACTTATGGGATAATTTCATTAATGAAAATTTAATTGTATTTCAGGGAACTGTATGGCATTGTGGTGCATTATTTTTGTACCTTATAGCTTGTCCTATTAAAAGATTGCAGCTGATACGGAGTGATATGGGAGGGTGCCAGCTGGATTCAGATAATTTAATCAGATTACTTTGGCTTTGAAATCTCTTCATTGGTTAGTTATGAAATTTCCTATTAATTTTCAGGCGTTCCTTCTTGCTTTTGAGGGCTCTAACAGCATTAGCTTGAAACCTCAGAAATTATTTGAGAAAGAAGAGATATTTCATATTCTTGTTCTTACTCTGTTTTCCTCTAGTCATTTCTTTTCTGAAGTTCCATCTCGTGTTACTTTGGGATGGGTGTTGAATAGTTTCTAAAAGTATTGAGTGCACTTTATTTTAAAGGTTGTTGTCTGCATATCCAAAATCAGCTGCCTTTACACATTTGAAAGACTTAACTTCATTTTCATATGCAATCCTTTCTACAGCTTTGAAATTTGGAAGTTTCTTGTTTAAATAAAAGACATGCAGCTGCAAAAGCCTGTAAAACAAATTCAGTTTTTCCCCTGCATTGATACACTGGGGTGGATCATAACAGCTACTGGGTGAGCAATACCTGAGTGGAAGAAAAAGCAACTACTAGTGCTGGATGCCACAAACAGAAAGGGGAATAAATAACTGAAGCCAAAGTAACTTCACGTTGCTGGGAAAAAATGCCCACCAGAAGGACATCAGATAAGAGAGCACTCTGCCTAGCGAGGTAATTATGATTCAAACAGGAGATGTCTTCAGGGCAAGATGAGATAAACTCTCCCCAAGTACAGCTGGCAGTGTGGTGGCACGGGAGGAAGGTGAGGGGCTGTGGGCCCCAGCTCCTGTCTGGTGACCTGCTTCCCTTCCCAGGACTTCTTCATTGCCTTCAGCCTCTCCTGTTCTCAAGGGACACAAGGGCAGGAGTCTGGCAGCATGCCCACTGCATTTCACAGGAAGGAGCCAGGGCCAAGATAACCACTTAATAAACCCCAAATCAACCCTGTTTTGGACACAGGACAGACAGATGCACCAAATAAGGACAGCCAGGGTCTGATTTCCAAGGGTTTGAACTTATCTGAGCCTGCTTCCTCACTTCTTATCAAGTGGGGATGTATCTGGTGCCTGTGCTGGTGCCAGTCCTGGCTGGTTTTTTTTTCAGCTTCTCATTACAGAGAAACGGGAACTTCTGCTGTGTTTAAAGAGCAGGGGTGGGAAGAAAACCCCATTGACAGCATATGCCTTATGACAGCACTAGCACATTCATTGTGAAAGTGATGGGCAGCTAATGATGTCAGCATAGGAAAAAACCCAAAGCGTGTTTGTTTTCTTTTTTCTCTCAAAAGCTCTGGCCTGAGAAGGGGCTGCACAAACAATCACTGCCTGGGAAATCAGGGCAGTATTTAAAAAAAAATAAAAAAAGAAAAAAAAGAGGTGGGGGAGAAAGGAGGATATATTAGTAGTGCCAGCTGGATGTGAAATCAATCTGGCATTTCAAAATAATGAAAATATTTCTTTCCCATTCATTTGGTCTGGCATGTAACATCAGTGCTGCTGCCACATCATTATTCAGAGTTAACATGCCAGAAAGGAGACACCAGCAGAGACTCAATTGCTGCTCAGCCCCCCCCGCACAGGACACTATTGTGGGACAGTGCTGCAGATAGAGCACTGCAGGGAAGGATGCTCCAAGCAGGAGCATTCTCTAGATCCAGGACAGCAGATAGAGAGGGGCCCTCAGAAAAAAAACAAACCAACTTTGCAGTTTGTGGGAGTAGCCACTGAAAAAAAGGAGGGGCAGCTGCAGCTGAGATTAAAGGGGGCTGATGGTAATGGCACAAGCTTTTCTGTGTAAAATCTTGCACTGTTTGAGTCAGGCCTCATTC
This sequence comes from Lanius collurio, assembly GCA_020086605.1. Lineage (NCBI taxonomy): Eukaryota > Metazoa > Chordata > Aves > Passeriformes > Laniidae > Lanius > Lanius collurio. The sequence goes on along the minus strand of JACBWW010000006.1, from coordinate 3,497,605 downwards.
ATTCAGTAGGCATTTTAGGTCAGAGCTTCCCATACACAGATGATGAGAAAAATGTCTGCAAAACATATGGCACAGACTTGTGCCAGGCTCTGTTGGCTGTTCTGAGCATCATAATTTGCAACAGGAGGATTGAACTTCTTCAGTCTTCTCTAGCTGACCCTTGTTCCCAGCCACCTCTCTTGTAGTGATGTTGCCACCGGTAAGTGCTGTCAAAACAACAAGGAAAAGCAACTTTCACGTCCCTGGGCTTTAGATACATGCATAGCTGCTCCCTTTTTCTACAGCCAAGTCTGGGAGCTGTGGGGATGAAGAGCCATTCCAGTGAATGATGCAGCTTGTTGAGCAGGTAAGCCTAGAAGAGCTGAGCAGGGAGATACATTCCAGACTTTGCTTTAATGCCTGTACAGGGGCCACTCTGTGGTTAAGATGAGCTGGAGATGCTGGAGAGACAGAAAAGCCCATCTGGGGGAACACAGGGGTGCAGGCTGTTCCTGTGCTGGGACAAGTGTCACAGAGCTGTTCAGGAGGAGGTGGCACCTCCCCGTCTGGGGAGAGGCCGTGTGCTCAGCCTCTTGGACACTCCACCCCTGCTCTAGTGGACATTGACACTGCTTTTTGTAAAACAAGATGTGCCAGAAGCTGTTTGTCACACATTCCAGTTTTCAACTGGAATGGACTCTGCAAGGGAAGACTTCAGACCTACCTGGACAAGCAATAGAGGGACACTGGTGAAGAAGGACCAAAAACAAGTTGGGAAAAGCAAAGGAGTCTCCATGGGCTCATATGAAAAGGAAGTTGCTGTAAATCAAGCTGAGTTAGACCCTGCAAATGCAGCAAGAATCTAAGTTCTTTCTGTGGTGTAAACAGAGGGCAGACGAGGTAAGGAGCAGCGAGGGAAGAGGCAGGATGTGTTCAGGTAGTTGATCAAGTTAAAAACCCATTATAACTCAGTTTTCTATAAGCAGATGTTTAATACTTGGGGTTAAATAAGGGAAACCCTTAAGAATTAGGGCCTGAAATTAGGGTCAAAAGACAGACACCATGGGTAAAAACAAAGCCAGTCAGTGCACCTTACCACAGAAATAAGATTATCTCCGTGCCAGAACCCCTATAGCCTCATTCACTATATTGTATGAAATCTTTAATCCAACATTAACTACTTTTTCTGTAAACCTATTCACTTAGAGGTGCTAAGCCAGATTTAGAAAATGGGAGATTATTCCTAGCCAGTTGGCCACTCTTGCCTTGATGTTAGGAAAGGCCTAGAACAAAATTTGAAGGGCAAATAAAAATTAAAAGGGTGTTGAGGGTAAAAAAACCCTACCCATGAAATTCAGACTAGGGTTAGCAGGGGTGGGTCAACCAGTCTAGTCTGAATGACAAACAAGAGATGGGTAGATAATTGATAGAAAATTGATTTTCTAGGCAGGAGAGATTGAATAGACCTAATACAGCTGAATTTCAACAGATGATTTTGATGTGCAGATACCTGAAAAATTATCAGGGAAGCTGAAGAGGATGGGCATTCTTGCAAGACGATGAGATAGGTAAAGGTATGGTTCACAGTGAGAAACTGCTCTTGTGTTTTAGGGGAGCATCAAGCTGGAGGGAACCTGCCGCTGGCATTCCTTACATATTGGTCCTGGATTTGCTTTTCTGAAACACTCACAGGACTGCTTTTGGCACAGACAAGTGGGAGCACCCTTCTTTATTGCATTGTGACTACAGAGCAGGATCAGGGCAGTTTTGGTGAAAAACTGCCTGAGTTTGAGGAGAGGGGTAGTATATGGAAGGTGAGATGGAGTAACACAAAACTGCAAAGCGATACACAAAGTTTTTTGCTATACTCTGGGAAATTTGTCTGTTGAAAGGCATCTGGCCTGGAGAGACCTGAGTGCTGGACTTAACCATGGAGAACAAATGCAAGGTGGCTGTGAAAATGCAAAACAGACCTAATAGGTGCAAAAGCTAGCATGGAGGATGGACACAATGAGTCCTAACAAAGGCACTGGCAAGCTCTGGCTTATACAAATCACTTTCAGGAGAGAGATATTTTACTGAAATCAACTGCAGATAAGGATATAAATCTGGGCCAAGGGGAAAAGAAATTACCTAAGTGATGAAAGGTAAATAAAATATTTGGCTTGTTTTCCTTAGCAAAACTGTGGCTGTGAATAGTTCTGGTTCCTGTCTATTGAAATAATGCAGGTAACCCCAAAGGAAGGATACAAATGATTTAAGCTGGGCAGATGGTCAACACAAAAGCAAATGTGTCTGAAGTGTCTGCTGTTAACTAAGGCTGGAAATGAGAACGTCTCCAGCTTGAGAGCAGCAAGGCTCTGGGACAGCCTTCAGACAGAGGCAAATGCCCAGCTGTCATGAAGACAGATTTTGAGGAGGGTGAGAAAGAACTGTAAGCAAGGGGGCAAGACTTGAAGTTATACATGTTTAATTCCCACCCCATCTTCTTCTGTTTGAGTAGCCAGCAATCCCTTGATGAGCCTCACAGCAGACTCTGTTTGCTCTGCACTATATCAATGTTTATCTCATTCACAGCAGAAAATGCAAACCTGGGAAATGGGAATTTCAGCCAGAGTCGGAATGCTGCAGTGCCCTCACTCACAAGCTTTAAAGGGCAGATCTGCCCCCAGGTTTCAGCAGACTGTTTTTCAGTCATCTTCCATTTATTCTTTGGAATGAGAGCTAAGTAACTCCTGGCCTGTTCCATAACGGAGAGACTGGCCTCTCTAAGAGGTAAAGACATTTCCTTTCTTCGCTTGAAACATCATGAACTTTCAAACTTGGCAAGGCTCTTTTGTGTTTGATCTAATAATAAACCCAAACCATCCATTGCATGAAAGTAATGAGTCTGAACTTGCCTGAACTTGCCTCGGGCAGCTGAGATCCAAAGCTCTGTCATTCCCTCAAAAGCCTTTCTCCTCTTTGCAAGGACAGGATGTTGTTGTGACAAGGCATCCTTGCTGTTTGCTCAGCCTCTCTCCCTCGTGATGAAATCCCTCTATAGCGACTCTGGAGGTCCTACTTCAGCTCTGGTTTTTGGGCATACAAAGCACTGCCCAACTAATCTCCGCTCTTTTCTATGAGTGATTTATGGAAGCTTGAAGGACATTGAGACTCAGCACATTCTCTGTTTTCCGAAAGTTGGTATAACGAGAGGGGCACTTTTCCTGCCAGTGGGAACCTGAAAGACCTGATGGGCTTTTCTGGCAGGACTCGATGTCAGTGGAAAGGGCGCCAAGCCGCCTGTGGAGCAAGCGGAAGTACAAATGTGTGTTGGCTTTGACTTCCACTGGGAACTACAGTAAAAATATTTTGACTTGATTTTACAGTTCAGTTTCTCGTTAGCACAAAGCAAATGCTCAGCCAGTGATCAGAAATGCCCTTGCTTAATTTGCATCGGTTCCTGTCCAGTTATTAGGCACAATTGACATGAGAAGAACAAACAAACAACCTCCACACTGAAGAGTGAGTGAAATACCTCTTCTTTTCTCATCAACTTTTTTGTTGTGGTGCCGGCTCTTTTTAAAAAAGAGAATGGTTCTTGTGTCATCGTGAAGTGTTTGCTCTGGGAAGGGAGGAGGGGGAGTTGGCAATGTTTGTTCTGGGTATCTAAATTTAAATGACTAACTTAAGCACATAATCTCCCTAGCCTGCCTCTAAAAACCAATGGAGAGGGAAGGGCTTCTCTAATGAGCAGCACAAAGGCTCTCGCTTTAGTGAGCAATATTTTATTGCTGTGCCATACAATGTTATAGGTGTCTGGGTATGTTATTTTTTTATTTTGCTTTCTTCCATGCTTCTGTTCTCCAGTAGGATGTGAAAAGCAAAACCAAGAAGTTCTCTGTGTATCTGGGTTTGTTGACATGTCTTCCTATATTTCGTTATGCAAATCACAAAATTACCAAGAACAAGGGAATGAAATAGGTGACTTCCTTCCCCCTTGTATAAAACAAACACTCCACTCTGATGTGGAATTTAAAACTCAGCAATTTTTACCTATGTAGGAGTGGAATCGCTGGTGGAATCCCTTATACTTGATTCTGGAAAGTGAATTTGTGCTCATGCAAATCTCATGGAAATTGGGAAGCCCATGCTGTAGCAACTGTTACACTGAATTATTCCCAAATCCATTTAGTCCATCATCCTATTTAGTGCAGAGGAGATCACCAGCAGACGCTTTTGGTGAATGCTGAAATGGGTTTGCAACTGGCAGGCTGGGACATTTGGTCACATCCTAATCCTCTACAAACAGCTGAATTCAGCTCTGACACATGCATGTTAGTTTCCCTTCTGCGTGTTTCCTTAGCATAAACCATTAAAAATAAAAATTTTCTTACTTCCCATATAATGGGGAGAAGCTGCAACTACAATATCTTGCCTTTAGAAATGCAGCATTCTTATATGAAAATCAAAGAGAAAATGTTTAGATGAAATGACTGAGAGTAGTCAGAGAGCAGTTACCAGGTGAACACTGTCAAATGGGAAAGATTTATTGAGCTGGATCCCTAGGGGTATTGCTAGGCCTGGGTTCAGGCCTCTTCAGTATTTTCATTAATAATTTGGATGAAGGGGTAGAGAGCCCTTTTATCAGAGTTTCAGCTAAGAGCGAGAGACACCAGGGAGGAGGGGATTAGTGCTCAGGAGATCTCAGTAATTAGAGGAATGGTCTGGAAAGAAACAGGATGCAATTTGCTTGTCTTCACAAGCACAAATCTGCACCTATGTTGAAATAATCAGCTCCATGGGCACATGGTGGGAGAGAGTAGCCAGATAAAACTCTGCTGCAAAGGAGCTGGAGGTTCTGATGGAGCAATGACTCAGCTGTGGAAGGAAGGAACACTGGGCTGAGTTGGGCAGATGGGGATGTTGCACATTAGACACGGGGGATAAGCCTTCAGCTGCATCACTGGGACTGGTTTCTGGCATTACACCTTGGGAAAGGCGTAACTCCAAGTCCCAAGGAGAGCAAGGCTCCAAAGAGAAGAGTGAAAGGCTTCACATTTAACTTAGGGTAAACAAAGCTGAAAGGAGACACAAAAACAGTCTTTAAGAGCAGTCAGTCTGTCAAAAAGAGGAAGGTGGTGAGCTGTTCTGTGTCCAGAAATTATCCTCTGTGGCTTAACCACAGTTTTCTGTGGTTAGAAAAAAAGAGAGAGGGAGAGAGAAATTGAGATGGTAGATAAGTTGACTTTACTGATTTACTTATGAAGCGCCTTGGGGCATAAAGCACATGATCAAACATAGCTGAGTTACTGTAGCTTAATGAGTGCCTGCTGGCTGAACCATACTAATTAACCATGTGTGTGCTCTGGGCCTGCCTCAATTGCTGATGAAATGGCTTCACTTAAATACTTGTGCTTTAGTTTGCAGGAGGCAGCCTGAATGCTTGTGTAGGGTCAGTGATTATAGCTCAGCTGATGGAGGGGTGACTTCTAGGGGATGGAAACTTGTCCTTTAGTGCTCAACAATAACACTGGCACTGTTATATCAGGGAATAACAAAATGGAGTTGACAAAGGGGGAGGAGCAGAAAATAGACCTAAATATATAAATAAGTTACTTCACTGTCAGTAGAAAGGGCCTCCATACAAGTGTATTGAAAATGTAATAACACTGAATTTTATAAAAGATCTCAGTGGAATTTTGTGGGGCAAGACTTGTGATATAGTGATTTTAAAAATGAAGTGTTAAGAACTCAATAGAGCACTGCACACATTTATCTTGCAACTGCACACACACTTGCATTAAGAGTATCTTCTTTTTTTGTGTTTTCCAGTAAATTATTTTCTTTGACTCTCATCCATCTGATCCTCTCCAATTGATGCTCTTTGCCATCAATAATGGCTGTTGTAGTTTCTGCATTTGATGAGCTGCCCTCTTTCTCTGATAAGTAGTAGCTGTTGGAGTGGAGCCTTCCTGGTACTGCTAAGTGTGGAATGTTCTCCAGGTTCCTGCTTTCCCTGCCTTCCTTGCCTGGTTCCTCCTTCCCTTCCTCTTTCCCCTCTGTGGTTGTTTTTCCACTGTTATCACCCGTTTGAATTATGTGGCTGAGGATGAACATTTGGATGTTGCAATCCTTGGAAAGATTTTTATTCACAGCAGTGCTTCTGTCTGTGTTGTCCCACTAAAGCAACTTATCCTTTTGCTTCCAGCATGCCATCGAGGGAGGCAGCAGACTTGACGTGTTTGCTTAGCAGACAAGACACGCTTGCCTAGTGCAATGTGAAATGGAAACAGAGACTTCTACTTTGTTGCTATTTTATGTCATCAAGTAAATTAGCCCGGAAGGGGACCTGAGGAAGTTATCTGGTTCCTTTCTGTGCTCAGGGCAGATCAAATACATCCCTGCCCTTTTTGGCTGATGGTTGCCAGACTTGTTTTTGAAGTCCTGCCTTGCTGCAACCTGCCGACTCCCCGGACAACCTTTCCCTGTGCTTTCTTGCATTTGGCCTCTCCATCTGGTCTGAAATACATAGCTGAGGACAAGTTTACACGCAATTAAGCCAAAACCAGCCAAACTACATTCATTTACTGCTGTGGTGCTGTCAATTTTCTGTAGAAAAGAGAAATGCTAGAAATCTTCACAAAGATTATTTGATAACATAACTGTTCTGTAATCTAATTTAATCTAAAGATGATTGCTTTCCCTTCAGGACACAGCTTTTTGCATTGAGAGAAACGCTACAACCAAGAGCTATGATGCTACAATAGTCATGCATTCTCTGCATTTCTTTAGTGCCTGCAACAAAGAAACAACTTTTCATAGCTGTGGTTTATATGTATATAAGAAGGGATATTATGTAGCTATTGCTGTAAGGCTTTCTTCCTTTACCAGAGGATGCTCTAGGCTGAGGATGTGTGATTTGGTTGGAGCTGAAATGGGGTCCAAGTCTGGGGATCCTCTCTACTGTAGCACAGAAATAATTAGCATCTGCAGGAAGTTCTTACACAAATGTGCGAAGTCTGTGACTGATTTGGGATGGGGTTTGTCCTATCTACAGTTTTACTGCAAAGAAATTTTATCTTAAAGCAGTACTTTTGCAGAGTTCCTCCAGTACTGCTAATCCCCCTTGGTATTACCAAGGAAATATCAGACCATAACTATTCCATGGGGATCTGAAGTGAAATCGTCATGCAAGAAGAACGTGAGAACTGCTGAGCAGACTGTATTTCCTGTTATCTGAGAACAACTCTGCATCCACAAGTAGCTGAAATTTGTGATGCTTCTCTGATCCTGTCTCGTCCTTCAGCAGATACATTTTGTACAGACCCTTGTACAAAGAGAGATGTTAAAGAGCAAATGAAACATTTCCTCCCCAGCAGGTAGAAGAAATGTATGCAGCTTAAAATCAGGGGTGATGCTGGAAAAATGATGCTTGAACTAGGAGGTCATCTTAAAACATGGAAGAAAGTCTGTTTCTTACACAATAAGCTATGGACTTCTGTGATTCATTAAAGCAGAAGGCTGTGGGTACTGGTACTACCAGCTAGTTCAAGAAGCTGTTGGATAAATTCAGGTCCATAGAAACTCACTGAAGGGAAAAAGCAGGGTTGTACTCACTCAACTCCCTATGCAGCATGTCCTACCAGCATCAGCAGAGGCAGGATATGGGGCAAGGCGAGCCATCAATCTTGCCCCAGTAGCGCAAGTTTGATACTCACGTGCATCTCCTCCACATCCTATCTGCCCTGCCTGTGACTCCAGAGCCAAACCCACCCACCACAAGGGTAAAAAGGCTCTTTGCTGGGATGGTAAAACTCTACAAACCTGGAACTGGCTCATGGGGAAATGAATAATTGGGGTCATTGGCATAAGGGAAACTAGATCCAGATCCAGGTTAGACCTCTACCATCACTGTCTAGCAACAGTTGTAGAGGAAGGTTGGTAATAGCAAAACAGCCTAGGACACACCTAGCTATTCCTCAAAACCTGCTGAGGTTTGCATCTGGATCCCTCGTATCCTCTGCTCCAGGAATAGAGAGGAGGGACAAACTGTCAGACACACATATTGCCTATTTTTGCTTTCACTACATTTAGAGAGGGTTGAAAATGTGATGTATTTTCCACTTCCACAGCATCAAATAATTCTCAGTAGTGTCACAAATAGCATTGTTTCAGCTCTCTGAGAGATTTTGGACAAGAGGGAAAGACCCTTGAAACTGATATCAATAATTCTGCTGCTCAAGCTGAAGGCAAAACTCCAACAGCTGTCAGGGGGGGTGTGTGTGGTTTTTTATACCCTGTCTAGCCTCAAGGAGGCAAGACCATCATAATTAGCTGCTAATTGAGAAGTGCGCATCTGAAAAGCACAGTTTCAGAGAACAAAGAGCCAGAGAGACCCATTTCCAGGGCTAATTAGAATTAATTCATTGCTATAAGTAGAAGGACTCCCACAGTCCTGGGACTCTCTCTTGCCCTCTCCTGAAACGGTAGTCTAAACATACTCATACCAATCATAGAAGGCTCAGCGTGGCTTGTGCAGCTCTTGTGCAACACAGAAATAGCACTGCTTGTTAAAAATTAGTCAAATTTTTTTTTCTTTTTTTTAGCCCTGGGCTATGTCTCCTGCCTGCTTTTGCTACCTGCCCTTCCTTCCTTTTTTCAATCTTCGTAACAATGAACAAAGTGACAATGTCAGCACTTCTACTACTGTATGAACAGAGATTTTAGAGAAGAAAAGGTTGGCAAAACTAGGCCTCACTGTCTGTGGCACCCTCCTGTGGATGCCTCCAACAGGACTCTCCTCATGCACTTCCTTGAGCTGCTGGAGTCCATTAGTTTTTTCCCCAACAAGTCCACAGCAGCGATGTTGCACTTGCACTTGAATTGGGGCTCCACCAGTAGCCCTTCAGGTGGTGAGGACATGGGCTGCGGCTTCCAGTCTTCATGTGCTCTCTTAAAAGCCTTCAAGAGCTGATTTCTTCTTTTAAGGCCTGAAGTTCTTTTAAAAGAACACCTGCATGGTAAATATCTCAGTAGCAGATCAACCTACAGTATATCTATCTCACTTGGGATCATCATTTCTCTCTTACATGTATTTAGTGCCAGCATCTCGTTGCTGAAGAATGAGTCACTGCAAGGGCACTCCAGTGAGAGAATGAATGAGACCATTCCCTTATGACAGCCAGTTTTGGTCATCCAATATAAGGTACTTTTAAAATTAGCTTGATTTTTTCTTTGGGGGATGTTGAACACCTGTTTTTGGAAGATAGAAATTATTTCAAATTGCTTCAAGTTATGGATCCAAAAAAGAGCAAGACAATAACTGATTTGGATAAATGCAAGGTAACACATTGTCATTAGTGATCTTGTTATAGAGGAGACAGCCTGCTGAATTTTGCTGTGCTGGCCTCCCTGACTAAGGATGTCTAACAAACCTTTGAAGGCTCAAAGTTTAGTCATGGGTGTTGGAAGCCAATGCTCCTAAAGCAGACAAATGGCTTAATTTGCAGAAAAGAGGAGTCTGTACTGCTTAGTAGGTGTGAGGTGCCTCATTTATGCTCCAAATATAGATGCATTTCTGTATCTTTACTTAGCCATGACTGAAAATCTGGTGTGTGATACCTCAGCAAGCCTGTGCTGGGGTAAATGTGAACAGCACACTGCTGAGATTGAGAAACTAAGTTCCTTGAATACCTTTAAATTTCCTGTTGAAGGAAACAGATCTTCTAAAAAAAAAAAAATCTGAAGGATTTTCTTACCACTGCTGCTCATCTGAACCACTACAGTGCAAGAACAATCTTTCCTTTTTCTCTGTAGTTTAGGAATGTTCCTCTTTCTGTGTGGTGTGTCTTGCACGTTATTACACACTTCCCATGTACTCATTTTGGTGAGGGACAGTATCTACTGCTGTCATAAATGAGGCCAGAAGCCTCACTTTGGCTTTATATCCCACTGCTGAGAGGAAATGCAGCTGCCACAGTCTGTGCCTTCGTTAAGGCTTCAGCTAGAACCAAATCCAAACCATAATCCCTTCCCCTCTCACCAGGGCCCTGGGGCCTCTTCTGCATAGGAACATCAGCCCGAGAGCTGGCACTTCACATTCCCATCTGACCCAGAGGACCAGACCTGCCCCCTCAAACTTCCCCATGGCTTAGAGCCCTTCTTTGCCAGGAGCCCACTAGAGGTCTGCAGATAGCTTGAGTCTTCTGGTGCCTCATGCTGGGTTAAAGCAACTTAGTAGGCAGAGAGCTGGTTTGTAAAGGGTTGCCATACACAACAATACTCCTCATGTACGAGACAAAATAACACCCTCCCCCTGCTCTTCACACAGCCACTGCTCCTGCCCTGCCACCCCATGCCAGTGTGGGCAGTCTGCCCCACACTTCTTGTGACCTGGCTTGTGCTGCTTCATACACAGATGGTCCTCACCAGTGAGGAGCCTCCTTGCACTCTCTGGGAGGCTTTCATCAATTTCCTTTGCCAAACATCTAGATTCCCTGTGGGGTCTTCAGTAACTTTACACTGCTCCAGTCCTGCAGGCAGACAAGATGCCTTGACAAGTTCCCAGGTAGTTCACTTTTGTCAAAAATCAGAATTGCCCTCCCTGACACATCTGATTCCGGCTGTAATCATACTTTCAGCTGCTGCTTGCAACACTGAGAAGCAGTCACAGTGGAACTAGTGGTTTTCCATTAGATCCTGGTGGCTCATGTTTGCTGAATTTGTTTGTATCTGCAGTGGCTCACATTTCTCATGTTATGTCAGCAGAGCTGAGTAAGGTTGTATAGAAGTCTAATTGTAAAGACTTCCAAGTTATTTTTATTTGACATCTCACTGATCTAGCCTGTAGCAGAGCAATTAGGTGATCACAGAGCCAACTGCTTCTTGGGCACTGTTCTCCTCCTGACCTTAGGTCTCTTTCTCTTGAAGGCATGACCATCTTTGATGACTTTGTTCACGAGCAATCCAACCTGCAGAACTGGTTAAGACCAGTAAAGGAAGAAGACTATCCCAGATTGCACTCAGGAGATTTCTTTGCTCATCTTTCTTTAGTCTCTGTGCAATGATGATCATCAGTCCTGCGGATAGTGCCCACACAGAATTCCAGATAGCTCTTCAGTGTGATATTGCAGGGAAGGGGACTGTGACTGGCAGGAAACTGAAATTTGGCAAATGGCTCTAAGCCTTGTATCTAAACCCCACTTGTGATATTGAGAAGTGCTCATAGATTTCAATGTTTGCAGGATCCTGCTTTTGTCAGAATGTCAAAGTCCTTACACCCAGTCCAGAAACCTGAGATAGCAATGACAAAACTCCCATTTTGGACATGGGCATAAATGCCATGGAGTCCTTATAGTCACACCCATGGGGAACATGGCTGGTACCTCACTTACGTCTTATCTCATAACTACTACAATTTCTAAATGTCTAAGTTTAAACAAAACATTTCTTGTACTGTTTCCTAAATGTTTCCTCCTGAAGTTTGTTATTTACTCTCATTATGCAGCTCAAAATGTCCCAGAATCCAAAAGTTATTTGGTTCACTCCCACAGCTGCCATCTCAACAAACATGTAAATAAACCGAAGATCCTGTGAATGGGGATCTCAAGCAGTAGTGGGGAGGATTAGGGATTAGTGAAAGATGATTCTGCCATTGTTCTCCTAATTGATAAAAGACAGACCACTGCTATTTTGAATAATGTCATTACCACACCAGCCTCAAGCAACTTAACGGATCCTGCGTAATTGAGAGAAGCCACTTCTGAATGTTGAAAATGTTCCTATGAAATTGCTCCATTCCAAGTGCTTAAAAATAAGGACTAAAGTGAGAGAGGCAGTATCTCTCCTTCCTCCTTTTAATTAAAAAAAAATTTGCTTTCAGATGAATCCGCTTTATTTTTCTTCTGAAAATTTCCTTTCCCAAGTTGCATCTTTTATGTGCCTGAGCTCCTTTCCAGCTCTGTCCCCAACCCATGGTGTGCTTTGATGATACATCACTCCTGCCTGGTCAGTCCCTCCTACCCTCCCAAGCCCAAAAGAGCAGGAGAAAATTCAAGAGCAGCTGTGCTCTCCCTCCCATAGCAGCTTTCCATCCAATGCTCATTCATAACCTGAACCTGGCATCCAGGCTAATTCATGTTAGTAACAACAAAAGCAGCTGAGCAATTCAATTGAGGTCACAAAACACTCAGGATGGATTTACAAGGTGTGTTTAGAAATGTCCACGGATATTCACTCTGAACATCAACTCCTCTGTTGAGTATCACTGCATATTCAGAAGGAATTCAAAAGAAAAATGTGAAAAGGAGTGGCACACTTGTGCAATGTGTGAGTGTCCTCCTTATGAAGAGGTTGTATCTTAGAGGGCAAAAAGGAGGTGCCTGGTGACTCAAAACAGTCCTCTGTAAATGTAAAGGTTATTTAAAAGCAGCTCATCTCTGTGGGATACCTGAACAAATCTTAACACAAACCTTTCTAACTAGACAGTGGGAACTCATCACTTCTGTATAACGAATCATTATGATTACGCAGAAGCTTTAAAATGCCCTAAAATATGCATCACCTCTTTGGGCATCATGCAGGAACTCACACATCTCCCAATTTTTTCTTAGTATATACTTATCACCTCTTTTTGTATTTTGCTTACTTATATATTCTACCAACTTATACATAGCCTATACAGTTCACTTACTTATACATAACTTACAAGTTATACATCTTACTCACTATCTTATATGTGTTATTCTACTTCTACACTTTACTGTATTTTTACCGAACACAGTACTTATACATTTTACTAACTTATCCATAATACAGTACATATATATTTTGCAACTACAGTGCATGAGATTACACCTTGCCTGATTAGTCCCTCTACTTTGTTCAAGAGTTCTGCACATACTTTTCAGAAAATAAGATTGGTTTTAGTCCCATGTGGCACAGTCCTTTTTAACCATTCCTTGCTGTCTTGGTACTTAGTTTTCCAGCTTCTTCTTTCCCAATTCTTTATCCATTTACCTTTCAGTCCTTGGTGCTCCAGATCCAGGCAAGCAGAGTCAAGATGATGGCAGCAACAAAACCCATCCAATAATAAGCAGCCAAGTTAGTCCAGGAAATCCAAACAACCAGAGAGCAAAGGACAGAGAGCAGATGCAAGCAAGCCTGCCTGCCTGCCTGCCTGCCTGCCTGCCTGCCTGTCCGTCCGTCCATCCATCCGTCCGTCCATCCATCCTTCCTATCTACCCCTCTCTCCCTTTCCTCTTTCTCTTCCTCTTCTTCTCTCTTCTTTTTCTCTCTTCTTTCCTGACTCAACCTTCTGGCTGGGCTTGAAAACCCTCCAGGAGCTGATCTGCTGCAGCTGAAGATGGACAGCCAGGTGAAGCTGGTGAGGGCAATTCTAGCCTGGTCTCCCTCTGAGGGCTCCAATAAGCATAGCTACAGATGGTTTGGCTGGGGCACACTATCATGATTCAAAACACCTTACAATGCTTGACTTTTCAGGAGTTCCTAAGCTCCTAGCTGCAGACCCCCAAACCCTCTTGTGGGATTGTATAGGGGTCATGTGTGCAACATACTTTGAGTAGGGCTGGTCCCACATGAGCTGTGACCAAACCCAGTTGTGAACGTGCAGGGATGCACCAGTCCATCCCTCTGAGGCTGAGGTGGTGGCTCCTGGTTTAGAGCTGTAGCAGCCCCTGTCTGGGTGGTGGGCATTGGCCTCAGGTGGGAGAGAAGGAAGAAGTATTTACTCAGTTAAGCTGGATCAATGAAGGGTGAGAGGCAAACCTCAGGGCTTATGAGGTTTTGCTGCCCTGTGTACAATACCCTAACAAGATAGACACTGCACTGAGAGAGCTCCCATGAAGTTGCCTCATCTCCTTCCCAGCTTCATCACATGGCCATGGCCTCCCAGTGCTGCTTTAGACATCAAATAGGCCTTTAAAACCATTGTGAGGACCCCAAACCATGTCACACACTGAGAGTTGCCCTTTAGGGGAAAGACGCCAGGGAATTTTTGGGTCCTTTCATGTCAGATGAAAAATGATCATCTTCAGACATAATTTATTTTCCTTTTCTCCCTCCCAAAAAGCAAGTGTCAAAGCAAGCCAGCCAGAGGCAAAGGCTGTGATTTTTCTTGTGTTCTTCTAGCTAGGACCTCCTGTCCTTTCCCTCATGTCATTCAGGAAAAAAAGTACTGCTTCTTCTTGTTTGGCAGCTGCTCACAATCCTACATGAGAAGTAAAGAGTGATGTGCTGGGGAAATCTGATTCCCAGCATGACAAGGACCTGCAAGCAAAAAAAGAACTGCTGAATATGCACGGAAGAGCTAAACAGTTACCAATGGTCCCCTAAAATGCCATGGAAAGCATTTGTTATCCTTTAAGTAGACAGCATGGTTGAAATTAAGAAAGGGAAGCTATAGACCTAGAAATCGGGGTGCTTTTATGAGAATATACTTCCTAGTAACACCCTGGGAGAAGAGCAAAAGCTGTGTAACTTCAAAAATTTAAAGCTGGGTAAGACAAAACCCATGAAGATGAAGCAGAGTTAATAAATAAAGCAGAGTCAATAATCCTGCTCGGGGATGGGGTGAACTGTTGGCCTCCTGTCATGTGTGTTTTCCATTCCCCACTTCTGGGATACTAAAAAAAAGCCTGACCCAATCCAGGGATTACACAAAGAATGCACTCCAACAAAGGGAAATGCATGGCCTTTCTACTCACCCTCCAGTGGCATTCGGGACCACAAGAGGGGTTGGTCTGAATAGCCAGGATTACATTCCTGGCTGTGTCTAGCAAATGCCATATGGATTGAGAGGAAAAAAAAATATATGTGCCCTCTAACTGGAATATTTTCTCTGTGTTCTCTTGTGAGGCAGGTGTCAAAAGGAGACAGTGGTGGCCACTGAAACTATTCCTGTTGAACAGTGTGTCTGAGGTGTTGTTTCTTCCTATGTCTGCCTGACAATGGGCTAGTCCCAAACACAGCTCAGCAATTAGGATATTAATAGTCCTATTACTCCGAGCCATCCAGTTTGCTTTAAAATTCATGGTGCAGTTAGCTGAGGTTTGTTCATAACAGGAAAAGTACAAAGATGCAGGAAGACTTAGTCAGAACAGAGCTTTGAAATGCATCAAGCAACCATTTAATTAGAGAGGGGAGTTCTAATATTGTGTTCCAAATGATTACTTATTTATATACTCCTCAAATAGTGCTATTTTTAGACAAGATTTTGAAGGGAAGACAATTTATATTTTTATATGCAGACAGTCTTAAAATTAAATGAGCTGCCAGTACAGCACTGCCCTAGAGGACTAGGAGAAGAAAAATCTCTTTGTCAGTCCTGCTGGTTCTTCTGCTATCTCTCAGCACCATGACTGCAAGAGATCAAAATAGGCACCTCAAAATACACAGGCTTGTCAGCTCCTCCCAGCAGTTCTACTGGGGCAGGTCTTTGCCAGCATTGTTAGGATCCAGGTTTGGAGGTGCCTGGAGGCAGGCACCAGTAAGCCCGGGAAGATGGACAGGTAGAAATGTAGGGGCCATGGGGGACTGTGCCTCCTGGTGAGAAAGAAGGGTTCTAAACTTTTAAATTGTGGACACCATGGGGTGACACAGGATTTTCATTTTATAAAATTGAAATTAAATTGGCAAACCATGGGTTCAGGCAATGACTTTTATCCTTTACTCATCTGATATTTACTGATTGCACCAGTGTGGAGTGTGAAGTTCAGCAGGGCACCATTTTAGGCCCATTTTTCACTGGTCTGAACAACCGTGCAAGTTGCAAGGAAAGAAAATGTTGGCTCCAACAGATGTTTGAAAACTTCAGTTTTTCTTAGAACTGGAACTGAGAAAGGCCTGTGTGGGGTGGAATGAATGTCTGCTGAGTTCCTAAATAAATCTGAGGCCAGCTTGAGTGACAGAAAGCCCAGTGGCTTCTTTGAGTTCTCTAACAAAGGGCTGCACCCAAGTGCACTGAAGTCAGAGAGAGATTCTCATTGACATCAAAGGCCATTGAATTGAACCCCATGAAGGACTGTCTCTGCCAGGGACCAGCAGAAATTATAGCGTGTGATGTACGTGACCAACTGCCCCTGACCAACCGCTTGGATTCCAGGCATTAAACACTGCAAACAGTGAACTCGCAAACAATTCATGAAAATGTGCCAAAAATTTCAAAGAAAAATATGTACGGAGACTGCAATGTGTTTGTGGGTATTTTGTGAGCAGAAAAATAATATATTTGTGGAATAACTTAATCCATGAGAAGTGTTCTCTCAGCTCAGAGTTGTGTGCAGTCAAGTCAGCTAATCGAACTCAATCTTTTTTTCTCTTGCCAAAGGAAGTGGGCAAGTACAGAGACATGGATGAAATGAGTTTGGGTTTGCTTTTCAAATGTGAGGTTCCAATTACAGCTCATTTTAATGGTTCTTACTTGAAAAATCATTCTTTGCTGCTATCTAAATGCTTTAGCTTATTCTCTCATGAACGTTGACAAGCTTTGTTCTGGTGTTTATCCATATCAGACACTGCAAAGCTCATCCAGTCCCTTATCTCCTTCTGATTAGATTACTGTAATGCCCTGCTTCAAGGTTCCTCTGGCAGGGAATGCCACCACCTCTGTGAGAGCATTACACACGAGAGGAAATCCAGTGCTTTTTATTCCAACTGCATCGTGCCTTTTGTCAGCTATAAACAAAAAGGATTAAAAATGGGAATATCTGCAGCTGGGATCCAGATCAATGAGGAAATGGGGTAACACCGAGAGCAGGCATATCTCTAATGGGGTGAACAATAGCTGTGCAGAGGCAGCATGATAAAGGAAGTAGGGTCAGGCTCAAATCTTTGACTCACCTTTGGTTCTTTCTAGACAAATGTGTTTGGGTTGCTGGGGGACTGGTCTGTGCCTCAATTTTGGGCTGTCTCAGGGAACAACAAAGACCCATTTAGCTCTTTCCTGGGAGAATTTGCCCTTGGTGACAAGGAATGGAGGTGGGAGAGTCCATACCCTACAACACAGGATTGTGGCTTCTGATGGTGGTTGAGTCTCTAAGGAGCTCTGTGGGTACTTAAAATTATCTGCACATGGGCAGTCCACACCTCCAGTAAGCCATGCAGGATCAGAGACAAAGGAGCAAAGGGATTTTGGTTGCACAGCTCTGGAGAGAGTCACAGAGGTTTTTCAGATAAGGGATCAGACACTTGAGCACAGGGAGCATTGAGAAAGATAGGACTCAAGGATGAACTTCTTGTTCATCTGTGCATGTTGGCAACAGCTGCAGAGGCTTGGTTGCAGGCTTGGGTGTGAGGGTTACGGCTGTGTACATTTGAAACTGAATTTTAGTTTGGCTTCTAAGGTGAGGGAGCAACAAGAGCCACACTGCTCCCAGGATTGTTTCACTGCAGACTGAGTTCTGAAAGCTGCAGCTCTCCTTTCTGGAGGGTGGTTATAAATACAGGTGGCCATAAATGCTCTCAGACACCAACTAGCTCTCAGTCCCA
Source organism: Lanius collurio (assembly GCA_020086605.1). Taxonomy (NCBI): domain Eukaryota; kingdom Metazoa; phylum Chordata; class Aves; order Passeriformes; family Laniidae; genus Lanius; species Lanius collurio. The sequence continues at coordinate 3,480,136 of JACBWW010000006.1, read as the reverse complement.
ACAAGCAAGTGCCTCTTTTTCTCTGGGTATCATAAAGTGTTCTTTAAACCTTCCCAGATACACTCTCAGAAAGACTGTTTTGTGCCAGGGTACTGAAACATGCTGGGTGACTTCTTCAAGGTCACACAGGAAACCAGTTCGGCACAGACGGCAGGTTGTTTAAATCCCCAAAGATAACTTCCCCAGAGAGTCCCTGTCACTGAGCATCAGTCTTTGGCCCTCTTTGTCTTTCAGCTGTTCAACTGACTGCTGTTGCTCTCTGCACGATCAAAATCCTGTTTGATATGGCTCTCTTGCTGCTGGTGTTATTTATAGCTGTTCTTACCTTTGACCAGACTGGGTTTCTCTTTGTGTTTAAGCATGTTCAGCTCCCGATGTTGCTTCAAGTGTTGTGAATGTCCTTTGTGCAGCAGGTGCTGCTCAAAATTAATTGTTTGCCTTGATATTGTATTATCACTCATTTATGGATTTTCAAGTGTGTCAGTGGTGCCATTAGGGCTGTCACTTCCTAAATCCTTTTGGTGAACACCATATTTTACTTCTCTCATAGCCCGTGTTTCTTCGCTCTTTGCTCTCCATAATACAAAATGTTTTCTGAGGGCCTTACGGAGCAATACCTCACCCTTTCTTTCTGTCACAGACAACAGGCTACTGAGTGGGGCTCTGAGGCTCATTACAGTTCATAACATTGCTTGTTTAAGTGTTTGGGGTTTTTTTAAGTTACCATGTCAAATGTGCTTAGTGTGTGGAGTTGGCTTGCTACAGCAGTGGGTGTCTGCAAGCTTTGCCATGCTTCTGCTGATGGCAGACAAAAAATTGTCCGGAGGGACCTCTGGAAGGAGCCTGCAGTGCTGAGGGTTTTCACATCTCCATCAATCCTGGGGATGGCTCTGCAAAGCAAGGCAAGCACCTCTTTCCCACCTCTCTGGAGATGCTGCAGAGAAATGGGAAGGCAGCCCAATCTGGCTGTGATCCCCCTGAGGGCCTTTCTGCACAAGGCAGAACTGCTGCAGCAAACATTTGGCCTGAGACCTTGGCTTGGCAGCATTACAGGAGCAGATTTACTGGTGGGGATAGAGTGAGCCTTTGTCATTCCTCTCCATTAACACCATCCAGCACACGGGTGGTGTCACAGGATGACATGTGAAGCTCTGCAGCTGCCCCTCTGCAGCTGTATCCAGCTTTGACATCCTGCTCGTGTATTTCTCCAGAAGCCACCCTGGCCACTCAGTCATGAATTCAAGTTCTTTGATCCAGTCTGACTGAGAATGGTGTAAACACAGATAGAAAAAGCTGCATATTGTCTCAAACCAGCTCTAAACATGACAAAGGTTTGGTTAGTCTGCCCTGCAAGGACTGTCCTGTGAATCATACTCCCACTTTTCAGCTAATACACTGTATGGTGTTGTCTTCACTTTCCTCCCCCAGGTCCCTGAACTTACAGTGCAGTGGGGAGTGCCTTTGCTCCTGCACTGGTGACAAGGTCTGCCTTGTACACTTGCTTCCTGCTTCTGGGGACTATCCAAGTTATTCTTCAAAGGGCTCATCTTAGTAGGCTTGGTGGTCTTTGAAGCAGATTTGGAGTAGTCTTGGCTTTGGTCTGCTCTAGGGTTTGCACAACAGGAGGGGAAATGTGGGATATTTTAACATAATTACACAATATAAAATCAGACCTAATAAGCTAAGGAATAATGTACATAAAAATGTCATAAACTGACGTCTCTGTCCCTTTTCTTGCACTGTTGAGGATATGTTTGGATTCTTGTGTCCTAAGCTAAAGTTGCCTGGCTGAAGTCTCCCTTGGCTTCTGTGTTTGTCTTGTAGTGCCCCAGGATGTTGGCTCCCCCCAGGTCCCTTTGGCTCTACTTACAGAGAAATATGAAGCAACAACAATTTTCCCTTATGCCCTCTTTGTGCAAAGGAAGTGCAGCTTGCCACTTCTATTTGGAATCCATTAAATTGACTTCTAATCATGAGCAGACCTTTTTCTGATGATAGTTAGTACTCCCTTAGTTTTCAACATTTGGGTTCTCCAAGCCCAAGGAAGAGTCCATTGCCCAGAGCAGTACACCCATGCATCTGGACAGGATAGTGGGAGTTAGCCATAAAGGTGAGCAGGATTTGTTTGAGGTTTTATTCAATTTATTTTTTTCAGGGATTTACTTGGTTCTTGCTATTTGTTTGTTTACTAGTTACTCTCTCTGCTCTACCCCTAATTTCCAAATGCTTTGCTATGCTCCTCCTCATTTTCATTATGCTGATAATGCTTTGTCAGCTTCTGCCTGAGGCTGAAGTGGTTTCCCAGGGTTTCCCTGAAGCTTTCTTTTGCCTTCAGCAAGGATAAAGCTGGGCAGAAAGCTCTGTGTTCAATGGCTTCAAGAAGCAGACATGCAATTCCCTCATTGCAAATGAAGTTTTCATGTTTGTCCTTTGCTGAGAGAGGGTATTCTTTACCTGCTGCCAAACAGAGACACTGCCCACTGCCAAGGGTAGATAAGCTAGTTCAGCTGTGTGTTTACCATTTTTGCTTTACCTGAGGGAAAAGGGCTCATTAGCTTTGTAAGATCTCAAATAAGATGGGTCTCACACATAGGCAGTAGGTTAGAAGCTATTTCATGAGCAGAGTTCTGGCTTTTTGCTTAAAGACTGCAGTAGCTCTTGCAGGTGGGCTCCCTCAACTGTGCTGTCAGCTTTGGCTCATGATGGACTGGTGAGAGAAGAGAAATAACTTAGTCCCAGAGGCAAAGAACATCAAATATTCCATGTAAAAAGCACCTAATGCTGGTGTTCTGGAGGGCAGCCAGCTTTCCCCTGAAACCAACCCTTCTTCTCAGGCTGTCACCTGCACAGGTGAGCTGGTAACTGAGAGGGCTGTGATCCTGCTAGGCAGCAGCACTTTTACACAGCTGTAACTGGGATTACCAAGTAGGACTTCTGGTTTCTAGCTCTGTGAACAGAGAATCTGCTAATCTGCTCTACAGCAGGCGTGGGAGCAGGTTGGGTTTTTCTGGGGGAGTTTTTCTGGGTTTTTTGGCTGTTTTTAAAGAAATCTCCATGAGAAGAAAATGCTTTGAGTTCTGGGAAGGATTGGGAAGGATTTTTGTGGGGTTTTTTATTAAATCCAGAGGCTTCTGGATTTTTTTCTTTTTTGTCATTACAGGCCACAAAGTTGCATTTTCTTCCCGTTAGTGAAGCAAGTATTAAATCCAAAGGCAGCTACTGATGTGCAAACACTACAGCTAATGGCAGACAAGGCAAACAAGCTGTTCTGGTGGAAGGTAAATGCAGAGAAAAGAAAGGAGGAGAAAAACCTAAATGAATGAGATTATGGTGACATACACACACAAAGACCCCCAAACAACAAAAACCTGATAAGGAGAGTTTCCTCCTTTCGGTTAGATTTTGGTGCTAAGGATCTCCTCATTATCTGCTGAGATATATAAAGTATATTCATTGTATATATATTATGGTTGTATGTGAAGTATAAACCATTTGATTTCTTCCAATAACACTCATGTCTCTTGGTTTTAAAGTGATTTAGTGGTGGGAAGGTGGAGTTAAGACTAAGGCTTAAAGTCACTCGGGTCACATCAGAGGCCAGAGAGGAGGGATTTCCCATGTCCAGGACTAGTTTAATTATCTCTCCTCTCAATTGCAGAGCTCCAAATTTCAGAAACATGGATGGAGAATTTTCACATGTGTTTTTATATAGGAAAACATTTGTGCAAATTGTAAGTGTTCTGAGAGACCTTGAACCCTAGCTGCTATGTTAGTATTGTTGGAACAGAGAGAGAGAGGTGGCCAAATAGTAGGTGGGATGTTAGGAAGTCAAAGGTGTAGTTTTGTGCTCCACCACAATCTTGCCCTGAGCCACCTTTTGGCTTAGTGTTTTTCATCTGCTAAAACACATGAGGCAGCTCACCTTGTTCTTCTGGAGTGTTGAGAGAATTGATCAGTACCTATTTTAAGTGTGCTTGGAACAGTTGATGCTGGGTTTTGTTAAGAAGCTACCAGAGATGAAAAATTGAGATAGGAATCACATAAACTGTAGCCACTCATTTATATTTTTATTGATTTCTTTTTTAATTTCTAGAGCAATTTATTTTAAAAGGCCTTGGAACAGAAACAAACCTTTACATGGTTCTTTCCCAGGAGATCACAGAGCAGAAACCCTGTCTCTGGCTGCAGAGTGGAGCTATACAGATATAGATAGCACAATATTACTTCTCTCCGTACCCTTGCCTGGCTCACATCTTCAGACTGCCAGCACTACAACCAAATTACTGCTGTTGCCTTTGCATAGAGCCAATTGTCTGCTATCATCCTGTCAGGCACTTATACTTATTTCTCCTAATATAATTTATATTAAGCCAATTTATATTACACAGTGAGTGCCTGATGGAGAAGGTACCCACATGAGGCTTATGTGCTGCTTTCCCTCAATGATATTTAGCTGATCTACTGACAAGTATTATCTCTCCCCATAGGCTTTTCCTCATTTACATCCTTAGAGCATCCAAGCTGCAAGAACACAGTTACTCCAAGAAAAAAACCCCTATTTTTCAGGAATTACTTTGCTGTCTTCTCTGTGGGGTACAGGATAAATGCTTCTCACCAGGCCCTCCAAGAAGCCCCAGGTGGTACCCTTTGATTTTCTCATTTGGTCTCAGATCAGTCCCTGCCCAGATACGTTTGCATTTCTATTTACTTTATATCCGGTTTGTTTGTGTCTTCTTCTGTACAGAAGCAATTTGCCTTGCTTCTGGAAGTGCCCTCCTTCCACCACTTTCCAGCAATGGACCCAGCTTCAATAAGCATGTTTTCCTATGTGAGTTAGCTGCTGTTCACATCACTGGAATTACACTGGTGGAAAATTAATCTGATGACAGCTCCACCAAATCCTGTTAAGTTACTGTTGCTGTAATTCAGCTTCTCAGCTATTTTTCATGTCTTTTCATCTTATAGATCTGTACAGTGCTCTGCTTGTTGGGTGCTCTGGGAGTACTAGGGAATGAGCTACCAGACAACCCAAAAATAGATATAAGCAGCTTCAGCTCATCTGAAAGATTTGGGAAGGAATATATAACATGTCCATTTCTTTTACTTGAGAGAGAAGCAGGGACAGGTGTTGATATCTGATGTCTAACAGGGAGGGCAGAGGAGGCATTAAACCCCTCTTTCTCTTTTTGTCCCCTATTAAATCTCTGCCAGGCTTTGATAAAGACATGCATTCACAGAAACATTTCGCCAGGTAAACCTACAAAATCCTTATACAGCAAAAGTGATGACTCACTGTTCTTTCTTTGCTGCTGTTTAGGAGATGAGCACTCTCTTCTGCTGCCCCTCTGCAAAGGGGTCTGTTAAAATGTCCACTGAAAGGCACTGCCAATCAAACCAACTGTGAGAAGTTTGATGGCCAAAGACACCTGGATGCGATGTCCTCACTTGTTGAAAGCAGCAGCGTGCGTCAGGCAGCCCAGGCAGAAGGTTCATCCATTTCTCTCTCTTTTGACCTATGTTATGGACAACATTTTGTGCTTCCCTTTACTGTTCTCTACTGGGTCAGTAGCAGGACAGCCTCTGAGCACTGTGCTCTCAGATTCCACGAGCAGGCACAAACCCACCAGTGCAGGACTCCCTGCTGGATCCCATGGCACTTCACTGGTTTCCAGAGCCATCACAGTAAATCCTCCTGTTCACAAATCTGCTTTCCAGAAGACAGCTTGCACTGCACTGTGGGGGGTGGAGAATGCCCTACAAAGTCTAGGGCAGCACTTAAGCCAGAGATATGACCTTTATTTTTTTTTTCCAGTGGCTTTGATTTTTGGCTCTGTAGAGTTTTCCAGGCTTTGACTCCCAACCTTACTTAATTATGTGACTTTGTAAAAACAATTCATTTTTTCAACACTTCTCCAGAGCTGCCAGCTTTTCTGTGGCTTTACAGAAAATCTTGCACTATTTGGTGTTTTGCCTAAACTTACATGTGCTTCATCAAAGCAGCTCACCCCCCAGCGTAGAATAAATCCCTAGCACCATCCCTGAGTCCGAAGCTTTGAGCTGGCCGCAGCATGCACACGGCGCCCCAGCCTGCACCTCTCACCAGGTCCATCCCCGCAAGGTGTAACCCCACAACACGATCCAAGCCGCAGACGCAGCCCCAGCCACAGCATTACACAACAATTTTCACTGTCCTTGTCTTCAGGACTCCTGCGAGTGAGCACAATGAGACATTTACCAGCGCAACGTGACATTTACTGGAGGGGCTGTGGGGTGTGAGCTGTCCCCCCTCCACGCGCGTTGGCTCCAGCTGGCATGGCATGTGCTCCCTGGTCATAAAATACGGGCTTGGAGCTGCACATCCCCCCACGGACACCAGGGCCATCTCTTCACTTGCTCACACCACTCAGGAGCTTAAAAAATAAAAAAAAATTAAAAAAAAAAAAAGTTCAGCAAAGGAAAATTTAAGCTTTTCAAAAGGAAGCAAATTATTTGAATGAAAGTATTTCAAGAAAATTATTTTGTCACTCTGAAATTTTATCCGTCCTTTAAAAAAATAAAAAACAACCTCAGTGACTACTTTTTCAGGCTATGCTGTGCAGGCAGTTTTTTATCTGCAGAAAGGATTAACTTATTCGTGGATGGAACGTGCTGCACAGACCCTGTTCTCATGCAGATTCATGCAGCAGGGAGCTGTATTTCCAGTTCAGCTCTAAGACACTTTTTTCTGTAGCTAAATCAGATGACTGCAAAGACCATTAGAGCAGTTTATCGTTGGAATCTGTAGGAACATACTGTACCCAAAAGGAAAATATTCATTGACAGGGGAAGTGCAAGATCTGTGATCCTTGTAATTATGCAGATGATCCTCTCCAGAGGTCTGTGGTGTGTGAACAGGTCCACAATGATGGCTTTCGGCTGCAACACTTTAACAGTCCACTGAAATCCAGCTGTTCCTGTTCTCCAGTCCACTTGGCTGCAGCCCCAACTGGCACATCAGCATGAATGATTTTGTCTCTCTGGGGACATGCAAAACGCTGTCGTCCAAGGGGCTCCTTGAAATTAAAGTGCTGCTTTTCTGGGCAGTTCGTATTGTTGCTCTGCTGGGTCCTAGCAAAAGTTTGCAGCTCACTGGTGGTGGAGATATCAGACACACTGAGATGGATGATTTTTGGAGTGAAATGCCAGCATGGGTTGGCAATATGCAGGTCAGCCACTTCCTTCAAAAATCTCCAGTCAAGGCCTGGTCTAAGGAAGGATCCCTTGAAATTAATGCCTAAGTAAAAAGAAAACCTCATCCCAGGGCAATGTTTCTGGTCAATGTGTAAACTGGTGTAAGAGCTGCACATTTCCCAGCATGAAACCAAACTTATACAGGTGCTAAAACCTTGGAAGGCTGCATGCAAGAAAATCACCTGGTGGCATTTACAATAATAATTTCTTGAAAGGCATTGCAGAAAGCAAAAGGATTTGGGAAACAAAGAGGTTCTCCTCAAGGATTTGAAAGCTGTAGTACTGACAAGCAAAACAGATTGTGTACAATTGTGTACAAAATCATGTAAAATTGTGTAAGCCTTGCTGCCAGCTGGTTCCCTGCCTTCCCAGGTGAAAGCCATCCTCCTTGCACAAATACTCTATTCCCATAAAACCATGGCCTCACCAGAGAAGGCAAGGCATCTTAAGGTTGAAGGGCTGTAAACTTCTGGTGACCCCAGGGAGGCTTTTCAGTGGGGAATATGATCCCTGTTGATCTTGAGGAAACTGTAGCTGTTTCTAACCTCTGATGGTATATCAGGGAGTTTAAAGAAACACCCAGCTGGGTTATGCCTCTCTGCATTCAGAAAATGATCCTGCCATCTCACACTCCTCCCGAGGCAGGACCTGATTGTGCTGTATCCATTTGAAGCACGACTCAGCTCCTTCACTGTAAAACTTTACTCTCTGGTGGCCAGAACAGGTTGGGAGTAAGGAAATGCTGTTCCAGCTTTCCTGATAAGGACCCAGAGGAACCAGAGAAAAAATGCTTTTGCACAAGGCCATAAAGGACAACTGTTTCCAATCTGGGAAACAAGCCTGAATCTCTTGACTCTTAGTGCTCTCTCCTTTTTGGCAGTAACCTAATACACTTTTTCAGACTCTGGGACTGCCTATCTCCAGGGCAGAGGACAGCCAAGCTGACGCAGAAAGAAGCTTTGGTGGCTGCCTCTTGGAAGAGTTAATCAGATTTTTTGTATGACTTAATGCAGCTGGCTGCAGTATGGAAACTGCAATGACTTTGGGCCTGCAGTTTTGGTAGGGAAATGGCCTGAACTAGTTTTTGGTAAAATTTTAGCTAAAAATCTATGTACCCAAACCCTTCATTATTTCCAGTGCATGTTGTCTGAGCCTGATGTGAGCTCACCTGTGCAGCTCACTCCAGAAAAAAAGGTTGTAGTAAGTGAAAATGAGAATTTCAATAGCCAGGCACAGACAAGGAATGGCACATCAAGTGCTACTTGCCTACTGTCAGGTAGCATTAAAGGGAGCCAGAAAACATAGAGAAAAGCTTTCTGCACTGCTGAGTCCCAGATGAAGAACTAGATATGTCCTATTCTACACAATATTATAAAATTGCAACAGGCAGCTGCAAGATGAGAATGAAGGCTGTTCTGAAAAAGCACGGTTGGAAAGCAAATTGCTGAAGGGTTAGGTGAATAGTCAGAGCAGAAATCAGGATTTATTGGCAGGACATAGCTTCTGCATATTTTATCTTCCAACAGTCTATTGACACAGGGAAAGGCTTAGCTGAGATAAATTGGTGTTGGAAGTCTATGACATGAAGAGCTGCCCATCCAGGAGCAACACAGAGAGAGGTAATCCTATAAAAATGCATTTAATGGGGAAGATAGGTTTTGTTATATTGGAGTAAGTGGCAGGGGGTGCTTCCACAGGCACACCACAAACAGGAAGTTGCAGCAGCATGAGGAAGCCTGGGTGAATTGGCAGCACCCATGTTTCCCTGCTCACTTAATCCAGCTGCAAAGGTGTGGGGCTGTGGAGAGAGCCTGGGGGAACTGCATGCTGGTGACAGCAGGATCACCTCAGATAAGGGAAAGGAATGTTTCCATTGGTTATCACCGTGCTTTGGGGAAGGAGGAACAGGTCACTGTGATGATCATCAGAAAAACAGCTTTACATCTCTTGCCTGGTTGCCACCGTTAGTGGGAAAACAGTGCTGGATGTTAATAAACATTTCAATTTGTGAATTGTTTTGGGTGCTTCAAGCTTCCTTCCAAGTCCAGTGACAGCTGGTCATCCACCCTTCCAACTGCCTTGGCTGGGGACCAGGACACCCCTTGAATTTGCCTCCTACCTGCGCAACACCTGCATTGTCCCTGCTTTGCAGCTGTGGCTCAGAGCAGCGACACCTGTGTCCCCTGAGCTGTGGCACATCTCAGGGGAAGTGCTGCTCCTGCCAGGGAGATGGGGAGGTACTGCCAGAGCACCAGCTCATACCCCTGGGGATCATGGCTTAGCAAGAGCCAGCCCTGGACTGGCGTGCTCAGAGGACACTTTCCTGATGGATCTGCAGCCCCTCATCAGCACGGAGGCTCCACTTTTCTTGTGGAGCAAGTGCACACAGTGCTTGAAGCATCAAAATGTATACATTTGTCTCTGTATGTATATATGCATGGACAGATTAGAAGTCAAACAAAGCATTATGAATGTGCATTGAAGAAATAACAATCTGGCTTCTTTGGTTAAACAATTTGATTTACTGGACTAAACAACAGGTTCTTTACTCTGTGCTATGTAATTGTTACTGGAAGGACACATCTGGTCCCTGAGTAGAAGTGCACTTTTGCAGTCAAAAATGTGAGGGAGCAACAACTGTCAAACAGGATCTACATATAAAAAAAGCAGCCAAAGAGCTCAAATAAATTTTGAATGATATATACTTTAAAAAGTTGTGGGAGAGCATGGCTCTTTAATATTATTGTGGCCAACTTACGACATTTATAGCTCTTCTCCAGTTTGGCTGCTAGGAACTTGTCTGTTCCTGTTGAGAAATGGTACCTCAGAGACAGCAGCCACTTGAGATGCAGGCCATGCTGGAGATCACATGGAAAAGTAACAAATTCATCTAAATACATGGATAACTGCACAGAGCAGAAAGTGAGTCTCCAACCAGGCAAACCCGGAGGGAGGAGCACCTCCTGCTTTGCAGCCTTTATTGCTGAATATGAAGCCAGGGACTCAGAAATGTTGTCTCATGGCTGTCAGGACTTATCACCATCATGAATCGGGAAAAAAATCCCAAACAAACTCATGACAGAGTTAAGGAGATTAGAGGGACTGAGCAGTGAGACCTCATTTGGGTCTATTCCAGTTTTTTAATGAGGCATAAAAAGGGTCTTCAGAAGTAGACTTATTTATGATTCCCTTCTTGTTTCCCTACACTGGAAATTTAAATTTCCTTTGTTTTCCCAGGAAGACTCAGCTGAGGAAGGATTTTCAGCAGTACAGGAGCACTGCAACTACCATGAACCTCCTTTCTTCAGCCACCGATGGCCAGGCCTCAGCTTGCTGCCCTCCTGGTCATCCTCACACACAGACAATGCAGAAGAGCCATGTTTTCAAAGGTGACCAGCAATTTCCATCACTTGGCCGGTGACATTCTAAAAGGAGGTAAGGTTTCTGACAGCAACAAGCAAGCTGTGGAAGAAGCTAAGTCATCTAAAGGTTCTTCAATGTGGCAGCCAGAAATGAAGGCTTTCCACTGAAAGCAACTAAATAAAGTTTAGACTGAGCACAAGATTCATCTTTTCCTTTGGAAGAAATTATTCATAACACGCTTTCATGGTAGATATATGGGATCTACCTGAGCTGTCGAACCAATGTATGTGCAGAGATTGATTAATGGTCATTGGGATAAGTTTGTGCCACCTGGACACTCGCATGTCCAGATACATCACACAGCAGCCGGACACATCACAGAGACAGAAAACATGTTAAAACTGATTCTCTCTTATATGAACTGGGATTTTCAAGCTGCCGCACTTGTGTCTCTGTGCTACCAAGCAGTACTGTCACACCCAAGCCTGCAAGAAAGCATGAGTCATGTCCCTTTGAAATTAGGAAAGGAACTCTCAAAAGTACCCATTTTCTCAAGAAAAAAAAAACACTGAGCCCATTGAGAAGTTAGTTTTCACTCTGTAGATATGGGAGTCACAGCTTTAGAAGGAAAATTAGATTTTCTAAAGTAATTTTTTTTAATTTAAATTTTTCTTTAAAAAATCAAATGTAATATTTTCATGCAATCCTGTGATTCCAGACAATGATGCCTTATGGGATCCATCAAGCGACACTTGCACTTAATTTGTGGGTCTTAGAGACTGGAAACTGGATACATGATTATCTTACAGAAATGCAAACAAATCATAAAGACCCTCAACTTTTCTTCACAGCAATAAAAAGTTTAATAAATAAAAGATGTTAATACTAAAAGTGTTGTATTTCTTCTTGCTTTGCTTCTTATACCAGACTCCATAGCCTTCTAGTTTCCCCCAATGAAATTAAGAAGCATAAGGGACATCTTCTTATTCCTCTCTCTGAAGTCCCCTTTTCCTGTGTAAGAAACATTAAAACAACGATGACAACAACAACAACAAAATTAGTTCCTTGTGACAAAAGGTCAGGTCTTGTTTTGAGGTCTGCCTACCATATCAGCAGCTCTTGATAGGGAAGTAGTGGTGGCACCTTGTGGGGAAGGTGCTGTCACCTTGACTTTTCCAGTGTTGGGGTCTGCCCATAAAAAGGTGTCCAGCAAGGCTCCAGGGGGCAATGCCCCAGAGCAGGGAGGTTGGGATTTTCAGTATTACGAAAGTGCCAAACACAGGAGATGATGCATTTATCTCCAGATTAGCAAATGGGCCTCTCTGTGCATTTTCCTGTGAAGGTTCATCATTTCAAGGAAACTGATACTTGTCTTCTTGTCATCTGGTTCTAGCAGATGGTTGGTATTAAGGGAAAAGCATGATTGTTTTAGTTTCCACGCTGTTAGAGCTTATCACTCATTACCTTTGGAATTATAAATGTATATGTTCAGCTATGCCAAAAATTTGGATGGAGAAACATATTGAGGTACTTTAAAATATGCAAAATAAAGGAAAAGTAAACATTGAACCTTTTCTGAAGCTAAAAGAGCCTCTTGCTCCCTGGTGCTGCATTCAGCATGGTCAAACTGTTCCCCCAAAACCTGAAAGAAACAAATATGTGGAAACCAGGCGGTGGAAATGTAGGGATTGATTCTACAAATCTCATATTCAAGATTGATTAACTTGGAGCATGAGAGGAGCCTACAGCCAAGGGCATCACACAGGAGTTCCATGCAAAGCCCAGGGTGTGGCTCCATGGCTCTTTGGTCCCTGCTTGATCAGCAGTGCAGGAATGGGACAAGCCACTGAGCCAGACCTGCAGAAAGACACTACCCATCACTTACAGGGGTGTTCCTTGGTGCTGGAAGGGCTGAAGGTGCATACCATGGGCCCAGGCACATGTTGGTGCTGACCCATGGAGGAGATGGGAGCCAGGGCATGGCGGGGGCAGCAGGATAGAGGCAGGTCTGGCTCAGACTGATGGAAGTTTCACGCAATGGAAAGCAAAATGCATGAGGCTGGAGATGTAGCCCCACCTACATAATGGATTGCCCTGGGCACTGCACCAAATTCATTAGGCAATGATGAATATACATATTTTAAGATTAAATCTACTTCCTAATGGAACTTTTCACTTGCAACCTTTTCTTATCATGCCTTTGAACTCCATGTATCTGAACAACTGCTGCTGGGTGAAACAGCTTCCCAAGTCAAAATTACAACATCAAAAGACTGAAGAAAGTTCACAACATCCAGATAATATTTTTTTTTTGGTAAAACCAAGGAAACCATAAAGCTCTCTCAGATTTAACTCTCGATCTGAGAAATTGTTTTAAAACAGATGAATTTTCTCAGAACCACTGAATGGGTAAGGTTGGAAGGGGCTACTGGAGGTCATCTGATCCAAACTCCCTGAACACATTTTTCAGGATTGTGTCCAGATGGTCTTTGAGTATTTCCAGAAAAGGAGATTCCATCACCTCTCTGGGCAATCTGCTCCAAGGCTCACACACCCTCACAGTAAAGAATTTCTTCCTCATTTTCAGGTGGAAATTCCTGTGTACTGGTTATTCCCATAGCCTCTCATCCTATTGCTTAGCACCGAGAAGAGCCTGGCTCCATCCTCTTGGCATCCTCCCTTCAGACTCTTAGAGACACTGATAAGGTTCCCCCCTCAGCCATCTCTTCTTGAGGCCCTGATCCCTCAGCCTTTCCTGATAAGACTCCAGTCCTTTAATCATCTTTGTTGCCCTATGCTGGACCTGCTCCAGGAGCTCCCTGTCTCTCTTGTGCTGAGGAGCCAGAACTGGACACAGAACTCCAGATGTGGCCTCAGCAGGGCTGAGCAGAGCAGCAGGATCACCTCCCTTGACCTGCTGGCAGTGCTCTTCCTAAAGCACCCCAGGATACCATCCATCTTCCCGACTACAAGGGCACACTGCTGGCTCATGGTCAGATTCATAGAACATCCTTAGCTATCCATCCATCCATCCATCCATCCATCCATCCATCCATCCATCCATCCATCCATCCATCCATCCATTTATCTGGATTCCAGGATGAGCTGTTACCTCACCTTTCCAGGAACTGATGTGAGTCTAACTGGTCAGTAGTTCCCTGGGTTTTCCTTCGTGCCCTGTTTGAATAATGGAGTGATGTTTGCTTTCTTCCAGTGCCCAGGCACCTCTCTTGATTGCCATGACCTTCCAAAGGTGACTGGGAGTGGCCTAGCAATGACATCTGCCAGCTCCTCAGCATTCATGAATGCATCCTATCAGGGCCCATGGACTTGTGGATATCGAGTTCGACTAAATGGTCTCTAACCCAATCCCTCTCAACCAAAGGGAAATCTTCCTTTGTCCAGACCTTCTCCCTGGTCTCCTGGGTCAGAGATGCCTAAAGGCTGGCCTTAGCAGTGAAGACTGAAGCAAGAGGACATGCAGTATATTAGCCTTCTCTACAAACTATGTTGCAATGGTCCCTTTTCCATTCAGTAGTGGGCCTACGTTTTCCCTAGTATCCTTTTTGTTGTTGATATGTTTAAAGAAGCCCTTCTTGTTATCCTTGACAACCTTAGCCAGATTTAATTCCAAATGGGCCTTGGCCTTTCTCATTGAATTTCTGCATACTCTGACAATATCCCTATAATCTTGGGAATATAGGCATATAGTGACCTGTCCCTGCTTTCACCTCGTGTGCATCCCGCTTATGTCTTTTTTTCTCCCTGGGAGTCCTTTTACAAGTGATGGGACTTCATGGAGGGGAAAACAGCCACAGTACAAGATTATCTCATTTTCCTTGATGTTACAAAATGCTTTTGAATTCTCTTCTCAGTCTAGCTGAAGACTTCAGCATTAGCTGCAGGGGTTCAATCCAGTATTTTTTCCCAACCCACTTTTGGAGGTAGAATAAAATGCTGTTGAAGTTTCTTGACAAGACACAGCTGCTTCATGATGTGGTGCTGCAGAGATATTTCCCCACCAAAAAGTCTGACAGCATATTGAGGACCCCATCAGAAGACACCATTACAGTGCCATCCACCAGTGCGGTGGTGCAGGGTCACCAAAGCCAGATGGGCCATACAGGCTGCAGTCCTCTGAGGTGTGGTGCCACCCCCACACTTCTCTCTAGCCCCAAGTAGAGCCAGAGCTGGTGGTGGGTCCTTGAAGAAGTCTAAGTCAGCCTGGCTCTGGTTTCCAGTAGATGGCACTGACTGATGAAGGTACGGTAAAGGGTGGTGAGGACAACCATGGCACTGTCCCAGTGACACAGGGTGGCTGCTCTGGCCTCCTGCCTGCATGATGTAAAGCAGAAGGAAAATGGGGGAATTACATGCAGGGATAAGATGGAAGGTGTAAAGGCTGCAAAAAACCCCACTTTGGAACTCCACTGTGATGCTGGGCACCTCCATGCTGGTTGGTCCATCCCTGTATGCCGGGGAGGATGTATTGCCACAACCACATCTAAGGATTTCATAATGAAGATCAGGAAAAACACCAAATGGAACAATTCCTTTGCCAGCTCTCTCATATATCTAGACTTTGACTTTTCTCCTGGAGCAGGGCTAGCTGAGGGGGATAGCCTCACATCTTTTCCCAGGCATTTCAGGGAGCACCAGCTCCATCCCACTGGACCTGGAGACCAGGGATGAATTCTCTGTGTTCTTTGCAGAGCCTACTTGGACATAAATTCCACTGGAGATAGCAGTAACTTTGCTGCAGAAAGCTGGAAGCAAGGACAACAGAACATGATTTTTTCAGAGGCAGTAAAACTTTTTCTTAAAATATGTCAATAAATAGGAGAACAGAGGGGTTTTAAAAGCAGGAAGATGAGAGGCTGAGTCAGACAGGGTTGCTGACCACAGCTCTGCCTGCAAACTGGGAAATGCAAAAAAAAAATAATGTCTGAGCTATAGAAATACCTAATTATCATCTGTCATCTCAAATGCCTCCAAAGAGAAACTCCTGCAGAGACCTTTAAAGCTCTTTTAGCACAGAAAGTAGGAAAATATTCTGTCAGACTGAACCAAGATGCAGCGTGTGATCATATAAATCCCATATCTTGGAGCACAGCCCAGATGCTTCTGATTTTGTTGTTTTTCATGGCAGTTTAGCAATTCAGCAGAATCACGTTTGCAGCTCTAGATTTACTGGTTTTGGTAGTGGTGGTCCTTGAACTAATTGCTTATGTAAACAAACATTTAAAAACATGAAGGAGGAGGAGGACTAAGATGGTTGCAAAAAAAAAAAAAAAAAAAAGGAGGGGGAAATTTACAATCAACTTTCAGCAATGTATCTGGGGGTTAAAAATTATCATTCTTTATTGAATTCACAGAAGCTTTATTTTTAGAGAGGATAAAACCTGCTAAGACTTCAGTTCCTGACACGTCTCTTTGGAGCAAGAAGAGAGTGATAGCAATTAACAAGGAGGTCTCTGGCAGTGCCAGTGGACAGGGGCTTTTCTGTGTGTTTTAATCTTTGAGCCCCCGAAGAGAGAGGAATTGGTGAGGTAGGCAGTGCACAGCCCAACAAAGGTAATTATCGGTAATGAACGCAGAACAGCACAACCACCACCCCAGCGAAACCATCCCAGCCAGCGTGGGAGGCTCTGGGCTCGTTATCGACCTTCTAGAAACCCTTGGTGACGTTCATCAGGAGTGGGTTGGTGTGATTCCCACGGGACTGCCGCCATCACCTGTCCCACTGGCAGCAGTGCCAGGGAGCGTTGCGAAAGGGCCAAAGGTGCAGATCAGACACGTCAAAAATACCTTTGGTGGGCCAGACCTTCATTTTCCCCCTTGGAATATCTTCTAAATGAAGCAGCTCTGGTAAAAAGAAGAGGGTGAGCAAACATGTAGAACTGTTTATTGAATAAACCAAGGTTTTAAAAGCCGTATTATTGTTCCGGGACACAATGGTCGTTACTGTTTTTGTTGGTAAGTACCCGTGTGATTTAAAGCTGCTGACAGCACCAGACGCTCACAATGAAATCATCTCTCCCTCCCCTCCCTGCAGTTCAGGCAGAAACTCATTTGTATGTATGGGTTCAGCCTGTCTGCTGCGGCTGGCCAAAGTGACAGATACTAATGGCATATGTTAATTACAACCCAACAACTTCCTTTCATTTGGCTGTTTATTAACATTCTCACTTCTGCGCATGGAGACAGCCGGCGGGAGATGCCGAGGCTGCCGGGGATCACATGCGATCTCCGATCTGGGACCGCGATGTGCGCCGGATTGCTCCTGGCAGCCCGACGGACGGCCCGGCACCCCAGCGCAGAGTTTTTCCCCCTCTGTTTATAAGGCTGCAGAGGGACTGGAAAGAAGATGGGAGCTCAGAGGCAAACTCTCAACCACAGCTGCTAGATGGCTCCAGGTGTGGCTGTGCTCTGAACCTGGAATTTCACTGGGAACACCACTGTGTAACAGCCCCAAATAGCTGGAAAACAGCTCAATAATTTGGAATTTAGAGGAATCATAAAGTATCTGGTGTAAGTGGTGAATGCAGCCAAATGGGCTCATGTGGAGCCAGGATCCATCTACTCTCCTGTCAAATTGCTGAGTGTAATTGGAGACAAATATTTCAAAGGCAAATGCAAGAAACGTTTAAAGAGACAATTCAGGTGATGCTCCCTTATCTTCCTCTTCACAACTGGTTTGTGACATTGGAAAAATTAGATAATAACTTACTTTGAAAGAAAGGATATCAGATTTTCATTTCTGAACTCCTCATACTTATTAAGAGCCATCTATCACAGTGATTTCTTATGGCACTGTGATGTGAGGTGATCAGGTAATTCTGTAACATATTTTTAGAAATTCGTCAGTCCTTTTCAAGTTGTTGTGCTTCAATTTCATGCAACTTTGTTAATTATCACTGTGCTGGCCAGGAGTCATGGCCAGTGGAGCAGAACTGGGTGCAGCCAGATTTTGCACTTGTATAGAGCAAACCCACCAGCTCACAGTATAAAACAAGCAGAGCCAGACACAGGACCACAAAAGAGAGGAGTGTGAGCAGGCTATTCTCCGCCACCTTTGAAAAAAATTGTATTAATCAAAAGACATTTTCAGGAGCAGTTTCTAGGAGGCAGCTGTGTGGCTGATGGGAAGCTTTGAGGCAGCATGAAAGAAAAAAATGAGAGTTCCTTTGCTTTTGTTTTCAGACTGGGTTTGATGCACGTCAAACCCTATGTGAGATATGCCTGAGTATTCTCAGCATTCTTCTCAGCACACATCAGGCTGCCTTTGGCATCTGGGGACTTCATATAGCTTTGTGCTGCCCTGGTGATGATGAGTTGTTAAGTCCCTGCATAATTCCCTACAGCCTTCACTCATCTGGAAGTAAAGCATAATTAGCAATTTTTGTTATCTCACTCTTTAACCCTTCCATGGAGTTTGGGTTTTGTACTGTTCATGTACAAATATCCAACCCAAAATGATACATCTGCTTTTATCTGTTGAGATGTTCAAAGCATTATAGTAGATTAGTAAGACACAACTGTTCTTTACAGTTGACTGTTTTCTCTTCTTTACCTATCCTGTTTATCTTCCTGAGGTTAATTACTTGAGTAGTGGTTTGGCCAATTTTGCTGCACCGCTAAAATAAAATGAAATAAAAAATAAAATAAAATAAAATAAAATAAAATAAAATAAAATAAAATAA
>JACBWW010000006.1:3348109-3461760 GCA_020086605.1 Lanius collurio | reverse complement strand
GTGCAGCGTGTGAAATAAAATAAAATAAAATAAAATAAAATGCCTGATACCCTGTAGGTCATAATATAAAAGGCCAGTTGAGGAAGAAATTTGATTTTTGTGTGCAGTTCATTCTTAAATTCCTGCATTTGTTCCTGGAGGCTGTTCTTGAGCAATTCCGAGTGGTCACGTAGAGGATCTGTAGGGTGAAGCCAGGTGAAAGGGTGTTTCTCTGTGGCCTACAGCGCGTTTTTCCCTAAAGGAGGTAGAGGATGGCTCCTCTCCTTCCCTCCTTCATGGGATGCAAAGACATAAATACCTCTGCCTACAAGGAGCTGCTTATACATTTTTTCCTTTTCATGCTGACCCAGGGCAGGGCTGGATGGAGTTACTCATCTCTAAGGTTCTCAACAGAACTGGAGAAGTCATATCTGGGATGAGTAAGCCAGAACAGTAGAACGAGCAGCTTTTTTTCAGTGTTTACATCCAGCAAAATCCCTACACCATCACTTGTCGCAGAATATCAAGCACAGTCCCAAAAGAGTATCAGAAGAGCAAGGGTGTGTGGTTTAGCAGCCTCTATTGAAAACTGCTTTGTTTCTCGTTTAAAGACAAGACATTTAATTATCTGGTTGTACATTGTTCTCACTCCCCATGCTACTGGAATGATGGGACATTTCAGTTATTTATTGACGTGTAGCAAAGCCAAAACCTCTGGATACTACAGCGAGGAGTTGCATGCATTGTCTCAGTCCTCTGTAGAAAGAGGCTGTCCACTAGACAGAAGGAAGTTAATTTCTTTCTTACAGACAAAAACAATCCTGTACTGCAACAACCATGTAACCAGGAGGTGTCCATGGGGCTAGGTTTTAACAACAGCTCACAAATGAGGGCTAAATTGTCCATCATTATCCCAGTGCAAGGGCAGTCATGTCACCTGCATACACCTGTGGGCAATCTCACCGTGAAGGGATTGTTTCAATGCTCTGTGTCTGACATTTGTATTAGCAGAAATGATAAAATTAGAGCAGGAGTGTCCTTGGATGCCTTCCACTGTGTTCTGTGGGAATGTGTCCTGTCCTAAAGTGTTTCACAGGATCAACTGCCCTGTGTGAGAGCCTCTGCCTGGTAAATCCCAGCTATCACACCAAAGTTCTAGCTTGTGCCTCCTGTTCCCATGTACACAGCCACAAACCACACTGAAAAGCCCCCTCCCTTGTGAAGTTCTGCCCTTTGTGTGCATCCACTGAGAAACCATGATGCAGGGTTTTTACAGCCACGGGCTTTCCACTGTTGCTGGTATATCCCCTAGCCAGTTTCATATGTGTAAATTCATCAGGAGAAATGGATAAAACCAGTAGGCTGAAAAAAGCAGTACAAGATGAATTGGTAAGAGTGTGTCATTGACCTTGGTGGATGGAATGCATTGGGTGAAGCAAATGTGGCCCATCTTTCCAGCAAAGCCTGGTGACATCTGTCAGTCCTATTCTCACTGCTCTGTTGGCCCATGTCCTCACCAGTCCCAGGTGGAGCCAGCACTCTGATCACCAAGAGCCTTCTGGGCAGCCACCGCTCCCTCCAGAAGCAGTCTCCATCACAATCCCAAGCTCCCTGGGGATGACCTGTAAGGCAGGCCCTCAGATAAAATTTTCTAGCCTGAAAGCCTGAACATTTTGAAGGATCAGGCCTCTTCTTTTCTCCTTCCTGCACCACATATCAGAGAACCAAGGACAGGAACCAATGCTGGGTTGTCAGCAAAAACATCTCCACTAAATCCTAAGGGGATTTGGGATATTTTTTTCTGGACTGCTAAGACCCTCCAAAGCACAGTGATTGCACCAGTCTGGAAAATAAAAGCTGCAGACCAGAAGTCTTAAATCAGGAACAGGAAGCACTGGCTGAACTGATAACTGGGATGTTGTTTAAAAACAACCTGGTGAGTACAGATGCCAGAAAGGCTTCAGCAAGGGTGGGCTGTGCTGCTCCCATCATCTGTTAGTTCCTCTGCAGTAAAGAGAAGAACTGATTCAAAACCAGACTTTCATTCTTAGCAGCATTTTAAAAGTGCTCCTCAGGTAACTGGATGGGCACGTTGATAAAATTCAGTCATGGATAAAAATTGCCAACGAGACTGTAAAGCAGGAGTTCATTAGCAATATGGCAAAGGCAGCACATGGCTACAGGTGTCCTGATGGGCAAAGCAGGAGGAGGGGAAGAAAAAAGGAAATATGCTGAAGACATCAATTTGTCCAGGTTAATTGAAACTAGAAAAACCTGAGAGGCACTTCAGAGATGAGGTCAAAGTAGTCTGAAGGAGCCTAGAAAGAGCAATAAAAAGATTTCAGGAGCAGAAGAGACTGAAAGATGAAAAGGCTCAGGTGAGAGTGACAGTAGGTATGAAGGAACCTGACAGAATGACTTGAGATAATATAGAATATGTCAGCTGAAGTAACACAGAGAATTCCACCTGAACACGTTATTTCCTTTTATTTAGCACAAGAGAAAAGTGGCATCAGATGAAAATGAAAGGTGGTGGGTATAAACATACAAGAAAGAAACACTTCTTTTTAAAACAGTATGCACCTTGACTCATAACTAAACAGATGGGCTTTTTCATTCTGCCTGCATACAGGGCAATGTCCATAGGTGTGTGACTTCATTTTTCTCCCACAACACTAATAGAAAATGCTTCATGCATGGGAATGGTTTTCATAAGGCAGTGTTAAAAGAGATAATTCATCTGAATTCCAGGAACAGCTTGCATTTACATGACTAATAGGCCCAGCAGGTATGTCAAGGGAAAAAAATGCTCTAAAAGCCACCCTACTTCAAGGTGTGATAGAACCAGTAATTGCCTAAGATTAGCAGGAAAAAAAAATCCAATGAATTATGTACTCCAAATGTACCTGATTCTAGGATCCTTTCACTTTATTTTAGCATCAAATATTTCTGGCAGCAAATATACCAACTGAGTTAATAAGCAGGCTGGGACCTATGTCCTGAGCAAACAGCCAGGTACAGATGAAGTGCACATGCTACAGGAAGCCAAACAAATTCCCATCTTACAAAGCTTCTCTTAAAACAGTGAAAATATGTGTAAACCTGATGGAGACCCCAATGAAAGGGTTCCCTCCATGTATCCCCCTGGAACTCCAGGAATTCCTCCAGGCTAACAGACCTAAACCCAGTGGAGCTGTTTCCCTCAGGATGGCCAGAGTGGCAGAGTTGGGTCTCTCAACCCAATCAAACCCCACTGCTTTCAGCATCTGAGCTGCAGTGGGAGGACACCATAGCACCTTTGACAGAGCAACCAGCAGCCACAGCCACAAGGCAGAGCACAGACTCCCAGATAAGTAAGTCCTTGCTGCCCAGCAAGACTAACTCTGAAATCACCAGGAAGGGTTACACACAAGTTGGGAAAGCTGCCAAGCAGTTATATCCCAAAGTAATAGAAAGTGAAAGTGTGACAGTTTAGACATCTGTTCTTACAATGCTGTCCACCTACCTCACTCAAATTTCCTTTTTTTCCCTTTCATAAGTGCATTGTTTGTTACCCACCTGACTCCCACCGGGGAATGTTTTAAGAGGGACTGCTGCTCAGCCAGCATAACCTGGTGTTTCCCAGGTTGCTGGTTCTGAGCTCAAGCTCAAGTGTTTGTAGTGACGCCCTCACACTTGAACGCAGCCCTGGCTACTGCCCATCGAGTCCTGCGGAAAGGTTACGTACACATGACTCTTATTCACTCCTTTGGAAAATCTGAACAAGCTTTGTCTCCATGAGTGGCTACAGTATCTCATTATGATCTGGAAGGATCGTTCTCAGAGATTCAGCACTGATGACAAATCCATAAACTCCTTTGGGATCTGCTTCTTTGTAAATACACAGACATGACTCATTACACTAATGTAGTTATGTGTGAAAATTCAGGGGGAAAATATAACCCCAAACCACCTTCATAAGAAAATAAGCTGCAAAGCCAAACATTACTGCATGCTTTTTTTTTGCCTGGCTATCAGCAGTTTACAAGTTCCCTCTTGTTGGCCCTTGGGAAACAGCACAACCCAAGAGTATGAGTACCAGTCAGTTCAAAGCAATGCCAGTGCTCTTCAGTGTAATTCAAAAAAGCAAGCTTGCTGAAATTTGTTGGAATTGTCCATTGGCCTAAAGTGTCCGTGAATTCCTTCCTGTATGCCATGCTGTCTGATCCTCGCAGTGCTTTCTAAAGGCTTCCAGGTCTCCTCCTGCTCCCCAGAAAGCCTTTGGAGGTTTGATGTTGCAAGTCCTCCACTAATGGGCTGTGCACTAGTGCTAATGAGGTTCAGAGCACTGACCACAGAGAGGACAGGCCACTTGTTATTTCTCTAATTAATTCAAGAACTAATCACTCAGCAGTATGCTCCAGAAGACAGGCCATCTAACAACCGCATTAAGAAGTCTGCACAAATCTGTCCCCTCTGCATTCACCTCTGAGTATTTTTCCCTGCCTTTTGCAAATCATTTGAACAAAAGATGGCAAAAAATCTTGTTCTACCAGCTGCTTGTGTTCACCCCATGGCAGCTCATCCTGACATTAGCTCCTTCTGCTGTTTTAAATCATTTGGCATTCCTTTTGGGCCCACCCATCCTGCATACCCTGAGCTTAAATTCTTGACCCCTACTGGGAGATGACATTAGCTCTCTGCTTCACTGCCTCTCCCATCTTACTCAAAGCTTATCTAAACCCACAGTTGCTCATATCTCCAATTTCTCGTTTTCTTTTGGTCATAACACTCTAATTAGAGCCTTGAAGCACACAGAGATGTGATTTGCATGAAAGGCACTATTCAAAACGAAACTGGTTCCCAACTCATGCAGCTTAGCAGCAACATTTGAAGGTGGTAAGTTATTTAGAGCCCTCACTTCTCACCATTATTTTTTAAAACACTCAAACCTCCATTCATCTGCTCTTTTCTAAAGGATTGGAGCTAGTTTCTCTAGTTTTTCTGGATGGGTAGTATTCTCATAGCTCTGTGCTGTGTTAAATAAACCCTAGAAGAGTTTCTACATTCCTCTTCAGTGTGTATATATTTACTTGAATGTGTATCACCTGTTTCCCAGCCCACACAGTGGATGTCTATCCTGTATGTTAAAACACAGAAAATAGGGCCATTATGATAAACATCTGCACTCACCACTTTTTTGTTCCTCCAAAGCTGCTTATGTTAAAAAAAAAGGACAGAAAAAGTCATATCAGAGTGGTAGGTAATTTTAAAGTGAAGTACTAACAGTAAAGATGAAGACATCTTATAATAGTTACTGACTATTATTAAACATTAACTAAAATTAAATGTGGAAAGTTTGTAAACACCTTATTTACATATCCAAGTGGTTGTCTTATGTTCAAAACCTCCCCTCAGAAGAAAAGCAGCTCCTGGTGCTGTTTGGCACGAAGGGGACATAAGTTACAGAAGACCTGACACAAGGAATTTGTGCTGTGGCTATTCATGGTGCCAATGCTTTCCACGTAATTTGCCATTCGTAGCTTGCTTGGGGAACGGGATGTGTCCCAGGCGCTGGAGAAAAGCCAGAAAGGGGCCATTTATTGGTAGCATATTCAAAGCAACATTTGCAAAACAAATTCAGCAAAAATGAAATCTGGCCCAAGCAATATTGACAAATCCTTGCTTGTGCTGTCCATGCAGAGCAAGTGATGTCCTTGCTGGGGGACTCTTCCTGGGCTCTGTGAATGGCCTGCTGCTGGTAAGGATGCTTTCCCCATCCTGAAACTGTGAGAACTCCCAGCACGCTGAATGCATGGCTAATCCCATGGGAAGCTTTCTGCACTGTGCTGTTTCAGCAGCCAGCCAGGCAACAGCAAATCAGTTGTGCAGACCCAAGCGTTTCCCCGTCCCCCTGCCTTTGAACAGGCAAGTATGAAGAACAAACTTCTAATGAATGGACTTCAGTGCACTGAATGTGCCCCTGGCTGGAATGGTACAGCTCCGCTGGCCTTGGGCAGAAATGCTGCAGAGGAACAACACGAGGAGCAAAGAACTCAAGCACCAGGGCTGAATTTGGCCCTGTAGTTTCAGTCTGAGGCAGTACCAGATTAAGCTATGCAGCACTACATGCAAAGCTGAATGTTGTTACTCCAAGGATCAGGGACAGAGGCCAGGCCAAGGCTGAATGCAGTGGTAAGGGGAAAAAGCCAATAAGGAGTCTAGATGGAGAGCTTAGATTGTTACATGTGCCTGTAGGGCACAAGGGCTGAGCAGAGAAGCTCCTGCTGCTGTGGGAGGCTATGCCCCTGCTCATCACTACATCCCAACCCCTCCTCCAGCAGCATCAATAGCAGTCTCTTTGGTTTCCAGGGCTCTGACTCAGCCAAAATGAAGAGTAGAGTCCCAGGCCTTGAGCTAGTCTCTTTTCTCCACCCTGCTTCAAGACAGCCCTCACTGCGGATATCCATCTTCATCTGTGTCTAGAGCCAGTCTTGCTCTGTGGGGCTGCACTCATTGTTTTATATAAAAGATAATTCTGAGAGGAGCAAGCCAGAGAATGTGTCAGAGAAGGGGAAGAAGTGACTTTGTAACTCCAAATAAGTGCATGCAAATGTGGATGACTGCCAGTGATTACTCCCAGAGTTGTGCCTCCTGAACCCACCACATTCCCGTCCCGTGATGTTTGTTCTTCTCTCCAGGCTGACTGCAATCATTACCCAACAGATATTGTGGAATTTCACTGTCAACTAGTAAAACTAGGCCCTAGAAATGAACTTCCTCTATAATTACTTCAGAATACTCAGAGGACCAGATGTTGAGGCATGTGGGACACATCACAGCATAACAGGATGGTTGTGGTTGGGTAGGATCTCTGGGGATCATCTAGTTCAAGCCTCCTGCTGAAACAGGGCTGGTTGCCCAGGTCCATGTCCAGACTGCAGTCCCAAACTCCAGCAGCAGGAAAAGTTCCTGAGGCAAGCTGGCTTCTCAGAAGGAAGGAGAAAAATTCTCAGAAGATGCTCTGCCCGGATGGCGAAAGATGCCTTCATGGCTTCTGTATGATAAAGCAGAAGGGGGAGGGAGACTGGGGTTTTAGTGGAAATGGGTTATGGGTTTTGGCCACAAAGAAATAGACGAGTACCAGAGAAGGGGGGCTGCCCCAAGTTATAACAATAATAGTCCAAACTCCCACCAGTGCAGTTTCATTCTTGTCTATGGAGCTGAGTTAAGGGCAGTGCTTTAAAGGAAATAAACCAGTGTTGGGAAGACAGTACAGCTGTTATGGTTAGAGTGAGACCCAGTACTCAGGGACCTGGTCAATGGGAGAGTAGGTTCAAGTTTCTTCATTGCATCAGGCTTCCTGTGCCATCCTGGGCAAATCCTGCCTGACAATGCCTCAGTTTCCCACAGGAACAAGAAGGAGGTAAGAGCTTTTCTGAGGCCCACAGCATTGTACATGCTAGGATGGGATAAACCTTAAGTAGTGAGGAGCTGGGTGCCAGGCAAAAGTCATGGATATAGGCAAAACTATCTATAGGTAGATAGGCAAAACTCTGAGTGGGTGCTGCCAGGTCACCCTTTATGAAGATGTCTCTACTAGCCTCAGAAAAGAAGTGATTTGAAGACCTCCCCAAAGTGTTTCACCAAATAAATCCCGATTATTTGGGCTTTGTGAAGACAAAGTGATTGTTACTCTAACTTCTTAAGGCTCATAAGCATTTAAGCTGCCTTAAATCTTTAAGGTAGCACAATGTAAGCATTAGAACCAACTTAAATCCTTATTAAGTCTTCTAGGTGCTTAAAACATTTAAGCCATTTTTAAGTCTTTTTAGAATGACTGCTGATTCCATGGGAAGGACGTAATGTTGAAAGACAATTTGTATGTGAAGCTGCCTTAAAGTTCATGCTGTCAGACATGCTGGTGTCTCACATGCAGCCTTATCAGGAAACATCTGAAAAATGTCTAGACTTTAATTTCCCTGCCATTTCAGGTTTGGTCCTGGCTTCATGTTTATAAATGTGACGGGGTTTTGAGAACATAGTGATTGATCCATCAGCTCATCCTGGTGGTTCATGTTCTCCCATATCGGGGCTCTATCACACTGGTCTGTGGTACGTGCTTCAAAGGACAGTAGAGGATGCTGAAAATAAGTGAATTCCCTGCACATACAGGGAAAATCACAGCTCACAACTAAGCAAATCCTTTTGCTTTGACTTTTCAGCAGTGACCTTTGGATTGCAATCAACCTTGGAACGCCCAATCTGAAAAGGCAACATTTTTGGCGTGCCGTGAAAGCCAGGCTTTATAATAGAAACTACTTTTGCAACTTTTCTTGTATGACTTGCACTCAAGAGGATGCCATAACAAACTGCTGAGCACAGTGAGTCCTTCTATGAAAAAAGATGCAATCCAGCTAATTCTGTCCTGTGTGCACAGTCAAAGAAACCACTTAAACCCCTGAATAAGGGGCTGCATATGTAGCAAAAGCTCTGAAGGACTGGATCATCAGCGGACAGAGGGTTTTTCCAATAACTCCAGTGATAATTCCGACCTTTTCTGGTTATTACCTTGTCTTGGTGGGTCATATCCCATATACAAGTTATGACTCTGAATGGCTGATGAAGCTCTCCTTTTAGCTTGAATTTTGACTGGCAGTGTCTGGGAAGCAGCCCTCCTCCTTCAGGACCTTAGCTAGTGCTGACACTGCAGGCACCCTCTGAAGCTGCCCTCCTAAGTCAACGGAAGAAAACCCACAGCAAGTGGAAGATAGAGAGACATCTCACCTGAGTGCAGGCCACTGTGCTGGGACATGGGCTCTCCTGCTGTAACTATTTAAAGACTGACACTTCAGGACACTCAAGGGACTATGGTATGATTTGTCCATCTTCATCCTCTAATAAAATCTGATGCTGGGTGAGTCATCTGGTTAGACCTAGTCACACTTCTTAGTCAATGGAAAGGGAGAGGTACTTTTAGGAAGACATTCTTGTGACCTGTTTAACATGACTCTCCTAGTAAAAGGCAGTAGTACATTAAAATAAGCCCATTTCTCTCCTCTATGAGTCCAGGCAATGTCAGACATAGGCATCCACAGTGCACATCTGAGCAGATGAAACTGGGCATCTTACAGCTAGGTGCAAACTAAGTGCTTAAATTGGCCAGACTGGATCTTACCAAGTGTGCTCTGGTGTGTGTGCAAAAGTGAATGACATTTTCACCCACCTCTCAAGGTCAGTTTCGAAGTCCTCCTTTATTCCATAAAATGCCATTGCTATTGAATCATGGGGCCAGTCTAGATTCTCCTCCTTTTGCTTAATTGCAAACCGTTAGTGTGTGCCATAAAAGGTTTATGCAAGCATACCCAAGCGGGTTTGAATGCTTTTCACTTCCCTGCTTTCGCACGTGAGAACTCACTCACTCCCATTTGCAGATTCTCAGCAGATCCGGGGGTTAAGACTGAATGCCTCCAAGCTGGGGGATGCAAACGGATGGCAGTGTTTGGAGTCAGTGACCGCACTCATGCCCATGATAATCACAAGCATGTACAAGCCACAGAGAATTGTTAACATTGAGACTGATTTGGCTATAACAAAAGTCTCAGCTTGGTTTTGTTATAAAGTGCCTCATTAGTCTGATATTTTTTGTGACATCCCATTGGCAGTAGGTATGAATAGAGAGTTTTTTCCTGTCTGACACATAAGCAATAGGCACAAATTCCCATGTCAGCCAAAACCAGGCCTGCTCTCCACACCAGAGATATGTAATCTGTGGAACAGCTTGCCCAGGGAGGTTATGAAGTCTGCCTCACTGAAGATATTCAAGAACTGTCTGGACACAATCCTGTGCCATGTGCTCTGGGATGACCCGGCTTGAGCAGGGAGCTTGGAGTAGATGACCCCCTGTGGTCCCTTCCAACCTGACCCACTCTGTGATTCTGTGATTGTGTATCTGAAGGACTGAGTCTGCAAGATGCTGAACATCCCCCGCTGATGAGAGGAGCCAGGTAGTTATTTGCCTCAGCCTCTGGGATAATCTAGCCCAAAAAGGGAATGGAAAGTTCAAGAGCTTATTTAAGAGCTCTGTGCCCAAACTTAGCTCGTGCGAAAGGAATCTGCGGGCTGAGTGAGTGCAGCCTGCTGCACAGCTCTCTCTCCTCGTTACCCACTGCGATGAGTTGAGCAGTATCGCAGCCCGAGCAGCGACTGCACCTGTTGAAACCGAAAGGAAATTGCCAAGCACAGAGTAGCATCTGCTGGGTGGTGTAAATATGGGCACGCACACC
The DNA here is from genome assembly GCA_020086605.1 of Lanius collurio. Lineage (NCBI taxonomy): Eukaryota > Metazoa > Chordata > Aves > Passeriformes > Laniidae > Lanius > Lanius collurio. Next base: position 3,451,516 of record JACBWW010000006.1, on the reverse strand, counting down.
AGCTCATGGGCAGCAGGACTACTAATCCAACATGGAACACAGGGAGAAAAGGGAAGAGTGCTGGCTGCGCTCCTGCTCGTGCAGCCCAGGGTGAGGCTAATCTCTTCTGCAGCCGTAAGGGGCAGCTGGCTCACGGTCACCTTGTTGGCCACCAGGGCAGCCAGATCCTTCTTTGCAGAGCTGCTTTCCAGATGGCTACTCTGAGCCGCCACTGGTGCACAGGGTTATTCCCCTCCAGGGTAGGGCTTTGCATTTCCCCTGCTTCACTTCATAATGTTCCTGTTGGACCACTTCTCCAGCCTCCTTACGTCCCTGTGAATGACTTAGTACTACTGGTGACCTCACTGATGAGGCAATCTGTCCTGTTTGGTCATGTTTCTGAATCAAAACCTGACAAGCTCCTCCAGCTGGACTCTGAACCACTGCTCACCAGTCTGACAGTACAGTCAACTTTCCATTCACCTTATATCCAAATCACAATAATTAGGGCATGTCCTATCAAGCATTAATTTTACATATGAAGCCACCATGGTCAGGAATTGAAAACGTATCTGCTTTTTCTTTTGAATGCAGCCATCCCTGTTTGAAAGAGAGTCATCCCTTTTCTCCACTGCTATCTAGATGTGCAAAATGATTCAAACTGCTGATCCCATGAGAAACAGCAAATGTCATCACAAACATCACAGGAACAATACATTTGGCTCTGTAACAATACTTCTCACTAGTGAGGAAGAGTAAATTCTATTTAATGAATTACGGATCAAAGGCCCTGAAGCAATCTTTGGTATCACCTCACTTATTACTTGGCCAGAGGAAAGACAATATTCCTGATACACCGAGACATCTCTGTTTATCTGAATGATCTGAAAGAGAGGTTTGCAGTTGTTCCAATTAGATTCATAAAGAATATACTGCATGCTTGGCTATCTCGAAGATGAAAACCCTGTGTAATGCACTGTTGTTAAATTGCTGATCACCTGCAGAGACAACGACCTCGATTCTTTAGCGCCCTCTTAATAGCTAAGGCGAGAGATCCTCTGCAATTGCAGTCAAGAGTTCATTCTGTTTGCTAAGCCATTACGGTCATTATTCTAATTACCTATCGAGTCCTATTCTTGTGTGTGGCGCTGCACAGAGACAAAGGGAATATTGTTTTTGTCGCTCAAAGTTTGCACTCTTAATCAAAAAAGAAGAGCATTCAGGCACCTAACAAATTGAGTGAGTTAGGGAGGGGGAGGAATTAGCCCATGAATTAGCTAGGAATTATTTGTCAGAAAAATGTCTGGGTGAAAAAATGATGTATTCCTGTCAATCCCCAGCCCCTATATTCTTGCAAAGTGGAGTGCGGGAAGGCTGAGTGTCTAATAGCCTGCTTCACAGGCAGTAATTCCTCTGGAATATGGTGACTGATTTGCTTGACATTTCCTCTGGCATCAGTGGTATTAGAACCATCAGGCAATTTCTGTGAAGCTAATTTGTTCCTTTCTACTATATGTTGATAAGGAACAAAGAGAAGTTAAGTGCTCAAATCTCTCAAAAATCCAGTATGATTTGGATGCAAATCTCAGGAATCTTTTCTTTAGTATAATGTAAGAATTTATGCAATTCCCTTTTCTATTTCATTAAGAAAATTTCCTGCTGGCAGTATCCAAAATAAATCTGAGGTCTGGCATAACATATAGACATGACTGTAGAGAAAAATTATTTTGTTAATTTAATCAATAATATGCCCTTATATGGAAACCTCGTCAGAATGTAATTGTATATCCAAGCAAATGTATTGCTACATGCTTCTTAGTTAGACTATTGCAGAGCAAAGCTGTGAACTTAAAAGGAACAGAGAGGCTTCAGATGTCCAAAATATTCTACAGTCTTTGTGTAGATGAAATTCCTAGTGCTAGTGTGGTAAGGCTAGAAGGGCATTGTAACCCTTTAATTTATCAAAAGCAGCTATTTGGGGATCTTTTATTCTCTTTTTGGATAGTGGCTGAGATTATGATGGTCCCCACTGATAAATCAGGTTTGCTACACAGGAGTCCCTTGGCTTGAGTTCAAACAAGTTTGTACTGTATTAGACAGCTTGGCCCACGAGACTGGCCTATTTACTTTTTCTATATTCCTAACCTTTCTGGTCTTGTTTTTGTCCCCTACATAACACTTCAGAGACAGTACTGCTCCCATGATTACCACGGCTACTTAGTGATGCTTGTCTTGGCTTTTTTTCAGTGCTTCTGCTGCACGGGCAGTGACTATTTACAGCAAGAGCCATTTGAGAGCCCATGGCAGGAGAGTCCTTGTCCTAATCTGCTGAAGTCAGCACAGAAGCTGAGATGGAGGATCACCATGAAGAAATAGCTGTGGTTTTTTTGTTATGTCCCTTCCCCTTTTTTTGTTATGTCCCTTATGTCTTCTTCCCCCACCTACTGCTAGTCCCCACACATCTAGGTCTTGAGAACAGAGTTAATATTTCCTGTTGTTTTATCCAAGGTGCAGGTTAGACACACAAAGGCACAAGTTTCATCCCATTAAGGAGCCAGTTGGGCTAATTAGCTGATGTGAAAATGAGCTGAATGACTTTCAAGGTCACCTCATATCTGAGAATTGCTTTTGTGCTGCGTAAAGCTCAAACCTCCCAGCAGATTCTCTTGCTCTACCCCTGTTCTCTGCAATTTTTGTTATTTGGAGAACCCAACTCCTTTGTTACCCTGGATCATGGACAGTTGAATTCACTCATTCTTCAAGCTCAATGGAACGAAAGATTTGGGCCTGGAGTCCGGAGGTACCACCAAAATGCACGTAACAGGGGTGACGAGCACATTGCCTGCTCTGCTGTTTGCTGCAGGTTGAAGATCAGTGCTCCCTGTGGGTGTGATTAGCTCCTTCTGGAAGCTCAGACAAGATTTTCAGTTTTTAAAATGACTTTCTATTTACCGGTACAAGCATTTAACAGCATGCAGCTTCCTAAAACGTGATTCCCCCCTCACCCCCTTCTCGATTAGTCTCAGAAGAAGGAATACCCTCATAAGAATAAATTAGTGAGAAAAGACTGAGCCCCAGGTGTAGTCTTATCTCAGACTCAGATTTTGCATACACTTATGATGGTGCAAGCTACTGCACTCAAAGGAGAGTGCTGTCTCGGAGTGGCACAACCTGGAGGATGTTTAAAGGCATGCACTGAGTGTAACAAAATCAGCAGTTTACTGATGATGGTTCTGCTAATATGTTTATGCAAAACTTATTCTTTGATTCTCCCAAGGCATGGGTAAATGCATGCAAGCAATGTTAATGATGAGTTACAGAAGGTGTCGATGACTATGAGCACTTATTTCACTGACAGTGCTGCACGTGTAGGCAGGAACAAAGCTCAGCTATCTTTTTAGGGGAAGGCCAAAGGGCAGGGATCCACACTTGTGTTTAGGTTCTTACGTCTCACATAGGCACTGGCAGTCAGATCCTCCCCAGCTAACACCAGTCATGCTGTAAAGGCTCATGTGCTTGGAGCTTAGTCACCCCAGTCAGTGAGAAAAAATTGGTGCTTTCAGGGGTGATTCAGACTTGAGCGACCTCTCAGAGCCACATATCTCCGTGCAGGAAATCTACTTCAAATGGACTCCCAGCTGTTTTGCCACAGGTGCCCAAGGGCAACAAGTGCAGCTTTGGTGCTTCACAAGACTGCAAAGGAAGATAGCAAGTATGGCCCATAAACAAGCCCGGAGAGGAACTTTGTGTGAGACAATTGAAGAGCACTTCTGTTAGCAACTGAAACATGAAAAAAAGATGGTGCTTTACTCTCCAGGAGGGGGGAATAGAGACATTGGTGTAACCATTCTATGATTTCCAACCCAGACCTAGGAGCTGGATGGTTGTTGAACCTTCATTTCTGCCTTTCAGACTATTCCATTCCAGTGTTTGAGTGTCTTTCCCAGGATGCTGGGGATTTTTATGCTGTGAAGAAGTTTATGCCTATTTCTTAAAAGAGCACTGACTCCCATGCACCATGTGCTCAGTTTTCCTTTCTTCAAACCACCTAGCATGGAGAGGAGGAAAAATGCACAAAAAGAGTTACCTGTAGGTAATGCAAAGGAATACCTGCAAGGCTTAACCCTTGATAGAGTATGTTTGTCCTATACCCCTAGTTTAATTAACTTATTTCTAGAACTGTGCTTTCCCATTTTAGAGCAGACCAAAGCAAATATTTATTTGTAGCTGCCTGCAATGAAGTTACAAGTAAACTAATGATATAATATTTTCTCTTGGAATTTATTCTATGAAGATGACTCATACTGGACAGCTAAATGCCATCAGTGTTGTGTCAGCTTTTACTGACTAAAGTGTTTTTCCATATGTGATAGTGGACTGTTCTTATTAATGGTTGAGCTGTAAAATCTTGCTTTCCCTCTTATTTATGATTCTGGAAAAAATCCAGGGTAGCACAGTACATATGTAAGTCATTACCCTCCCTCTAAGCTCCCCCCCCCCCAAGTATGGAATGTTACTGTATTTTAATATATTACAGAAATAAACAAATGTTTTACATGTGGGGGGATGAGTATTAAATCAGAGATGACTCAAAGGGCAAAGGGGTTTAACAGAGTTTGCTGTGCCTGCAAATCTCTGAAGCCCAGGGGGTATGGTGAGGGGTTGTGGCTGTGCTGCTGCACTCTGCTCCCCCTCACTGATTTGGCCATGTCCAGTTCTACATAGTGGTAGGCTCAGTGTTCAAGCAAGATTTCAGGGCTGGTCTTTAAAGGGGTCAGGATATCTGATGGGTTTTTCTATTATGTGGTCTGTGTTCCTTACTACTGTATCCCAAAGCCTGAGGTGAGGAGCCTTTCCTTCCGGCCAACAGCTGCTACAGCACCTCCTCAGAGAGCTCCCATCCTTGAAGCCCCCCGAGGACCACATGCAGACCCTGTGTACTCCTGTTCCGACCTTGGTGGCTTCAGTCAGCCACTGTCATTGTGTCCACATTTCTTCTCACTGAGACAAGTAAAGGAAGGTGGAAATTAAATACAGAGACACTCCTGAGAATAGAGACTTCCCGCGTGCCTGTACATTTTAGCTCTCTTCCCTTCCAGCCCCTCATATCTTACATCTCCTTTTCCATTAGTGGCCCAGTTTGCAGAGCTGAACTATAGAGATCTCCTTTCCTGAGGAGCTGTGACTTGAATGCCCTCACGCTGGGGGGTGAGCTGTCCCTCGGCTGTTGGCTCCCGCCATTGACAGTGTCACCATCAAGAGGGCTGGAGTCTTTTGGAGAGCTCTTTTAGCCCCATCAGGTGCAGGACCATGGCCTGTGCATCACTGGGTGCCATCTGTACTGGCGAGAAGAAGGGGCTGCTGGAAACTGATGGCACACACTGTTTCCTTCCTTCTGTCTGGACTCTTTCACCTAGCCTCCCTCTACCTGTGGACAATCCCAAGGCTGTTCCCTACCCATCAGCCTACCTGTAGGCACTGAATCCATGCCTAAAGATGCTGTGTGGATAAGGGAGCCTAACTTGGGCCATCAGAGATACCTGGTAGGTGGTCACCAAAGCGTTGTGTATCACATCTTCCCCCCATGAGGTGCCCAAGTGCCCCTTTGAAATCAGGCCTTGATTTTGCCATGCCAAACTCTCTCGGCTCAAGCATTTCTGCTTGGATCAATTCTCTGTCACACAGGGAGCGAGGAAAAGAATTCTCCCTCCTACAAGAGCATTTTCTTCCCTCTGGATCAATGCATACAACTGCATTTTACATCAGTGGGAGCTCTGTCAGAGATCAAGAGCAGTAAATGGCCTAATGGAAAGAATAATAATGCTATCATGTGTACACATCATTTCTCATCCATCTTGTAGGTTTAAAGATCTTCCTCTTGGTGAGCTCACTGGTCATAATGCTCACCCTCAGTTAATTCATACATGTTAATTATCTTTTCAAAGACACTATCAAAAATCAGGAGGAAAATGGAAAAGTGCAGAATGTGCAGACTGGAAGCTGAAATGAGATGCTCTAAAAGTTGTCTTCCCTTCTAGGAAATATAATAGGCAATGTAATTTTAAAAACCCCAGTAACTTTTATTAAAAGTTCCTTTGTTTAAAAAGTATGATCCTGAGATTTAATTTCATCCAGCTGTAATGTAATACTTTATTGACCTCAAGTTGGTTTACACAGGTTTTTTTTCTACCTCTTAATTATAAGAGGCACATCCTTATAAGCCACTGGATTATTTGCTAATGCAACACTTTCATTGTATTTCAAGTGGGAAGAAAATCTATTTGTTGTGGGATTTTATTTTTCATAGTGGTTTTTTTTCCTGGATGTTGCATCTTTGTGGGTACTTTTCATCTAATACAGTATCAGCCTTCATGATGGGGCTAACTGCTTCCTTGATATTCACTTGAAGCTGGATAATAAAGTAGGGAAGAATAAGAGAAAGACAATAGAAATAGAAAAGTCTGCATATATCTGGCTGTTAATTTTCTAGTAGCAGCATCATTATGTCCCCCCAAAACTGCTACTCTGTTGGAGATTTCACTCTCGTTTTGATATGTTCTGGCTCAATGGACACTTAAAAGGATTATTGTTATTTTTTCCTTTTGCTTAAATAGCAAAAATATTCTGGCACTCTCACAGATTCAGTGGCCTCATTCACTTGCAGTTCACACAGAAGGGATGCAAGGAAAGCTAAATTATTTTCTGTATTTATTTTGTCAGCCAGCAAAATAGAAAACATCATCTTGTTACTGTAAGTGGTCATTAAAAAGAAATTATGAGTTTCTTGATAGTGTAATTCATAAATTCTTAAAAAAGGCGGATGTTAAAAGTGTGTGAGAGTGTAAAAAGTTGTACTGGACTGATTTTCAAGGAATATTCTGTCTATGTCAGGTATCACCATATACTCAAATTGTGGAAGACCCCCTGCACAATGAATAAAATCATATCCTGTATTAAGGAACCACAATAAAAGTATATGTGTCTTGTTTCAAAATATACTAAAGAGCTAAAATTAAACATGTCCTTCCCCTCCCTCAGCTGATTCACCTCAGTCTTCAGTGGGGAAACAGAAGCACTTCTGTACATGACACAGTAAAACACAGAAACTCAGACTATTGATTGAAAATGATTTTAGGGTAATTGCTGTTTGCATTCATTCTGCTCCTTGGAGATGAATGAGTTGCTATGAACCATATGCTCAAATCTGTGATGACTAAACCAGCCTTGTTTGCCTGGATGGAGAGATGAGTCTCGGAGAATGTGAAGGGTTACAAGGAGGAAAGAGACACTTTAACATGAAGCCTGCACCAGTGTGCTGTAGACCTTAAACAGAAGGGATAACTTCTTCCATGGTAGGGAGGATTTCATGCAGAAATTCTGAAATTTTAAGAGTAGGCAATTGGGATTTAATCCATGTTATGAAACAACATACCAGAAGATGCTTTTCCACTAGAACAGTTGGGAAGAACTTGTCTTGTCCAGCAAAGTCTCAGGACAAAGGAAAACATATTAAAATGTTCAATATTTTCCCCATCAACAACACAGGGAAACACAAGGCAAAAAGCTGAAATGCCGGCTGTGGAGGGGGATGTGTGGCTCCATCAGATTCTTCATCAGGGGCCAGAAAAGATGCATGTCAGGTAGCAGGCACCACTCATTGGTAGTTTGGAATGATTCAGAAAACGGGAAGAATTATTAAGACCATACGCCATTTCAGGTCCTGCATTTTAACTCCTTTGAGCTCCCATTAATGAGCAAAACCAGCTCATTTCCAGTTTCCAGAGCGCTCCTTGAGTCAGGCTCTGAAGCAATTTCTTTTGCAGAGGTCAGGGCTGAATCTCACAGAGGTTAAGTGCCTTTCCCAGGACTGCAGTGCGACAGCAATAATGGCTGTGGGGACTGATGACGAAGATAGGTCACACAGCAAAACAATTGCAAGTCAGGAAAGGAATCTGGGCCATGGGGATGTTCAGACCCCCGCACAGCCAGACCTACGCTAACCATGGTGGGAATCAGAAAGAGGACATTGTTCCTTCAAACATCTCGGGACTGAATGTTTATCAACATGGAATCATCTTCAAATTTTTTTAAAATACGGTTCAGCCCAAGGCTTTTCTGGATATCAGCAAAGGAGTTAAAAAAAACCAGTGAAGACTAATGAGTCTTTAGTAGAAATGAACTCTTTTATTTCAAAGTTACATGATAGATGGCTGCAAATCAAAATAATTTGAAAAAAAGCAATGGATTCCATTTTTATCTGGAAAATAAAATCATATAACAAAAAATTGAAAAAACTCAGAAAACATCCACCAGAAGACATCGCTATCCAGACTCCTCTAGGAAAGTATGAAAAAAGATAAGATCAAAGGTAGATGCACCAACTGGCTTGAACCATGTTTATACATAACATCTTCCATGTGTTCTTCTTTCAAAAGTAGATTAGCATTGGAAATGATTCAAACACTTCTTCAAAATGAGCAATGCAGCTTTAGGATTACCAACATGAGGATGAGAAAATACATAGAAAGAGGTTCAGATGTAGATTAAGGGCTGTAAGAGAAGCTGTTGTAAAGCCCTTGTTTTACATTTAAAGATGTTGGGGAAGATGTCCAGACATCTGGATACAGAGAGTTGCTTGTGTCACACAAGAACCTCAGCTGTGGATAGCAGCAACCAACAAGAGCAGACCAAGAAGAAGGAGAATTATGCTGACCTTCTGGCAAAGAGAAACAGAATCATATTCTAAAATCTCTTACTTATATTATATTTTGAGTGGGAGAGAGGGACAGAATACACATTTGACTTAGCTTTTAGTACACTTTTTCCTGTTTTGTTCCTCTTGTGTCACAAGAATGCTCTTATTTAACGGGCTAAAATAAGCCTGGGAAATGAGGGTACTTACCTTCTGTGTGGAGCCCAGATGTACAGACGGAAGCAAAGGGAACCCGCCAGCAGCTCCTTGAGGCCAGGATTCACTGGAGTTTTCTAACTTCTACACATGTCACAGTGGTTCAACAGTGGCCTGCATTCACTAGAAAATTCTAGTGTGTTAGATTATGCACAGGGAGTGTGTAAGAGCCTCTCTGCTGACCTCATCCCCACAGTTTGGGTTTCTTTGTTTCATAGGAAAGAGAAGGAGGTGAGAAATGAAGACGTCAGCTTGCATGAGGTCAACACTTCCCCGGCTGTTTTTGACCAGCAAAGTTGTCTTTGCTCCATTTGAGAAAGCTGAAGTGAACAGGTGCCTGTGCAGAACAGATCCTAAGGAATGGTAAATATGTTGGCATTCAAAATACACTTCAAAATACAATGTGCCAGACCTGCTGTTCAAAGAAGTTACAGGTCCTGCCTCAGCCCACCCCCTGAGTACATGCTTTGCTTTGAGTCCCACTGAAATCAATGTCCTTTTGAAGTGTGCTTTCCAACACTTTCAAGAAGCAAAAGGGAGATATCAAAAGGTTAACTTAAAGTAATGGCACTATGAGGTATATAAATTTTAAGCCTGGATCTATAGTCTTCCCATCTGCAGCTGTATAGATGGGCACATTTCTTTTGATGCTTGCAGCTGTGTCGCAGCACACCAACATTTAAAGATTGCTCCTCCTGATTTACGGCTTGAGTGAATTTCTCTTGTTGAAACAGAAGGCACAAAGGAGCTTCTGCAGTTCAGGCCAGACTGAGGACTCGTCTGGTTGAACCTCTGCTGCTGTCAGTGCTGGGAGAGCTGCCAGTGACAGGCAGGTGGGAAGACACCCGGGTGAAGACAGGATTACTTGGACTGCGGGTGAGTAGGTGTATGATGCTGAAAAGCTTCAGGGGAAAGCAAACTGCAGCCTGCCTCCAGCATGGGGATGCCTCACCCTGCTGTGCCTTCAGCTGTATCGTCTGGCACCTTATGTGAGTGGCTGGGCAACAGGCTCCAGCACTTTGCAATGACATTGCCCTGTCTGCCCATGGGGTCATGTAACATTGGGTCAAAATCATCCCTATCATTTCCTTTCACGTGTCCCTGCAAAGCTCATTCTTCACATTCTGCCGCTCCCAGATCTCCTCCAGAGCTCTGAGTTTCTAAGTTTCTCATCCTCTTGAACATCTGCCTTTCATCTGGTTTTCCCCGAGATGTATTATGTTTCATTTTCTCAGTGAATGTCACTTTGTTATTTTTCAGCTGGTATGTTAAGATTCCATCTATCCCCACTGGTGTTTGCAACATTAATGTCTGGNAACAGATTTCTGAAGCAAGTCTAAATATGGAAGTTCTCATGGGAAAGGAAGAGAGAATGCACCTATAGCAAAACCAAAAGCTAGGATGAATGAAAAATGAAACACTGGAGGTGATTTCCTTATGGCAGGTACCTGTTTATTTTAGGACAAAAGGAGTTACTGTAAAATCCATTAGCTAGTGTGTTCTGACCACTCCCTCTTAACATTAATATTAAAGAATACTTTTGATTTTATTATATATTTATATAAATAGTTTGTATTTACATTAAATTTATATTATCACATATTTAAAGGTACAACTCAGACTGATATGAAGGCTAATGAGGAGATAAGTTTGCTCTAGCTGGCTAATCTGTGCTAAAATAGTTTCCCTTGTCTAGATTAAGGTCACAGGTCCATGACTGCAAGCAGTTGTAGTAGCTGATTGAGTTTCCCTCATCAGCTGACCTGCAGTACTGGTTGCGTACCTACTCTGAACTCACCATGACATTGAATGCACATAATTTCCCAAAGGGGACCCTTGTGCAAAATCTGAGTCACAGTTTATGTTAAGATGTACATGACAAGTAGTTGCTGTGACCATAGTTGGCATTTCCAGCAGAGGATGTGCCTAATTTTTGTGACACAAGTACGTCTTTTGATGCCATGACGTCTGGGTTTTGGATCACTCATCAGTCCTTTGATCCTTTAAGAGTCACAGAATCTACGTGAGGCACTGCTGATAGGCAGTCTGAATAAAGCCCCTTTCTCTATCTAATCTGACTGGGCTGATGTAATGCACGATACAAGCCAGCATCTTCACGAGATAGGAATCTAGGAGCGGCTTATGTGGCTAAGCCTTATACCAGACACTGCCGGGTAATGCCGACTGCATGGGGGAATTAACTAGAGGAACAGTCAAGGCTCTTTGATTAAGGGATTGCATCAATTGTTATAAGATATATTTGCAATAAAGATCTGTGGTTCCTGCTAGTAGGTCGGTATCAGTTGTGGCTAAGAACGCTATCTTGCCATCTGTTCTTGGCAACAATTGTACAATCCTTTCTTTCAAGTCGCAGATATTATTACACTTACTCAGCCTTTGTCAGTTCAGGACTTGACCATTATAATGTTCCCTGCAGGATGCTGCTCGCTGCGACCATCTGGAAAAAGAAGCTAGATTAGTATACAGCTGCTTGCTTATTCAGTAGCATTTCATACCACAAATGTCTTACACATCTGTCTTGTCGCCTGCCCCAGCTATTCATTTGAGGGTGTGGTGGGAGGTGCTGCTTTGAATCTATACAATGCTGTGCATGCAGACAGAACTATGCTAAAGGAACACTAACTAGCCTGCAAAGTGGGGCACAATTTCTAGTTTGGAAGCTTTGCAAGAAGCCTCTGGACTTCATTAAATATAGGGTAAAGCAGACCTCCTGTCTCAGGCTGCATGAACACAACCCGTCCCCACCAACTAAATTTCTAACCTCTTTCTCTGAATTGCCCCCAAGTCAGATTACTGTGATATCCCCCAGTCACTGTGATGAGTGGCACTGAAAGGATGGTGTCCACCAAGTGAACAGCTGTTCTGTGTTTTGTTTCTCATTATCCAACATGTGGCCCACTGCCCCACTGACCACACATTATCCAAGCCTTTCTCAGAGACAGATTTGTTCCTTTCCTCATGTTCCCTTTGGTGTCACTCATTACTGTGATGTGGTTATTAATCAATTTATTCTCACAGACTCATTTGTTGGGGAGGTGGTGATTATGTCTTCATCTTGCTTGACTGTGGTTGTTAAATTCTTTTGGGTTCTCACCTGCTCTGAACGTGTTTCAAAAGCTTTCAAAAGCTTTCACCTACCAAAGCTCCCTGCTGCTGGTGGCCAGTGTGGCTCTCGGTGCACTAACTGAGGGCATGGTCTCCCTGTGTTTCCTGGATTTTTGGCATTCCCCTGCCTGGTGCCCAGGCTGCCTGGAGAAGGAAGTGCCCAGCTCAGTGGCAGAGGAGACAAGTATAGGCACAAATATGGGAGGTCATGGTGGAAGCATCTGAGAACTAGGACCCTGTTGTAACCCCAAGAGGACCCTTGCAAGGAGAGCAGGGAAAGAGGCATAAAGACTAAAGTAAGGCCACTGGCTCTGCTCCCTGTGGTGCTGCAGAGACTGCACCAAGGACTAGGAGAGGAGGCTGGATGAAGGATGAAGAGCTCAAAGGCTAGAAAGTAGTTAGAGTCGGAATGGTTAGGATACCAGGAGAAGGAGGTGTGGATGAGAAAAGAAGCAGCAGAGGCTAGGAGAGGCTGGAGCATGTTCTCCACCCTGGTCTTGGACAAAATCCACCCTCGCACTCCTCTGTTGGCAAGAAACAGCCTTTAAACTCACCCACAAACTGTGCTATCACCCTCATCTTCTCACTGGTCCAAAGATTGGATGGCAACCTATCACTACTATCAATTACTCCCACAGATCAAATGTCTGAGTCACTCTAAGTCCTGGAGGATCAATCTACCACAGACCACATCTAACCTGCTGGCTTCTCAAGGCACATCTTACCTGTGGAGGCAAGGTAGAAATTAAAATTCAACTCACAGTTGAAAATCTTTGGAGCTGCTGCCATACCACGTGTTGTATTTTCCCAGGTAACATTCAGGTAATTTGTGGCAGCAATGAACGCGCAGCTCCTCTGTACGTAGCTACAACTACATGAGGACATCACACAGTATTTGCACAGCCCGTTAGCTGCATAACTGGTCTTTTGTACACAAAATGTCTGATTCAGCAAGTTCTTAAATCATGTGTCCCACTTTCTGCATGACTCTGAAAATCGGGTCTGATGTCATGCACCTCTGAAAAATCAATTTTTGTCATAATTCATGGTTTTTCTGTCATCTGAATTCTCTTTCTGGATTTGTCTGAAATTCTGTGCCTGAAGCAGAACATCAAGGAAACATACAAGTTCTTATAAATTATTACGTTTGTTAAACAATTATCTTTTTGTGGCTTAAAGTGACACTATCGCTGTTTTCCATTTTTTATGCATTATTACCCCACAAGAAAGGACTACCCCTGTAAAGTATAAAAATCTGCTCCTAAAACTACCCATGGTTTGAGAGTTTTTTTCCTCTTTTGGTTAATGAGAATTAAACAGGACATCAGAAAAAGCCACATTTCACACCATCTATTTACTCCTATATCTTCCCTTAAGCTCCATAAATTGTATGGGCACAACATTCAACTTCACAAGTTTGTTCGTAAATCACAAATACCCTAAATTGGCATGATCCCACAAAGCCTAGCACACACTTTATCCAAATACATGGCAAGCAATTCGTCCAAATAACAATTTTATATCTAGTTCATGTGCACAGATCAAGATTAGTGATTCAGTGATGCCTGCTGAAAAATGGGAAAAATTATCTGTATTATCAAAATCTAGGAGTTTTCCTTGCATTTAGGGACAATAGTTTTTGGCTGGAGTTCTCTAAACTGCATCTTGCCCTCCTACTCCAAGTAATGTGCATGACAGACTTCACCTCTGGCTTCCACAGAGATGATTGATTGTATTTGGATATCAGGGACCATATTCCTGGGTCTCAGGAAGTTTGTGAAGGCAGAGAGCTCGTGGCTCCCCCAGTGACTCACAGAGGATGTATATGCCAATTGTGATGGAAAGAAACCATGACCTCTCTTTTTGTCTTCAGAAGTTTTAAAGATCTGTCCATGGAGAGGCAATTTGGGAATAAAATAACCTTTCTGTTTTCTAGGTTGCAGTCTGAATAGGCAGAGAAGGGGGAAACCACTGTCAATAAATACAAAGCTAAAAATAGGAAGACCAAAAGCCTCAGCAGGACTGTGGAAAAATCTTTAAGGTGGAAGTAAGAGTTATTTATAAGTTTGGGAGTTGAGAGGGGAGAAAGAGGTCAGTAGAAGACATTGCATTATTTACATAGTTTGGGTTCCAGAAATTACTTTCTTGTGCACACAGCATCATTAGGAGGTGTTTCTGCTCACGTTCTGGGTCCTGGCTACTTTTGGTGCCAACATGTCACGCCATGCCAGGAAGCATGTTTCTGGGCATTCCTGGGATGTAAGAGCTACAGGACTTGTGAGTGGCAGCTCCAGTGTAGATAGAAGAGATTCCTACTTGTGGATACGTGTTTTGCAAAAGCACTTTTTGGAGGCTGAAAGCAGGTCAAGCGGCCTCCACAGGTATGGTCCTAACTAGTAGGTAGTTTGATGGAATTACAGACAGATGCCGGCCTAGGCTGGAGTCACATTCTGCAAACTGAAGTGCAAAGGACTGAGTTTTCTAAATTTGTTACCTAGGATGTATCCAGACATCTCCACAAAGGAAGGTGAACTTTGAGGATTGGTACTGGCTTAGGCCACGTACCATTAAGCAAATAGCTCTGTGCAACAGGGTAAGATGCTGGAAACTTGGCGTTTACATGGGACACATTGGTCTCATTCTAGTCTCATCCCATTAGCACACCACATGTGTCACTAGGGAACACCTTTTAATTTTTATCAGCAAGAGATCCAGCTGGTGCCTCTGACACTACTCCGGGATGTGAACCTGAGCATGGAAAGTGGAGGTGCCTAGGGGATGCATTTGAGAAACTCTTCCCAGCGCAAACAAAAACTCAGTTGTAGACACATCCTTAGACTAATAATTTTCATACACCTGAAGTAGCTACCATGATACCTACTCCTCAGTCTGAGTAGTGTATTGAAAATATGAGGTCTGAGACAAAACCAAGAAGACTGACCTCATTTACACTTCTAAAATTTGAAATATGTATAGGTTTTCCCCTCACATTTTCAAAGAAAATAGAGGGAATATTTCTTTCACAAGAGATGTCACACTTTTTTTTTAATCTTTACTCTTAAAAGTAATAAAATACTTGGCTATTGACCAGCACAAACAAATTCTGCATTATAACAACTGTTACAATTTTATTTAATGAGAAGTCTTGGGCAAGCTAAATAACAGATGGATATTTCAGCCTAATGTAATGTAATAGAATATAAATGACCAGCAAGTGTGTATTTAAATATCTCCTCTTGGGCATATTTTTAATTGGCTATTTACATTAATTCTGAGTTAAATTGCTAGTGAATTTCATGAGGAATTTAATCTAGTTTGCCATATATGAGAAAGAAGAACAACAGCTATGCAGGAGGTGTGCCCTGGTGGTTTGAGTGGAGCTCTTTGGCTGTGGAAGGACACCTCTGAAAAGTTGCCTGTGCAGAGGAACATCGGAAGGAAATGTTGGGTCAGTCAGTTCCTGGATGAAATAATTGACAACATCCCAGGGAGGAGCACTAACACTTCAGAGGCCTGATTTACTCCTTCCCACACAAAAACAACGGCACCGGCTCAAGTGCGGGACAGTGAATTGCAATGTGGAGGTGGGAAGGCGCACCCGGGGTCGTAATCACTTAAATGGGCTTTGCTACATGAGGAAATGAGTGAGATAAGGAGCAATGAGGTGGAAACGTCTCTTGCTGAGGCTGAAGCTTGAAAAGCAGCGGCAGTCCTTCAGCAGCTAATTTAACAGTCATATTGCATATCAAAGAGACCCACTGACTTTTGGAGTGCACAGAATAAATAATTGATACCTCACCAGGGGAACTATCACGTCTCAGCCGTCAAGCTGATGGGAATTAGCCTCATTGGAGGGGATGTTTGCAAGGCCAGACCATAGGCAATACTGCTGATGAGCAATTCGGCTGTGACATAATGCAGAAGTTAACAACATGTCAGTATTTTGTTATACCATTTTACTCTCTGCTCTTCATTAAACCCTTCCAGCATCTGAAAAGTCATTTCATTCCAATCACCGCTGCAGTTGTTGGAGCCCTCTGACCCTAGCAGTCTGGTCACAAGGGTGTCATGACATTCCTACAAGAACAAAACAGCTCTCTGAAAAGCGTGTAGGCAAGAGAGACACTGCACAGGCCATTTCCACTGTGAAACTTCTTGGCTGTTTCTGCATTTGGGAATGAATATACTAAAATTATTTTTTAAAATAAAGGCTCAGGGTCAGGATCCTGCCAATAGCACCTCAGAAACAGGATGGTTCAGCGTCACCCACCAGTTTGTACATAAGGACATGCCTTTGGATGGGTAAAATTGACTGTAAAGCCTGTAACCAGAGGTTTCATTTGTATTGGCCTGGGGACTAACACTTCACCAAGAGAAAACCCCATTGCAGACCATTTGGTCAGAGTCAGTGCCTCACTACTGGACTTGGAGTCTAGATGAGGGATGTGAAAATAATCTGGGAGTACAACAAACACTGCAGGGAATAGCTATGAACTGGGACGGCAGTGAGCCAGGCTACCCTATGAAATGGCTGCGCATCTTAGTCTGATTCTTCATTCCCATGCCCTGGATCTGTCTGCATGCACCTAAAATTCAGAAGAGAGATTTTGCCAGACACCTGAGACAGCAGAAAAACAAACTCTGGTAGAAGTAAATCCACCCCCCATCTTTATCAGCTCTCTCTGCAACAGGGAAAAGGAGACATAAAAAGTTTTTTATTTCTCAGGGATAGGTTATTAGACCTGTTAGCTATTAGATAGCTATTAGACCTGAGAGCTCCTGAGTATCACAGTGATGACTGCTGAGACCTTTTATGGATACAGAGCAAAGGTACGCTCTATCACCATGTCAGGGGGCTGAAAGATTGTAGCACCTCTCACTCACTTCTCAGCAGTGCAAGCTCTTGGAACACAGTGTGCTGCTGCAGCCAGCTCCCAGCTCCGGCCCCAGCCTGCAGCTGTTCCTTGAGGAAAACAGCCCAGGTCATTGATTCCACCTGGGACTGGACAAGAGCATGCCCCACAGCCTGGCTCTGCATGCCATGCATGCCTCAAGCCCCCTGCAATCAACAGTGGGGGAAGCTGCGGGGAAACGGGTCAAGCCTGTCCCATTAAGTGCTAATGAATAAGCTGGCAAGAGAGGGGGTTGTTTTGTTGGCTTCCTCCTGAGAGGGAGCCTAATGTAACTAAATCCGAAGACAAAGGTGAGCAGGTCATTCCTGCTTTTGGTGGCCTCAGGTCGCAGCTCTTTCCACTGGCACTGGGTCACAGCCTTTTGCTGACCAGGGAGCTGGGTGAAGCTGCTGCACTTGCCCAATGTCAATCAGAAATGGGGCAGGGAAAGGCCATGAACTGGTTCATGTTATCCCCAGAAAACAGGATGTGCTGTGCTGCACATCACCTTCAGAAATATTTGAGCTGTGCCTTAAGATTTGGAGGCCTTAAGCCCCCTTAAGGAGGCTGATGTTTTAGAAACATGGAGGTGTTCTTAAAAAATGGTAATATGGCTGGAATCTGTCATGTTCCACATGATCTACATCCATGGAAATCACCACTTTGCAGTTTGTACTGTTTTTAAAATCCTGGAGCTAAGGTCAGAGGTAGTAGCAGTGATGCAGATTACCTGACATTGCATTGTAATAAAAATAGTGATTGGGAAATTGTCACCTTATTAATGAGCAAGACCATTTTACCAAAGTTTCTGGAAACAGAAATGCCATCAGTGAATATATTCTCCCCAAACTTCTCTGTATTTACCTCTGTACAGGTGAATAACTAAATAAATGGGCACTGGGAAATAAAGTGTCTTACTCAAAGTCCTACAAAAGACCCACTGCCTTGCTTTTGGCATTCAGGGCCGGTACACACGTTGGGAGCAGTCTCACCCCACATTCCTTCTTTTTTCTGAGATTATTGCCCCCAAAGGCTGAGCTCTCTGGAGGTGCTTGTGTCTTCCCTGTTATGGTAGAGGGAGCCTCATCTGAGTAGATGGGAGGCACTGGAGACAACTCAGCCTCTTCTGAGACACAGTCCAATACCTTTACAATGATATTAATCGCCATTCCCAACTGTGCTATTCAGTCTTGGATCAGGATTTAGCATGCTTGCATTTCATAATCTGCCACTGAATTCTAGAATAATCCACTCCAACCACTGTAGTAGACTCTCCAAATTAAAATGCTGTTTAACAGGAAAATGAACTTCTAGAAATGTATTGCAAAATTAGAATTACCCATAAAATAAAATAATTTTGATGTGACATATCTGGCTGTAAATTTGCCTTGCAACAGAAATATTCATAATTACAGTAATTTGCAGCTCAGCCTCTTACTGTAGTTATATGATCCCGTAATTGCTGAGTTGTCTGCAAAGCGCTGGTTGTGCTAGCTAAACCAGTTTGCTGCTTTAAAGGAACAGACTCTGAGCCAGCTACAGTGCGTCCTGAAGCCATGGAAAACTTCCTAGAGACTGCAGTGAGCAGTGGGCTGGACCTTCAGCTGGAAGGGAGGATATTCACTCTCCTGCAGAACTGTTTCAGTAACATTTGTTCAGAAGTATGGAATACTGGGATGGAGACAGGTATTGGTTAAAATTGTGTAAAGCAACCTCTACTGTAAATCACTGCATCTTAACTGAGCAGTTCTGGGTTTATGCCAACACAAATGGAAAATACTCTGGTCAACATTATGGATAAAACTTTGGCTTGTAGTTAGGATACCAAGCTGTTGATTTCCTCCAGTTCAGAAATGAATGTTCACTTTCTAGGAGCCACAATGAGGAGAGGTGTAATTCAATAAATACTACTTCCAGATTAAATAAGCATACATCCTCAAAACCATAGAATATTTGAGCTCAACTGCAACTAATGACTTTGAAAAGATCGTCTGTTTCTGCTGATTATATAAGAAATGGCATAACCCATGGAGGTGCCTTCTTAATAACAACAGTAAGCAAAGAACTTGCAAAGGAAAGGAGAGCCTGAGGTTCAGGTCCTTGATCTCAGGGCAGCATCTGCATTTATTTTTGGGTAAAGCAAAAAAAAGAGTCCTAACATTTGCTGCTCCTAAACCCTGTGCCTTTAAAGTTGCTCTCAGCTAGTTCAACCATCTTACTTCCATAAACCTGTGTCCCAGGGAGGTTTACATTCAGCAAGAGCAGAGACTGGACCACCTGTGGAAATGGGATTTTTCCTGGGAGACCGTGGGCTTGGACTCCTCTAGATTTACGTCTGAAGAGATTTTCCATCTCCTAAGAAAGCCTTCTTAGAACCAAGCTGTCAGAGGCAAGCTGTGCTGTATGGTCAGACACTATGTAATGCTGGTGGGACTAATAAATAAGAGATAGGTTTTGGTTTTTTTATTTTTTTAAGAATTAAACCCTTTTTGTTTTGTTTTGTTTTGTTTTTTAAATAATGGTTACTACTACTACTATTTAAGCTATCTTTCTTCTGGGCTGTAAAATTATTGTTATATTCCATCTCATATTTTATGACACTAGAAAAAGAGAAACTTGCAAGAGGTAGGTTTTTATACTTTGGCCAATGTTGTAGCCATGCCTGTTTAGTCAAATTTATTGAGCACAGTGTTTGAATGATAACTCCTCTATTATCTAATGTGTGTCAGCAATGATCACCCACTTATGAAGCACTTATTGAAGCCAACAGCATGAGGTTTCTTCACAAAAAATCTGTGCCCAAGGTTGGCCAAGTACCAACCTAATTCAGCTAAGAGACATATGCAAGGAGAACTTTCTGTTGTGCCTGGGGAAGAAGCAATTAAAAAGCTACTTAACCCAAAAGCTCAGGAGAGTCCTGTGACAGTACCTGTTAGCAGCCTGAGCTTTGCTGCTGATGGGATGTCTGCTTGGAAATGCCCTATCCATCCAGGCTCATACATTACAGCATTTCATTATGCTCACTGTAACTTAATACCTCCTACAGCAAGCAGGCTCCTGGCACATAAAAATGAAACCAGCTTGTGTGGACACTCATTGCTGTGAGGAACCCTGAGTGGTGTGCCACAGTATTTTATATTACAGGTTTTCTGGCAGTTGGTTATTAATACTGGTATTATCAGAGAAATAAAATATGGCTATTCAGCTTGTGTAAATCCTCTCAAAAGACTATTTCAGTATGTGACCTCTGGAAGGAGAGTTCAGATGCATGTACTGCACCTTCTCCCTTTTCCCTGGGCCAAGCAGGGAAGCTGCGAGTCAGGCTTTGCCCAATAAGCTTAAGAAGTTTGTTCCTCCTTCTGGCCTTGTACCATCAGGCTTATCTCATCACTTGTGTTTACCTATATTTCTGTCACTGTAGTTTGAACAATGTTGTACATTGCTGACCTTCCTGAGTAGGAAGGAGTCTGACTTCAGAAGCTGATTGCTTCTGACCTGGAATTTGGGATTGTTCATCCACATTGTAATGCATCCTCTTCCTCTGAAATCTGTATCTGGAGCTGCTTGTCCTTCTCCCCTCTCATCCCTAGCAAGCCCTCACCTCCTCCTCACTATCCTTGAGGGTCAAGTCTGGGATGCTGCAGGTGGGAAGGAGAAAGATGAGGTGAGATTGTAGTTGCTGCCACACAATCAACAAAGAGAGCTGCAGGGACAGCTGCTGCTGCTGGGGGGGGGGGCCAGCTCCATCCTGCCCAGTCTGTCCTCTGCAACCCAGTGGCAGCTGCATCACTGCAGACACTGTGCCACTTTCCTTCTAACAAACAGGCCAAGGGGAAGGGTCCTACAAGCCACCTTCAACCTGTAAGCCCAAGAGCAAATGATTGGCCAGTGTTTCTTCTGGAAGTAATGGGTTGTGGTAGAGGAATATAAAGACCCAGAGTGTTCTTGCAAGCTGCAGTGAGCAAAATCACCCCTCCCTCCTTCCTGCATGCCCAACATCCCAAAATAAGAGTTGATGCCATCAGTAACCAGAGCACTGTGCCAGCTAATGGACTAGCAGTACGAGGTGCACTGCTACAACCTCAACAGAGAGACCTGTTAGAGTAGGACTTCATTCAGCTCTGTTCCTATTCTCAATTTTTTTGTTTGTTACAGGTAGGTCTTTGGGGTGGCATAAATATAAGTACCTCTTTCTGGATGGTTCTTCCATCCTCTATCCTATATCTTTTTAATTTTTTAACACATACCTCTCTGCGGTTTTCAATTACAAATACCTTTCTCCTACCTAAAGAGCTGACAGTACTGATTCCTGGTGTCTAATATAGTGGTTCCCACACAGGGAGACCCTGGTGCCTACAGTGGTAGAGCTAGAGTCCACAGACAAACTGCAATGGGTCCCATGCTGACCTTCAGTACAAGATACCAAGGATCCATCTTCTCAGCAGTTTTCTTGGTTGTGTTCCAAACTTTGGGTCAATTTTATGCTATCATTTTATATAATCTATTTTTCTCCTCTCTAAAAAAAAAAAAAAAAAAGCCATGACAAGAGGGTTGTTACATCAGTAAGAAAAGCAGTAAAAACATTGACTTTATGGAGTCTTCTGCCCTGGGCTGTATGTTTTGTAAAGCACTTTTTCAGTCAGTGCCAGGCTAGGATTATGAAGTGTGATAACCAGATGCAGATAATCTGCATGTACAAAGCTGAATAGCTGGACAGTGCAAATGGCATTGATTCTTGTCATACTTAATGAAAGTTATTATTCTGACCTGTACACTTCCTTAAATTTCAAAGTAGTGTGTGGTGTTTTATCTTGATGACTTCCTGGCCCCATATTGCTTCTGTTCAAGACAACAGAAATTTTCTCAGTGATTTCAAAGCTCAAACCAATGGTGTCAATATCAACTGCACCATAAGGATATTATCTTGGAAGAATTACCTGAACAGGAGTTCCCTGAACAGGAAGAACCACAGCACGTGTAATGGCACCAAATATTTGCCAAATGACTTCATGTGGATTCGCATGTCCATCATAGTTTTCACAGCTAATGTGGCAGCAAGTAGATGCTCAGCCAGGCTCATTTTCAGGTGTCTGTTTCCTCTAGATTGAAGCCAAAGTCCAGATCTGTTGGCAGTGACTTTGTAAAGTTTCAGTAGAGCTTATGGTTCTGCGGCCAAAGGTAAATTGTGTCATTCTTTTTAATAAAATGCTCCTTAATTGCCTTTATTCCTTTGAATAGCACATTTAATAAATAGAATATATATTTTATAAAGAAAATACTGAAAAGGAGAGTTGCCAATATAATTTTATAATCTTTCAAATCCTAAACTTGAAATTGCCTTTTGCTTGCTGTTCTACAGCGTGTCTTTACTTTGTGTCCTCTATGGCTGACAGAATAGTGTTTGTTTTAAAAAATATGAGACAGAAAACACCATGGGAAAAAATGTATTGTGAAATCTCAGCCAACCCGCAGGAAGGCTCAAGCCTGGACTGTCAACACACACAATCCCAATTCAATGTCTGCTCTTTGCAGCAGAAGAAGGCAGTGCACAACTAAGCAGAAATTAATTAGAAGACTGAAAAGAAAGAACTGAGAAAATTTTATTTCTTTCTAATCCCAATGCAAACATGGTTGGCAAATATCTGTCTACTGTGCAAGGATATAGTTTCACTTTGTAATTCCTACCAAGTAAAAGCTAAAAACTAGCTCACAGTGAAGCTATCACTTTTTTGAAAGCCCAAACAAAACTCCTACTGATTTCAGTGGAGCTAAGCTTTTGTTTGATAAGCTTATCTTCTGCTATTTCAGCACCCTGAGAAACTGATATTAGTTTTTGGAGGTTTTTCAAATCCTGCATTTCTTGGTCTGTGTAGTTCAAGTAATTTATCATAAACACTGTGAACATACAATGTGATGCTATATATTTCTTAGAATTGTGGGATGCCATTTTACTGCTTGCCCCTCACAGAGACACACTACATAAACCAGACAAAAGGCTTCTGTGTACCTCTCCCCAATGTAGAACAAAACTAGCTCTTAAACTGATTTTTCTGATTGGAGATGGATCTCAGGGTTGATGAACTGCTCAGGGCTTAAAGGTACCCACAGGCTCTGCTTAAAAATACCTCTTTGTCTTGGCTCCACCAAAGAAAACCACACCCCAACAGATTCACTCACATCTGTTTTAGATGCTTTGGACACTCTCCAAATAAAAGTCGTTTTGCTATTGCTAAGGAAAGGTTTTCATCTTTGATTATGAACTGGAAACATTGCTATGGAAGTAAATCATTAAAAAAAAGTCCAACAAAAACCCATCCAGGAACTTAAAGTGGATTTGATAGCTGCCTATGTCCAAGCTGTCACTTAAACTTTTTTTGAAGCATGATGTTCACCACAGGAGTCCAAGCTAGAACTGATGAGCAGCTGATTTCTGAGATGCTGTTCTGTTAGGTACCCCGATCTTCCCAGGTTGGTATTGCACCCCACAGTATCAGGGTCTCACTGTGTGCCAACAAACTGTAGAGTTTAAAAGACTCTTTCTTCTAGTAAGCTACTGAGGGAGCCTGAACTATATTTGCAAGCATTTAAGCATACTTTAAAAATGGTCTGGATGCAGGATGTACAGCCAGTGCCAGGCTTATCTTCCAGAAGGAGACTGCCCTTCCCAGATGGCATGACTTGCACAGAGAACTTCCTACAGTGTCATAGCAATGTACACATTGCTTATCACACAGAGAATTACATTCAGAGCATTTTGACAGCCTCTGGGGCTGTGAGTGACTAGCACTGGCTTTCCACAGAGATGTTACGGTGTTGGGGCAGGTGTGGGGCTTGGTGTGTCGCCTCCCCACCTACCTTACGTCAGTACTATAAAATCATCATTACATATGCTATTGCATTAGTAATGGCTACAGAACCTCCCTCTGCAGCTGCTGCTGCACAGAGTGGCAAGATGGTCTGTGGCAGGGCTGGGACAGCCTGGCTCCTTGCAGCTTTGTGTCTGTGAAACTCAGGAGAGCAGTGGCTATAGGGTTTTAATGCAATAGAGCTTCTCTCTGTTTCTTATACGTATCAGGAGTAAAACTTACTACAACCTTTCTCCTCTACTTCATTAAGCTTGTGCAAACTAAAGATGTTTGGGGCCTCTATCTTTTTATCAAATTCATTAAAATTCCCATATTGTCCAGAAATACATATAATTGCCAGAGTTTGGAGAAAAAAAATGGGAAAAATATGCGCTCACAGATATTTCAAATCTTTTGGAAAGCGGGTTAAAAAAATACTACATGAGATGTAGGGCTTTCAATTTCTACCATGCTGCTCAATAAGATTAGTAAAATGGTCACAGCACATTATTTATAGAGACAGTGCTAGGGCAGTGCTCCTGGACATCCTGCTGGCAGGGGCCCTCCTGCTCAGTAGAAAAAGCCTTTCATGAGAAGGATGCCGGTCATCATCACTGCCCTACAGTAAGGTTTCTAGATGCTGTCCACACACTGGAAACCAGAGGCATAGGTTTAAATGCTGTCTGTGGCAACTTGTGACCAAGATCTGGGTGTAGTTATAGTCACCTTATTAGTTCCCTGAAGGTATTCAAGTGCTTTTCTGAAAGATGGGGGTTTGCACAAGGCAGAATAGAGAGATACTGAATCACTGAATGGTTTGGGTTGGAAGGAGCCTTGAAGACCATCCAGTTCCAACCCTGCTGCTATGGGCAGGGACACCTCCCATTAGACCAGGTTGCTCAAAGCAGCCATCTAACCTGGCCTTTAACACTTCCAGGGATGGGATCCAAAACTTCTCTGGCCAACCTGTGCCACAACTGCCTCACCACTCTCACAGTAAAGAAATTCTTCCTAATATCCAATCTAAATCTATAATCCTCCCATTTAAACTCCTTCTGTTTCTTTAGATCAGCTGAGGCAGAGGCTCTAAGATTTCTGGTATTCCTGCAAAACTGAATATGCTTGGATTTGTTGTCCACACCCATTGTTTATGCTGTCTTTATTACTAATTTACCAGGTGAGCAGGTTGTAAGTCTGTAAAAAGTCTGCTGCCTTTGAACAAGCAGAATCCCTTTCACAATACAGAACAGGAGCTGGTTTTGGGTTCTAAAAATTTATTTATTTAACAAATATGTACTTCTTTTTTTGTCCAGAAGAAATCTGTGCTGCTGATTATGTGACTTTCTAGCAAATCCCTTGCTTAAAGCATATAGAAAGAAATAATAATAGAGAACTCTGAGTCCTCTAACGTTTGTGGAAATCTCTGCCAAAGTAGGTCAATGTATTCGCACATCAGTGTTAGCAGAACTGCTGGAAGATTCCTGAGAGAGGTAAAAATCTGAAACTTTATTTGTTGCTGGCTTTGCAATCTGACTTACTTTAAAAAGTGGTAAAGAGATACTGAAACAATTTTAATGGAAATGGAAACAATAGCCACCATGTTGAGAAAAGAAGCAACATGTTCATATCATTAAGCAAAGCTCTAAATGACTCCTTCAGTAGGCTCCAAACTTTTCTGATTTAATCCCAGATGTTTCTCATACTTATTATAATTTTTAGCTTTAACAATTAATAAATTATGGGAACTTTCTAAAACCTATGGCAACAACCATCATCTTAGAAAAAAATAGTTTACCTGAGATTTCCTCAAATATCAGGAGAAAAAATAGAACATTTCTGGGAAGTTTAGTGAAATATGTGCCAATTCAAATCCTGGTCTGCATCTAGAAGCCATAGCACTTTCTGCATCCTAAATATGCATATGACTGGATGTACAGGTTTTGATAAAATATTATTATACTTATATAGCATGCAAATTCTTTGGTGCCCTCACACCTTTCTCTCAAACCAGTATGTTTTCTACAAAGATTCCCAAATTTTCTTCTCCTTTCTTAGTTGCCAGTAGCTAAACTTCATTCCTGTTTTTTCAACTTTGCTAAACAGCAACAACTGGTAGCCAATTATAATTTTTGAGCTGTGTTTTCAGCCAAAGAGCTGGATTTAGAGCTCTGAAATGTAAAAACACAACCACGGCATTTGTATCACATGCGATTGCCAGCCTTTCCTATAAATAGCTGGGTCAGGAGAGCACCTGTGTTTTTTCCCTCCCAGCATTTGATGGATAGCTTTGCTGGCATCTCTGCAATAGACACTACACTAAATTCAAAAGAGAGGCTTAGTCAGTTCTAAGTAATGGAAAGTGTCCAAATTCTCTTTGGCTTTGATTCTAACAGGGAAAGACATAATTTTCTTGTCTCCTTCCAGATTAAACTCCATTCCATTTTCTGCTGCCCTCAATGTGCACTCCTGAAAATCCCACAGATGCATTAACATTCAGTCAATGAAATATTTCTAGCAGCTAGATTACTACAATGTTTAGGTTCTTCTGCAGTTTCAAGGTCCTGATTTTAGCTTGCCCTTACAGTACACAAATCGCCTTTAGTTTTGACAGCCCTGAACAATACCATCTTGACAGCCTGCAATGTCTTGTGCTCTTGCTACTATACCATCCTGTCTTTAAGGCTGACATTTTGATAATCTGTTGATTTCTGATAAGAGAGAAAAAATTCATAATCACCATCCAAATCATGTAGAACCTGGATTTTCATGAGTCCTTGTGGAAATCCATGAGGAAACTTTTCAGAGCAGATTGTTTGGAAATTCCTCAGAATGCTGGTGAAAAACAACGTGTAAATGTTTTCTCTTTCCCTGGTACAGGATAAATAAACCACCCTCAGCTGGTAGAGTATCTACAATTCCACATTCCAGCACCAGGGAAGCAGGATGCAGAGAAGGATAGTATATCAAGGGAAGCATGAGCAGCAGGTTCAGGCTGTGAATGTAAACTATACTTATGGAAAAGATGAGATGTAACCTGCTAACGTTGACCTCTTAAACCTTCCCCTTGAAGATGCCATTCTACAGAAAGTACAAGCTATTTTCTTGCCGCTCGCAACCATTGGTTCAGCTGCTTGCAGACTCAGGAGGATTTGTTACCCAAGTTTATAGTAGATCATGCTTTCAAAGTTCTCTTTGAACCTTCAAAGGGTAGGAGGGTACTTCAGACTGGAAATTAACAGCAACAGCACACAAGTTCTAGACTGTGCCAAGTGCTGGCACTGTCTGGGTAGGCCGTTGTGACACACTGCAGTGTCCTTGACCCAACGTTGTATGAGCCACCTTGCATATGCGAACATGTGCACTAGCTCAGGGCAAGCTCATCAGCCAAGAGTACACCCCATTCCTCAAGTGACTTCTGCTATCTGTGTCAAGCTTCAGATTACTACAGCGATGGAGATCCTAAGAGGGCTTAAAGGTAGCTCATGCACATCTCTGCACACTCACAGTCATAGATTTCTTGCTAAGTAATGTAGTCAAATGTGTTCAAAAAGTGTGTGTCAATTCTACACAGCCTTTTTCCACATAAAATTCAGTTCAAAGAAGTAATTTCAGGGGCCTGAGCAAATGTAGAACTCCAAAACAGCTGGTTCCCAGGTTACAGCTTACTTTACCTAAGCCCCATCAAAACCACCAAGATTGGTGACAGAGCACACTCCACCAGATTGACCAGTCTGTGTCTGGCACAACATTTCTAGCCTGATTTCCTTAGGAAGATTGCAGCCTTCATGCAAGGGCATGTACATGCATAAATGTGTGTGTACATTTGCACGTCAATGAATTTCCCTTCTCATCACTGTCCATCACCCACTAGTAATGCTGAAGCTCTCCGTCACTTCTGACCAAAACTGACAGCAGAGCAGAGATTTCTAACATGCTTATTTTCTATGGGTCTGTACAAATTGCCAGTTAGTTAATGGATGAAAGCTCTATTAGTGTATCAGTAGTCCAAAGGAAAAGGTGTCACTCCTATAGCGTATGTCTATATCCCTACACTAAATTTTCCAGGACCATTTTCCGCTGTTAAAGGCAGTGGGCTGTGAGCAGCACATGCCACATACTACTAAATGCTCTTGCCCTGCAAAACAGGGTGCCCAACTACTTGATGGAAATGGTGCTGGCCAAAGCTCACTCTCACACTGTGTTCTGGATCCATTTGGGAGACTGTTACAGACACAAGTCAGCACCATGCCAAGAACCATTTGGATAATTTGACAGTACAGAGCAATGAATTTGAGAGGACAGAACTGTTTCCTGGGACTGTTTGATTTAGTACAGCCACTGGCAGAGAAACTCAAAAGGGAAGGGCTTAAGAATGTCCCATCCACAAGAAAAGCTTGGATCAAGGTCACAAACATATTAGACAATAGAGAATCCAAGTATGAAGTACAAACCTCCAGGAAATAGGCTTCATTAAATCTGTTTCTGACAGAATGACTTGTTTAGCTGATGGAACCTTATTTAGAATTCACTCCCACCAGCAACTCACTTCAGATATGATACAGCAACTCTCAGCCCTGGATGCCAAATGTATGAGTATTTTTTTAGCATTCATTTAGCTGTTCAGATTTTGTTCCATAACTTATTTGTAGTAGCTGCCACCGTGATTATTTTTTTAAGACACTGTAATTATGTGCACCTTTATTGCTTAACATGTGAATCAGATGATTTACCTTATTTGCTATCAGTAGAGGCAACTGAGAATTCAGACCGTGACCTCCATGGCTAAAGCATGAAGATGTCAAAATCTTAAAGCATGAAATCTGCTAACCAACAGCTGCAAAGTCTCATCTTCCACAGCACAAAGAGAGACAAAGGACAAATACTGAGTAGCTGCACACTGGATATCTGAAGAACAGCCTCCTGCAAGGATAAACAGCTGAAAATTGTAGCAATGCTGAGAAGATTTAAGACTTGGAGGAGCTGGAAACTTGAATGCCCATGAGGACTCTGAAAATTGCAAGCTGTAGGCTCCATCTCTTGGGTACCAAAGAATGAAATCTCACATTCCTGCTGCAATATTATTAACATCTGTTTGTATTTCAGTGGCACCTAGTGACCCAAATCCAAGACTAAGCCAACCAATTGAAAAATGAATACACATGCACCATGAGTCTGTGATGTGCATACACATGAAGAGAAAGACTCTAGAGAAGGAAACTCTTTTTGCATGCATCTTTCTTTGTCATAAATGCACTTGTTCCATGAATAACAGCAATAACAATACTTGATTGCCTACAGACTTTCACCCTGCTACAGAGCAGGCCTCCATCCTTTCCAACTCATCAACATTTTTCTCCTGACCAGAACATTACCCCTCTTCAAGCTCTTTTTGTGCCCAGAGAGGGCTGTGTGGTGGCTGGCCAGACCTTGCAGGCTGAATCACGGTGCTGCAGCCACTGCCACCTCAAATGGCAGTGGGGTTGCCTGTTGTTCCCTGGAGCCTGTGTTAGGACCTTGTCCTTTTCTAGGCTGGAGAAGTGCAGGAACTTTAGTGCTAGCATACCTTTGAGATCTCTATTCTAGCCTGAAACCCATGAACAGGTTCAGAGTTATTAAAGAGGAGCTGACAGACAAGCAGACAGACAGCCAGGCAGAACAGTTGTGTAAGCTTTGTTTCCTTAGGAAAGCAGGCTAAAAAAAGAAACAAAATGCAGTATTCACTCATCATTGTCTACAAAAACACTGAAATCAGCTATTTAACACTTTGCAATGAGTGTAATGGCTCAGCAGAGTTATTTATTCTGCTTGAAAAACCTGTTTCTAGGCCTCAGAGGATTAGCTGAGAAGCAGCATAACCTCTGTGTGACCCTACCCAAGAAGAAGCTGGTCTGACTGGAAGCTTGAAAGCAGTATTTTGAAAGTAGTGGCAGCTATGTGTAGCTGCGCTAGGACTGAGGCTAAGGGGAAGTTTTGCAGTGAAGGAAAATACTCTAAGCATCAGAAAGGGGAAAGAGTTACAGAAAGTAAGTGAAAAGTAGGATAGAAGACAAAGAAAATTCCCAGAATCAGCACCTTAAAAAATGCATTTAATTGTGCTAAGGAACATGGTATATAATTTAAATGATAGGTTAAAGGTGCATTAGGATAGTTGTTAGAAACTGTACAGTGAAGAAATTTGTTCAATACAGGTTTGGTGTTCTTAAACACTTTTTAAATCAGCATGAAGCATCACTGCCTCCAAACGCAACATCAGCAACATGAAGCCAGGGCTGAAGCCACAAATCTGCTTTCATCTACCTGCCAGTGTTAGGTTTTGGAGGCCATGTTCACCTGGACTATAGAGAGATGTCCAGTTTGGGGAGAAGGAAAGCAAAAAACATTTGAGGAGCTCTCAGCTGCACAGGCCAGGCCAAACCAAGCCCAGAGCACCCTTGTCTAACACCATCTGACAGCAGGAAGAGGTAGGAGTGTCAATTAGTAGACAATGAGAGCACCACCAAGCTTCAGTTAGGAAACACATACTGAGATTATACATATAAAATAATGCAAAATAATACAATGCATATTTTCACATATAATACCACAGATATAAATATTTACATATGTATGCACATGTTTATATAAATGCATAGATTTATCTGTATAAAGAATGTGATTTTATTCCCCAGCATAATGTTTAAGAATAAAATCACATTCTTTCCTGCTCTGGATAATCACTTGTCACTTTAATCCTAGTATCAGGTAAGAGCCTTCAATTATTGATTGTTGTCCTTTGCCAGATAAGAGCATTGTATATATTAATGGTAGGAATAATCTTACAGATTATATGAACCCCTTTCTTGGTAAGCACAGCATTACTCTGTACAGGCAATTCTCCAGTACTTTATCTTGGCTAAATTTGAGGGTCACTGTAATTGATTTTCTACCACTTTCTCTCGGGCTGTCTTTCACTGTTAGTGTCCAATGTACCTTCCAAACTGTTTGTTCTGATGATCAGTCTAAATATTCCTTTTTCTGGTGCCATGGGCTCACATACCTCCCATCTTATCCCAGGTCCCTATTGATAGACATATGCTAGACATCTAATTACCCTGAGCTCTCCTAGCAGTCAGTGGAGACAGCTTGTAGAGCTTGTAGGTGAACATTCCTGCTCTCTATGAGCAATGTTACAGCGACACTTCTAATTCAAGTACCTCACTGGGGGTGAGCTGAATTTGGGTTTTGAAATACTACCCCTCCCCTTTAAATAGTCACAGATGATTATCTTGTGATTTAATGCCTCAACTTGAGGACACTCGCAAACAAATACACACTATGACTGAAACTCCTGCTTTTTCCATCATCACTTTCTGCTGCATTTTTCTGGTCTATTTCCTGTTCTCCAATATACTTATAGTATCACAGTGTTCTTAAATTATTACAATTCACAGGACATACCAGCAACAGCATCTTCACAAATGTCACCAAACATTAAAAATATTACTTTGCATCCATTTCATATTCCAAAGTCAGATCTAATTTTGTGTTTACTAAGTGTGTGAACTAAGCAAGTATACTTCTAGAAATACTAAGTCTGCATGCTATTTCCTGGACTTGTGTGATTGACATGCCACGTCTCATCTATATGTCTATGAATTTCATTTGTATCCCATTAACTTCCTCCTCTATGCACCAAGAAAAAAGTACCATCTCCTGCAGCCCACTCCAAGAAGAGTTGTCAGAAGTCCTCTCACCAAGGATTCCCTTTTGACCATCCCTGCTAGGCTGTTGAGGAGGCACCTGTCAATTTGAGAGCAAATGTTCTGCATGTTTCTGAGCTCGATTTAGCATGCATGCTGACCAGGATTTGTAGTTTGCTTCCCACAGATGGTTTAAAAGAGACAAATGGGAGACACTGGGCAGGGGGTGTTTGCTGCAGGAAGGAGTTTCCTAATTTACAGTGTCACCATATTTTGTCTCACAGGATAGACACACTGACTTACTGCCCTTCATTCAAGTAGGATGGACTCTTTCATCAGCACAGTCTAAAGTGTATTTTGACACTATTTCTGCCCTTCCTCATGTATTATCTAAGAATTCATTCAGCAGTGAGATGTGGCAAGTAGCCCCAGTGGGTTTTAAACTCTCATTATTGCTTCCATGCTAAAACTACTAATAAAGGTATTAAGACTGAGCAGGAACGAAGCACTTTCCAATCAATAGCAGCACACATTTTTGTTTGATGCCCTGTTTAAAATAGCAAATTTTCTACTTTCTTGCAAACAACAGTTAAAATGCCTTAATAACAGGTAAAAATGGAAACAAGGTAATGTAACTTAACCTAAAGCCATGAAATACTGCAGGGCTGGCTTTTAAGTTAAGACACAAAGTCAAAATGTCAGCATCTTGCAAAAAAATATTGGCAGCATAAGGAGTAACTTTCTTCTTGATAAGGACTCAACAGTGTTACCAGCTAAAGGTCAACAAAATCCTAAGGCTCCATGAGGCCACACCTTAGCACATACCTCATCTTTTTGTCTTCTGAGCCTACAAATATTTACACATTTAATGTTAAGTTTTTAGGGGTTTAGTGACCAAAACTTTATAGTCAAAGGGACTATTCACATGACTGAAGTTAAGCCTCTGACTATGTGTTTGAACTGTCAGGACTTTGCACATCTTTTGTTCTACTGAAAGTGATAAAGGCAAATTTTTTTCTCGTGCTTGAGTTGGAAATCCTAAACCTGTTTCCCACTGAATTTTATCACAAGGACATTGTTAATATGACTTTCAAGACTTGTCAGTGTATATATGCAGAAGCAAAAGTGACACATATAGTATTTGAAATGCAGAGATAATCAGAGAAAAGACGCCTGAAAAATCTTAACGTTGGGAAATGAACCAAAGACTTCACAGATGTAGAAGAATTAAATTTACTGTTATTGTGAATGAGTTTTGTAAGTCCTTTAGCAGAGAAAAAATGTAGCATTTTTTAATAACTTTTATTATTGGAGTTATCAGGAAACATACCAAGTGACTATTGACCAAAATTGTGTTTACTTCTGCTATGCTCATGACCAGTCTGTGCTTGCTTTCAGTAAGCAGTTCAGTTGCACTACAACTAATGCATATAAAAAACAAAGATGAGGTTTGCTCAAGTACTGTCCCATAGAAAATTCTGGATTTCTGCAAACAAATACTTGCTTCCACAGAATATGTTTTAAATGGACAGAAATATTGTTGACACAGCCAAAAGGGAGATTAAAAGGGAGATTAAAAGCTTCAGACAATTAAATGAGTTCAAGAAGAATTTCTCTGTACCCTCCACAATCAGGACATCCTATCTGCCTCCAGTTACTGCGTGATAATATGACAAAAATTGTGTGGCTGTACTAAATAGTAACTAACTGTATATTCTACTTTTCCAAAGAATTCAGCATCGAAACCTGTCTCTTCAGGGGAAAAAAAAATTAATTCTACGCTGAGATTTTAAAGATTTTTGCCTTATCACAACAGACACATTTGCCCCTGACCATTCAAGAAAACCGTACATAAAGCACAAAACTTTTAGACATCACAAAATTCCCAGTGTAGTGAAGGAAAACAAAGTAAGTTCTTAAACAAAGCATTTTTCTTAGTGCTTTCCTCTATCAGGGTTAGGATCAGTCAAAAGGAAACAATTCCAAACAATCTTTGCAGCTGAGAACTACAAACTAAGACCTCACATTTTCAGCATTTTTAAACAGTCCTATGCAAATGTTTATGATTAATTAATAAAACCTAAAACTAATCTAAAAAAATGGTTGACTTGTTACTTTGCTCATTGAGTTTCCAGACAAAAAAAAAAAGGGGGGGGGGGGGGGGGCTATTTAACTCTTTGACAATTTTCCATTGATTTGATCATCTATTTTATTTAACCTTCAGCTTAATTACATATACCATTTGGCTGACTAATCAAAGATCAAACAGCAATTTAAGACCTGTGCTCTACAAACAATTAAATAAATGATCTCACACCACAGTGGTACTGCATTCATTACAGTTGCATGTTGAGGTATCTGGGAAATACTTTCCACAACTTGGCACTTCTATACAAGTTCATCAGTTGACTACAAACTCAAGGGAAAATGGAGGAATAAAGGAGAGCAAGATGATAACAGTGATAAAATCATGGTGATCTTTTGGCTGTTAACTCATTAGTCCTGGGCTGATGGAGGATTTGCTTTTAACCCTTGCTCCCACAATACAGTCTATACAGTCCTGTATGTAGTCTACACACCTACAAAATTTAAAGTGATGATAAATCATCATAATTAATTAAATCTGAATTTGAATGCAATCCCCATTAAAAAAAGACTGCTTACTTGGCCACATTCCTCAAATGCAGGTATAATGAATATTTTAAAACAACTTTTCCAGGTGATCTAGAAAGATAAGTTTTTGTGTATTGGCATTGGAGTATACCTTACTAGTCTAAAGAGAACTGATTTTTTTTAAAAACACTGATAGAATTGTTGATTTCTGTAAGCATTTATTTAGTAAAGACTTGTGTGAAAACTTCTCTTTCACAAATGTTCAACATTATTTAATAAGAATTAAAATGAGGGATGAAAATGTCTCAGTAGGCGTTTTGGAATCAGTAAACTCAATCAACCAAATAACCAGCCAACTAAAAACAAAACAAGAAAGGAAGATCAAGACTTGACTTGAACTTTCTAAGAAAATGCAGAAGCAGAATTACCACTTTTTCAGGACTGAAAGGTGAGAATTTTCTTAGGACTACTTCTCTTAGAAGGAAGAAAAAATTGCATACATCTTTGCAAATCAACTTAGAGACTATAGTCAGCAATATTAATGAAGAGAGAGAAGCATTCTGTCTAAACCAACAATGGCAGCTTCATAGGAAAAAATATCTTTTCATTAAAGTTTTAAAAAAATTATTTATGAAGCTGTCACACTGGATTTAAAGCACGCATCAGACTGATTTGTCATGATTCTGACTGTTTTGAGTAAAACCCCCATAGTATTCCTGCTTGTTGGCTTTATAATTGCTCTGTACAAAGATGCAAACTGCTGCATATGCTAGGATGAATGCACACAACTGTGTTAAACAGTAAAGAAGCCAAAGAAAGAAAATATTAAAATACTGCTTCTTTTGGTATCCTTGGAGAATCTGTGGTAGTTACAAGGCTTGTTGTTTCCTGTCTGAAGAAGCATTACAGATACGGGAGACAGATCTCTAAATATTTACACCGTGAAGATCTTATTCTCTTGCACTAGCCCAAATCATAAGATTTTAAAGTTGAAATAAGAGTTATTCCAGACACTCACTCTCCCTGCCTGGCAGCAAAGACTGCATCAAGCTCATCTGTGCTTGTTCATTTGGGAAGCATGTATGTAGGAGATGCAATCCAAAGGGATTCCTCTATCCTGGCAACCCTCCAGCAGTCTTCGGTCTGCAGCTGAGGTAATGATGGGATTTCGGGACTGTCTGCCCTGTACTCATGAGCAGTGCCCATGGTCAACAAGCTGCTGAATCCATCCAGTGATGACACAAGTACCTCTGGTTCCAGCTGGCTGATCAATGCAGTTAACTAAAAAAATAGCAGGTAGACCTGTTTGGAATAACTGCTGGGTAATTTCACTTACTTTCTACATGTGGTCAGTTATGTGGTGGCTGAATTTTTAAATATGTAGTGTTTTGTAAATTAGGTATAGGATGAAATTTCTTTTCCCACCTTGAAAAAATTAAGAACACAATCCAAAACAATTTCAGTGCTTTAATTTTAATTTAATTTATTTAATGGATATGAAAAGAAATTAAAATTGCTAATCTGAAAATCCCATTTTTATGGTTAGACTAATGCTTACAAAAAAAATGAAAGAAAGAGAAGTAAGCCTATACCTGAAGAAAATAGGTAAGGAAAGTGAAAGGGGATAACATGAAAATGTTCATATTTACAAACAGCATTAAAAATTAATTTCAAACGTGCCATTTTAGATGTGCTTTGTCTAGTCTAGACCGTTATTTTGATTGTTAACACATTATGCAGGTAAGTTTACACTGTTACCTAAATTTAATTTTTTCTTCAGTTTCTCTTTATAAGAAGAGAACTATATGGACCCAATTAAAAAAAACACCCTGTTTCACACATTGAACTAAGAAACAGCCCAACTACTCAAAATGAATATAAGTTAATTAGTATAGGCAAAGCAAACATTTAATCAATAAGAATACTACTCTTTTAATTCTTCTTCAGCCTAGCTGATGTTGATTAGGTGCATACAAACTTTACAGCTCCATCCTTTTTAAGTTGCTTTTGCACAAATTTTTAAGTCTAGAAACCAACTCATCTGTATTCATAGCCTATGTGCTTTAAAAGTAGTTGGACTTTGTTCAAACATTCAAAAAATCATCTTTGAGCTGCAACTCATCATAGAAGATTCAATTCCTTAAAGGAAATTGTTCTGGGAAAGTTATAAGAACAGGAATTTATAATGGCAGTTGGCTTGTAATGACGAGCTCTCATCTCGAAAATGTTTACACATGTGAGTATCTCATTTAATACAATCTAGGATTTCAGTGTTGCACCAAGGATAAAGATGTAGACAGATTGTGGGCACCTTTGTGATACTGTCCTGAAATCTGTAAAGGTTATACATAGGCAGCTCACTTTCAGGTAGTACAGTCTTTAAGAACGGATTTCTACCTTATTATCAGTTTAAAAAAAAATAATATTATCTTGCCCTCAGGAAAAGAAGAATCTTATTTAATTATGTGTCAATTGCTTTTTAATGTCTGTATAAAGGCAGTACAGCCATGGAAGGAGCAAGAGTTGCAAGTACCTG
The DNA here is from genome assembly GCA_020086605.1 of Lanius collurio. Taxonomy (NCBI): domain Eukaryota; kingdom Metazoa; phylum Chordata; class Aves; order Passeriformes; family Laniidae; genus Lanius; species Lanius collurio. Next base: position 3,414,938 of record JACBWW010000006.1, on the reverse strand, counting down.
AAGACCTGAGCTGAATGCCTGCATTCCAGATAAAAGGAATTAAACTGCAAAAAGCAGGATTTTCTTAAAAGCCACCCCTATCCCCACACCACATGAGAGCTAGATAAGCCAGGTAAGCAGGGAGAGGCAAGATGGAAGGGTGAAATTCAGGAACAGGCAGCAAAAGCTCCCACTGTGTGTGACCTGGAGTCCTCACCCTTTTCACAAAATGGAGCAAGAAAAGCAGCTTTTTAGTTCCTCAGTGATTAAACGCCACACACTAAACATGGGAGACTCAAATCTCCTCTCTGCCTGAAGGAACTAACATTTACATCTCCCACAAGAACTCTCTAATGACTCAGCTATATGATATAATACATTGGACTCTCACAACTTTTTTTCCCATTAAAGCTCTACTACTCTTCCTTATGTGCTTAAATATTCACTGCAGCAAGAGCCAAGACTTTTTTTTCCTCTATGCCCTGTTGACTGTCCTGACCAGCAGGCTCCACAGTCAGGTTACAACATTAGCTTGAGCCCTTCAAGTCCTGCAAAAACTTCACCATTCCAGGCAAAACAGACCAATTTCAAAGCAGTCATTTGAGACAACTCCTACCAGCTCATGGATGCCTGTTTGGAGGCAAGGCCATGCTGCTAGGAGTTGGGAACACGAGTAGCTCTCCAGGCATGGTGCGCACCCTACATACTACCAGGCTGCTGGAGAATCAGGGGAGAGGGTGTGAACCTGTCCCCCTCTCCACAGGAATGTAGGACTGTCCACCTATCTAGCTCTCAAAGTCCAGCTGGAGAGAGTTTCGCTGACAGGAGAGGTAGAACAAAGCCAGTGGGGGGGACCCACTGGGCTTCTGGGGCCATGGGATACCTGCCAGGCAGCTCTGTGCAAGCCAACAGGCACAAGGACGGGAAGGTAAATGTCCTGGCAGATATGTGCGCATCGAGCTTCTCTGGAGATGAGCTGGGGGGATGGGATGGGAGCACCCCTACTGTGGTGGGCATGTTGAGCTTGGCGCTGGGGATGCCAGCGCTGGAACAGTGAGGGAAGGTCAGGTGATTTCACCTCAATCCCGTTTAGTAAGTTTTGAGCAGGTTTATTTATTTATTTATTTTTTAAATCAGTGCTTCGGTGCAGTTCCTCTGGAGCTTTCGTAAGAAACTCCTCCACACACGCATACTGACACACCGCAGATGGATGCAGATGAACGATTCCACCTGACCCGGCCGCCTCCAGGCATCACTGCCCGGCCCCGGCGGTGCAGGAGGCGCCTGCGGGGTGGGCGGCGGCCATTTCGGGGCGTGGGGGGAGCCGTTGGAGGCGACCCCCGCCGGGGATGGGATGGAGCGGGGCTCCGGGGCGAGCCGCTCGCCCCGGGCACAAAGGGAAAGGCGGTCCCGAGCAAGGGGGATGCGCGCATACTCCGCTTCCCTCCCCACGCGCGGGGGAAGGAGCGGGCAGGAATATTCTGGACCGAGGGAGGGGAGGAAGGAGAGAAGGTGATGAATAACTTGAATAAATCTGCAGCGGAGCTGAGGAGGGGGGGAGGGAGGCGGCGGCGGCAGGTCATGTGAGGCACAGTCATGCTGCGGGCAGAGAGGGGGCATCTGGCGGCTACACGACGCGGCCGGGGGGCGACCGCCCGCGGTGGCCATGGCCGCAGCCTCACCCCCTCCCCAGCCGGGACACCCCCACCCGCCGCGGGCTCGGAGCCATTCGGCCATTTCCGCCACGCGAGCCGAACCCTATTTCCGCCAGCTCCGGCCAGACGGGCTTTATGTCTGCCGGCAGGGCGCGCGTGCGCGGCCGCCGCCATCTTACGTTGTCTCTCGCCCGCCCTCCCCTTTGGCGAGCTCTCCCCTCCTCCCCCCCGCGGCGCCTCCTCCAGCGCTCCGTGAGGAGACGGGGCCGGCACGGGGAGGGAGAGACCCGCGGCGGCGGGGAAGCCGCGAGTAGACCCTGAGCGAAGAAAGGACGGGGCGGACGCACACGCGGGAGGAGGACGGATTCCAGGCGCGGTTCTGCGGAGGACGAGCGGGTGCCGCCTGTTATAAAGGGGGAGGAGGCGGCGGAGGGGGAAGGAAGAGCGTGCGGAGCGGAGCCTCCTCCAGAGACAGCCAGACACAGGGAGGAGAGAGAGGCTGCCTGGCTGGCTCCCCCTTCCTCCCTCCCCCCCTCTCTCCTTTTCATGGACTCTCTTGTCGGGTTGCTGCTGCTGCTTTTCTTCCGTCCTTATTCCGTCTCACTAATACCCAAAATGATTCAGCTCCATGGCTGCCACTGACGGGGATGTCCCTGCCCGGCTCAGCCTGTCGCTGCCGCCCTGCTGTGCGCCAGTCCTGTACGTATCCGCGCCTTCCTCCTCCTACTACTACTAAGAGCGGTGATGGCGAGGGGCGCCGGCCGCCTCGCCGGGCTGCCCTGCGGGCCCGCCGGCTGCCCTCGCCCCGCCGAGGCGGGGAGGGAGGGAGGGCGGTGCTGCCGGCGAGCCGCGGCGCCCGGCAGAGCCTCCGCGGGGAGGAGGAAGGGGCTCGCCCCCGGGGCGGCCGGCTGGCTTGCCCTCCCGGGAGAGGCTCAGTCGGGGGGCTGGGGAAGGATGGGGGGTGGCCGAGCAGAGAGGTGGTGGTAGAAATCAAAGGGAGGCGGGGGGAGGGTGGTAGGGAGAAAGAAAGTGAATGGCGGAGGATTGAAAGTGTCACATTCAGAGGCGGCGGAGGACCGGTGCTCGCCCCCTCCCTGTCTCGGAGGGGAGGAGGAGGGGAGGGGAGGGGGGTGGTGGTGAACGGCGGTGCCGAGCCGCCTCAGCCCGTGCACTGCGGGAGTCGGGGGGGGTTGTGCGTGGTGGTGTCTCTGCCCTGCCCTGAGCACACAGCTAACTGTGTGTGTGTGTGTGTATGTGTGTCTGTCTCTTTCCATACCGGGGGATTGCACTCTTAAAATACACCCGATACAATGCACCAGCCTGACTCAGCCGCAGACATTAGTGCTAGGAAGATGGCGCACCCGGCGATGTTTCCTAGAAGGGGCAGCAGCAGTAGCAGCGGCAGCAGCTGCGTTACTGCTCCCACTGCACCAGGTACCGGCGTTGGGAGCGCTGCCCTCTCCGCCGAGGATTATCAGCCGCCTTTGCTGGTCCAGCCACCACCTCCATCTCCTGCAGCAGCTTCAACAGCGGGTCCACAGCCGACACCCCCTCATCCACAAAGCCTGAACCTCCTCTCGCAGTCTCAGCTCCAGCCACAGCCCCTTGCACAGGCTGGAGCTCAAATGAAAAAGAAAAGTGGCTTTCAAATTACCAGTGTGACCCCTGCTCAAATATCTGCTAGTATGAGCTCTAATAACAGCATAGCTGAGGATACAGAAAGCTACGATGACCTGGATGAGTCTCATACTGAAGACCTGTCATCTTCAGAAATCTTGGATGTGTCTTTATCCAGAGCCACTGACTTGGGAGAACCTGAGAGGAGTTCTTCTGAAGAGACTCTAAATAACTTCCAAGAGGCAGAGACTCCTGGGGCTGTTTCTCCAAACCAACCTCATCTTCCTCAGCAGCATGCTCCTCTGCCTCATCATCCACAGCAGAGTGTTGTGATCAATGGAAGTGTTCATCCCCATCATGTTCATCATCACCACCATCTTCACCACCACCATCATGGACATCATCATCCATCACATCCTGGGGTGGGTAGTGCCCCAGTTTCTGGAGGACCACCTCCCAGTCCATCGTTTAGAAAACTATCAACAACTGGAAGCTCTGACAATGTTATACCAACTGCACCAGTTTCTGCTGCATCATCCACTGGTTCCCTGGCATCTGCCGTGTCAAATATCCGCACTACAAGTACTCCTGGCAATTTAGGTATAACTCCAGCTACTGGAACTAGTACCTTGAATAATATTGGTGGTGGTAGTTCTAGTGTGGCAAGCAATGTGCTTGGTACTATAAATTTAAGCAACATCACGAGTACTGGTAATGTAAATGCTTTGTCTGGAACTAGCAGCAATGCTAATGTGAGTATCTTGAGTGGTGTTGGCAATGGTACGAGTGCTTCCTCTAGTGTCATTAACAATGTTACTAATCCGACTGCAGGAATGGCAGTAGGCTCAAGCCAGCAGCAGCCTGCATCTGGCACGTCAAGGTTTAGGGTTGTAAAATTAGATTCTAGTTCTGAACCTTTCAAAAAAGGTAGATGGACTTGCACTGAATTCTATGATAAAGAAAATACTGTTGCAGTTTCAGAGGGAGTAGCAGTAAACAAAGCAGTAGAGACGATAAAACAAAACCCGCTTGAAGTGACTTCTGAAAGGGAGAGCACCAGTGGGAGTTCTGTTAGCAGCAATGTAAGCACATTGAGTCACTATACAGAAAGTGTGGGAAGTGGAGAAATGGGAGCACCTACTGTGGTACAGCAGCAAGCATTTCAAGGTGTGGGTCCGCAGCAGATGGATTTTAGCAGTACTGCTCCTCCAGCAATTCCAGCATCTAGTATACCACAGAGTGTTTCTCAATCACAGCTTGCACAAGTCCAGCTGCATTCTCAAGAGGTAAACTATCCACAGCAGAAGCCAGGGGTCCAACCTCCTGCACAGGCCAGTCTAACCACTGTTACTGGGGTTCAGCCAGCCCCGGTTAATATACTAGGTGTATCCCCATCTCTGGGCCACCAGCAGCCTGCCCTTCAGAGTATGGCTCAACAGCAGCTGCCGTATTCGCAGCCAGCACAGCCTGTGCAGACTTTGCCAGTGGTGCAGCAGCAGCAGTTGCAGTATGGACAACAGCAGCAACAGCAGCCAGTTCCTACGCAGATGGCCGCTGGTCACGTTAAGCCTGTGAACCAAAACTCTGTCACAGGGGCTATGCCAGACTACATTCAGCATCAGCAGATCCTTCAGACTCCAGCCCCTGCCATGCAGCCAAGTTCTACAGGAGTAGGAGCTGGGCAACCGGTTCCTGTTGCCCAGGCACAGGGCATGCAGCCTTCAGTGCAAGCACATCCAGCTGCCGCCCCAGCTCAGCCTGTTGCACATGCTCCAGCAGCAATACCAGGTGTAGCTGCCAGTGGTCAAATACTGAATGTTGGGCAGCAAGGAAGCGTAGCTGCTGTGGTGCAACCACCGTCTGCTGCAAACCAAATTCCACCTCCAGTTATGCCATCAACGGCTGCTCCTCCATCTTCCCAAGTAGTGCAGCCTGTGCAGACAGGAATAATGCAGCAGGGATTACAGGCCAGTGCTGCAGGCCTTCCTCAACAAATGGTCCTTGCTCAGCAAAACACTTTGTTACCTGTACAGCCACAGGCACAAGGAGTGGAATCTGTAGTTCAAGGGATGACTGGCCAGCAACTGCCTGCAGTAAGCCCTATACCCTCTGCTAGTACTGTTCCTGCACCAAGTCAGACTGGTTCAGCTGTGCCTCCTGGCATACCTTCTGCTTCTGTAGGTTTGGGACAGCCACAGAATATAGCACAGGCTTCGGCTGTGCAGAATGGCAATTTGGCTCAAAGCGTTGGTCAGCCTCCCTTGATATCAACAAGTATAGGTATGCCAGTGGCGCAGAGTGTGCCACAGCAGATGCCACTAAGCTCTACCCAGTTCCCTGCACAATCACTAGCTCAGTCCATTGTAAGCCAAATCGAAGACGGCAGACGCCCTACGGATCCTTCCTTGGTGGGTTTACCTCAAGCTGCCAGCGTCGAGAGTGGTGGTGGAGCATCGGCTGCTTCAGATGGCGGTAGCAGCAGCATGCCATCCTCGGCGTCCCTCTTTCCACTGAAGGTGCTGCCGTTGACAACGCCTCTTGTAGATGGTGAGGATGAGAGGTAAGACTGCCTGTAACTTTATTAAAAGATGGACTGTTTGATAGTTTGATTTGCACTAACTTGCAAGTCTTGTTACAGCCATTCTGTGAAATGAAGCAGTGTGATGTTTCTGTCTAATTAAAATACTATTTTTCAGGTTTCAGCACATGCAGATACTGTATTAAAGAACTTGGTTTTCGCTTGAGGGGGTGGGTTGTATTGATTATGCTTTGAAACTACTGTGTGGGTAAATTGTGTTTAACAGTCTGTTCAGTGTGTATATTCCCATTGTGTAGAGGAAGACAGAAGAATATTGTGGAGTGTGGGTATACTAGTGGTGATTGTAGTTTAGCTTATTTATTATACAGAAATAATTAGTAGTTATTCTTAGGTAGTTTTTTTTTCACAAGCCTAGGCTTCATCCTGCCTTAGCTTTTCTTTTTTCAGTATTGACTTTACTAAGGTTGAACCAGTTGCTACTCTGTGGTGTATTTTAAACCTCTTTGACAGCCAAGAGACACTCCAAGCAAATGAGTATGGTGGGATAAGGGATGTTCAGCAACATTGTTGTGGCTCTTTGAATTGAAGCTGGGGTACTTTTGGTCTTGATGGTTTTGCTTCAAAGCATTAATGCATGGCGAGATCCACTCAGGCTTTTGGAAGTGTGGTGAGCCTTTAATCTGGTGCACCAATTCTGTGCAGTTAGAGTAAGAAAACTGCATATTTTTTTCAATTTTCACCCATTCAAACTTGCATATATTCTCTCACCTTCACCTCTTCAAGTAAGTGATCACTGCCTGGGTCTTCATTCATGTTAATATTCTCATTTCTTTGACAGTGTGTCCAGAGAATTTGTTTCAGTTGTGAAAGACCATTGTATGTGCAGGCTGAATTGATTGAAACACCAGTTTTAAAGTGTGGTTTGATATTAATTATGTGTGCGAAGTCCTCAGTGGATTGAGGACCTCTTGTGATATGGGTTTGCAGGTGGCCAGGAAGACTGGTGCTTCTTCCAAAGAACTTGCTGTCTAAGAAGCTTCATTAATGGGAGAAGTAATTTTTAACATAAATAACCCACCTTGGGAATGTGGGACAGGACAGAAAAGAACAGTGGAAAAACTGAGCCTAGGGTGAGGAGACAAGGCACTAAATGCAAGATGGGGAAAAATGCTGTGTAGCAGTGGGAGGTGAAGCACTTTTTAAATACCTGCTTGGTGCCATAACTTAAATCAGGAGTAATACCAATGGCCAGACGTTATTAATTTTTTTTTTTTTAATAAAATGAGTTGCTGGGAGAGGCTGGATTCTTTTCTTAATATTGAAAATCCTAACTCTATCAGCAGTCTCTTGATTATGTTGATCATAAGGTGTTGACTGCCACAGTGGCTTTCATCACGTCTTTCTAAGATGCCAGAGAACTGTAATGAGTAGCAGCTTGTCTTCCAGGAGTGCTAGAAGACAAGTTCCAACACTGTTGCATTCTGATTATGTTTTTTTAGTCAATAAGTATGTGAAGGTGGTAGAAGACATATTGAGGTGTTAAAGCCAACAGTGTCACCATTATGCTTCTAGCAGTTTTTTGGGAATGTTTTTCAGTTTTCTTTTATTTGAATTTTGTAAACCAAGACACTAATCCTTCTTTTCACAGGTCCCATCAGTGTTTGGTGGTGTAATTTGTTTTTATTGTTATGTAGTTGTTGTTTTTTCGTTTTGTTTTCTTTTATCAACCAAACACCCCCCTGAGCTCTCAGGGGATCCTAACCGAGTAGGAGAATCATAAGCTTATTGATACTCAGTGTTTTGGAAAATGACATCTAGAATATGTCTGTACCCTGATTTTAAGAGCATATGTTAGCAGTTTGACATGATTGGTATTTTTTTCCAGAATGTTTAAGTCCCTCCGGGTAACAATAGCCAGAAATACCTTCTTCCTCTGTTGTTTGGCTAGCCAAAGATCATATCCTTTCTTCTCCCATGCACGTTGTGTCTTTGTTCAATCTGTCATCTCCAGGTAGACTATACTTTGTTTAGCTGCAGTTGGAAAATCATTTAGATTCTTCACACAAAGCAGGATATGACACTATTAAATGGAGACCAAAAATAATTTGGGTTTTTTTGCACGGCAGTAGTGGCCAGGTCACTTTTGTGTACAGTCAGACAATTTACAGCAGCACGTCTCCCTGTCTATTTGTATGTGACATAAAAAACCTAGTGAGATTGCTTCTGTTCCCTCTTCCAGGGGATCTCAGGGCAGGGTACTTATATTGTCCTCTTCACTGGAATTTTGGGCTGGAGCTTAGAGTTTGTTACTCACTACAGGCAGTGCAAGATCTGTTGTTATTCTGCTTGGCTCCCCACTTTTCTGGCCATGGGATCGCTCTAGTTAGTTTTTTGCTGGTTTGTTAGATTATTCCCTCTTTTACAGGACGTAAAGGATAGTGTGTTGTAAAAGGACGTAAGCATTCCAGAAGCAGGTGTATTGTAAATACGTGTGTTTGAAACCTCCTCTCTGTCTTATCTGCACACACATGTATCACTGAAGATTTCTATCAATACATCCCAAGTGATTCTAAACCTGGCAAAGGAAAAGGTAGGAGAAAAGAAGTGAGTGATGACATAATTGGGCCAGTGAAGAAGCTGTAAAATTCCATGTAGCGTGCCTTTGAAAAAACATCTGACCCATGTAATACCTTGTATAGATTAACTCCCAGCTTTCCTTAAACCTGTATATAATTGCGTTTAAGGCCGTGCCAGTATCTTTAAGTCTTTAGTCTGTTCAGTTTTTAGAACACCATTTGCAGCTCTTTCTATGCCTGTTATCAGGGCATGGCCTTTTAAATATAGACAGTGTAGAGTGTATCTGCTTTGAGAACCGTAACCTTTATTTCCCCAGTATGAATGACTTTTATTTCAAGTCATTGTGAAGATTAGATATTAAAAATGAACTGCTTGGCAGAATGCCATATGGAAAATGATTTTGCAAATGTTAATAAAGAGAGGCTACAAATAATACCCTCTGTACTTTCTGTATTAAAAAAAATAAAAATCAAACCGCTGAACAAAAAACCTAAAACCCCAACAAAATCACCACATACCTGTAGTTCTTCTGACTAGTCTTTCTTAAGCCTACTGGGTATGCCATAGGTATTTGTATGTTGGTAGATTCATCGTCTCTTAATTTTTTGGTATACAAAAATGCAGACCAGTTTTTGCTTATTAAATACCTTTTTTTTTTCCTTCTCCTTAGCTTGAGCCATGGTATGGACTCAGTGTGTAATTCTTACATAGTTTCTTAGATTTCGAGTGGCTACCTTGCTTTATTCACTATAGTTGTTAAATCTCACTTATTTTAGAAATGGTCTTTTGAGTTTAGTATTTCATCTTTAGAACTGTAGAAGAGGATTGTTTTTATTTTCATATGTTTTATATTTAAGCATGGAAGAATGCATGTTTATATCACAGTGAATATTTTTGTGTATTTGTACTTAATGTTGCAAAATCAGTTTTACATCTTCGTAGACAAAGCTTTGCTGTACATGTTTGCACTAAGATTTTGTATGGACTTACATTATTTTTAAATTACCTGTGATGTGAAAACTTTAAAAGTTAGTGTATTTTACAGCATTTATAAAGACTGCTGTAAGTGAATTTAAAAATAGCTTAATCTGAAATGTTGTTTGCCGTTACTCAAAAGCAAATTTTGTGAATGAAGGATAAAAGAACTAATAACTGCCTCCCTGTCCTTGACTACATTTCCTGTAGAATTGTTTGCATTCTTTAGGCTGGTGCAAGTTGCATTCACCTGTTTGTGGTTTTCATCCAACAGTGGAGCTAAAGAGAAGGAGGAAAAGATGATGGTAAACAGAACAGGAATAGAGATTTAAAATATTTTTTTTATCTGACAATTTCATTACTTTTTAAGAGAATTTTTTTTGAAATGCTTTTAGAAATGTTTTCTGTGTAGGACGTGTGTTTTGGCTTGTTACTAAGTTTGCAGAAAGGGTGGAAGATTAAAGCTAAACATGAGAATCAAAAGACTTGTGAGCAGCCTTAGAGAAGAAATCTCTAGCAGTAATAACTAGTACTAGATTGTAAAGTGAATTGCAGTCAGAAAGCTAGATTAATGTTCATCCTGTATACAGCTGCATAGTGGAAGTGTTGGAAATGAATGAGACTTTTACAGATGTAGTTCAGTACTTTTGCAGATTTTAGTAAGTAGTAGTGAATAAAGTAAGTAAAGTAGAACTGTAAGATTCAATTATATTTTTGATACAGGAACTATTTTGCATACTTACTTTGATTTTGTAAATAGTTTTAGAGTTTATATGGGCTTTTTTACTTGATGGAAGTTTTGCTGCTCTGTATTTGGTGAGAAAAGGAAAAGATACTTTACAACAAAGGATTTTTGGTGGATTAGCGGAGATTTTTTTTTTTAGTTGCATTGTAGGGGCACTTGTTATTTTCTGTTTTGCACAGTTTAGACTTATGTCATAGTCTTGCTACCATTTTGAAAACCATGTGATTTGAGTTCTAGGAGATGAACTGTTAAAAAAGTCTGTTCATATCTTCAATTGAGCTTTCTGTGGAACTTGAAAAAATTATTAACCTCACTAGTGGCAAGTCAAGTGAGTAGAAAGAGAGAACTTTGGTGAAGAAAACGTGCTTGCTGTTGTGTTGTGCTGACAAGTCCAGTTTCACTTCATCAGCAAATACCTGTTGTTGGTGGAATTGACGTTGTTAGTTCTGCTCTGAGAACAATGAGGAATTTAGGGGTCTGCACCTTGTATGTCTGCTAACCAGCTGTAGGTGGCAATACATGTTTTGATGGACCTTTTCCTGATGTCTTTTATAGATGCACTTTCTGCATGCCACGATATGCTTTGAACTAAGGGTTGCTAGAGTACTTGGTATTGCATTGCCTTTTGAGACAGAGTCAACAGATACCAGAGAGTTGTAAAAGCAGTAATTTAGCACTTAAGATAAGGCAGATGCTGAGAAATTCATCTCTTCAAGTGACTGATTTCCATAGCACTGCAGTTTTGGTTGATCTTTGGAGCAGTGCATAAATATGAAACCATCTATGTATGCATATGTGAAAATGAGCAAATAAAGTTTTAAAATATTAAATATTAAAAAACAATCTTTGTTATTGTCTCAGGATTTGCATTCCTTACAGGCTAATCTGGAAATTAGAATTAAACACACTGACAAATGGAATGGTAGTGAAGTATTTCAGCCTTTACAAGTTACTGTGATCTAGATAATGGGCACCAGACTAATGACTGTATCAGTAAGCTAGCAAAGTAAAGCAGAGTGGGAGGGGAAAATAATTGAAAAACAAACACCACCACCCCCTCAAAAAAACCCTAAACAAACAAACAAAAACCCCCAGCCCAACCTAGCAACCCCCAGTATGTTAATGAATCTTGCTTAGGCATGAATAAAAGCCGTATTGTTAGCACACCTATGCTACAGAAAGACCCCCTGTGACCTGTTCATCTTAAAGACAGTAATAAAGTAAATAAGCCTTTTCAGACCTGTCTGTAACAGCTTAGGAAGTACATCAAATTGTAAACAGTAGTATTGCTAGTATGGTCTTTAAACAAAAAGCTGCATGCCTGAATATCAGTGTAATTATAGCAAGTGTATTCTTGGTATGACCTTTCTGGGAATAATTTGTGATCTGGGTTTGCAGTGTGATGTAGGTGAAACATAGAAATGACTAGAAAAGAATGACATGTCTTTGTTCTCATTGATTTAATGCACTGGTTCTTTTATTATTCTTTTGATTAATTTATGAGACTAAAATGTACTGTGTGTAATATGTATTATACTTTAACGAATGACTGAAAACTTCTTAAAGTGGGCCTGTACCTTTCATTTACTGCATTTAGGCCACAAAAAGCAGTGCTATTAAGCAAAAGTGTGCTTTAACAGCATGCTAAGAGGGACTGAGAGTAAGAGTATTCAGTAAATTATTTCATGGTAATGATCACTGTAAATAAGAAACTAGTTTATTCTCAGCATGGTTGTACAGGAAACCATAGCCTAAAGCTAAGATCGAAAGAGTTCTTGAGTGACTGGTGATAGCACTTTATTTATTTTAGCCTCTTCTAAAGCATTCAGACTTAGGAATTGCATGATGGAACTGCAGCATAATTATGGTATCAAGTGAGAGCACCTGATCATCCTTCTGGTTTTAATGTCTGGCAACACTTTAACTCTTTGTCTGCCTTTGGAATTTGCTAACAAAGATAGTGATTGTGCTACGGTCAGTGGTGTAGAAATACTTATCAGCTCATTTTGTTCAAGCCTCCAAACACCTATTGTGCACTGTCAGTGTTGGAAGCAGGCTTCGGTTTGTGGTTGCAGTTACATGCAAAAATCTCCATCTTCCACTGAAGCAGATTGACCTTTCTGGGAGAGAGATTTAGAGGTTATAAATGTTTGGCAGGCAGGGATTGTAATGATGCCATACATGCAAATGGTAGAGCCTATTCAAGTGTTCTGTCATTGTTGGTTACATTATGGACTAAGTGACTTGATAGTACCTACTAAATGAGGACTTCCAATTTTGATGCTGTGCAAAGATGAAGAATGATACTTATCATATTCAAACACATCATTATGCTTTAATAATGGGAACTTGTTAAATTTTATGAAAGTTTTTGTACTTGCAAAGCAAGATCGGTAACGTGTTTGAGTAAAACACAAAAGTCACAGTAAACTTTCTCACCATTTTCTTTGAGCAAGCAATTACTTTATGCTTTATTCAATTTATTTTGGCATTCTTGTGTACCAGAAATTACTTCTGAATTTTTTCTACTCTTCTTCACTCTGTGTTATATGGATTTTGTTACATGTTTGTCCTTCATGTTTAAGGGTTTATTACTCTGTTTTAGGTGTTGGTGAGGCTTCCTATATTGATGACTTTTGACAACCAGGATGTAAATTTAAGAATCCTGGGCATTCAGGCTTGAAGTTCTTGTCCCAGTTCTGTTTCTTCTTGCAGTGTAGGGTTAGTGATGGTACAGAACAGTAAAAGTAACTTCTCTTTGTTCAACAGAGAATGGCTACCAAAACAAACTACTCTTTATAATTAGCCTTCCTTGCTGGGGGTTGTAGGTATTGAATAGACTGAAATGGATATAGAATTTTGAAAATACTTCAGAAGAACAGAGTAAGAAGTAGAGTAGTGGGAGGTTATTTATCATTATGGCTTAGAAATTTAACACAGTTTTGCAGTTTACTGTAGTCCTTGAAGAGCAACAAATGCACGTACCACTGATGCTTTTATTTCTTCAAGGAAATTCTCAGAAAATGGCTTTGTATTTGTCTTAATTATCTTGTTCATCTGTTTACATCGTTTTGATAATGCATTCTTTTGAGTGTAGTGGAGAAGTACCATTTTATAAATTGCTAAAACAGGCAGCAGAGGATCTTCTCTAAGTTTAGACTTAGAGATGAACTTCTAGGTGAATGGGACCACAGTCTGTTAAAAAATATAGGCAGTATTTCTAGTAAGATGTAGATTTGGTAGCAAGTGTAAGTTGGTTGTAGAGTGTTTTATAACCTTCTGCTTAAGTGTGTTAAATGATTTGGCCAGGCATACTGTTTGAGCTTCTGTGTGACTTAAGTATTTTTCCAGCCTTCTTGTTTGTATGTTTTTATTTTATCTTTTCTTTCTTCCTTTTTTTTTCTTTTTGGTGTGTGTGTTTGGTTGTTTTAATTAGCATGGATATCAGCAGGAGGTTTTCAAGACTGTGATTTCTTGGTGTGTTACTGAGATGTGAACTTTTCCAGCAGCTGTTTAAGCAGCAGTGTCAAAGTACTGTGCTAAGTACTAAAGGTAGTACTGAAAGCTGCTGAAAATGTGGATACACATTCAACCACAGTCTTACCGTCTTAATGCATTTAATAACACGACTTAACACGGGTAACACAATTTCAGCATGCAATGCTATTACTGTATGGTTGTTTCTTTATCCTCAGCGTTACACTTAGTTCATTCCCCCCGTAAGACCATGAGGTATGGATCAAATGTAAGTTACACCATCTTTTTGCAGATATTGTTAATCTTTTATTTGTAATCCATTGTCTTGTGGGTCCTAGTTATTGATAACTGAGTGTTGTCTTTGGTGCTTACATATATAGTCAGTAGTCCTTTTAGTTGCATAAAGTGTTACATTTCTGAATTTGGTATCCATTAAGTATTGTTTATGCTGGTTTATAAATGGTATTTTCCTTTAAATCCCTGTAAACAAATGTAAGTTATAGGAATAGCTCTTATGTTTCTCCAGTAACTTTGAAGTCTGTGTAATGTAGAGGGATGAAATCCCTGTCAAGATGAGAGAAAACTTAAATGCCTCTTAAGCTTCCTCTGACCTTCATTTCACCCTGTTCTGTCACAGTCGTGTATAGATGACAGAGAGAGATGTTGTCTGGCAGTCAACTTTTATATATAAGAACCTATAGAAATCAAAAAGTCAGAATGTAACCATACTAAATTTGTATTTCTATATATTTAATGCTCTTATAGCTATTAAGGAAGATTGTGATTAAAAATTAACCCAGTTACTCATGTATGATTGCTTTGATGTCTGTTGTGACTGCAATTTTGAAATACTTTTTAAAGAAGAGCAAGCAAAAATTTCTCGGGCAGAATCTGAATAATGAGTGATTTGTTTGGCATATATTGCCACTGAGCTGGGATAAGCAAAGGGAAAAAACAGCTTCTGTAGATTTCCTGGAAGATTATTTTAAGCTTTGTAATTTTACTGGATGTATGTGTGTTGAAATATCATAATGTGTTTTTGTACCATATGAAAGATTCCATATTTTTGTGGGGAAGTCTGTCTGTGGACTATAAACAGTATTTTAATTTGTACTTCCAGATTGAGCCTGACAGAAGTGGAATGCTTTTCTTTCCCTTTAGGATTTCATGAGAGTTCATGCTGTAATTCCTTGCTATATAGAAAGGCAGGTAAGGGGAAGGAGAACAACTTGGAATGTTTCATCATTATTGCATATGTGTCAACTTGTGCATGCTATTAATTATCGTTCTCCCTTGATGTCACTTTCAGTAGAGGATTCTCAGACTATAAGAATATCTGAAATCTGTTAAGGAAGGATTTGATAGTAATAATTAGTTTATATCCAACATTATGGTTTGTTTATGTTATAAGCTGTTCAGTGAAGAATCTTGACCTGATCTTAACTTGAAATGTCTACTGAACATCTTGATTAATTTGTTTTTGAAATCCTTTATTCTAAAATTCTTAATGCTCCTTATCTGTATGCATGCATATGAGAACATGTAAGGCTTTTTTTTTTTAAATAAAACAACCCAGAACAAATCTGCTGTTGAAAGAATGAGCAATTGCTGCTTTTGCAGTCTCATTTCGTGCAGTCTTACAAAATAAGACCAAGTGAAAATAAAATAAAAGGACCCATGAGTTAATGACTGCATACTTTAAGTACTTGTTAAATAATTTACTGCAGCACCCAAATGAATTCAAGGTATAAAAGTACCTCTTTAATCTGTTGAATGAGGTTATTATGTTAAAAATGGATCAGCATATTGCACTGCCAAATGTTTCTTTAGTAGGCCTAATATCCCAAATTGGGTGAAATGTCGAATTACTCATAAATGCTCAGGGATTGGTGTAGGATGTGCGTGTGCCTCCATGTTATTTTTTTCTTTCCAAGTGTATGAGACTCCTTCCAGTTCTGTAATTGCTTGTGAAAAAGAGGAGTTTCTGAGCCTGTATTTGATTGGAGAGAGAAGAGGGAGGGTAGAAGGTGTGAAAGAAATGTGTTCATGATGCTGGTTTTGGTTATTTCTTTCTGGTGGGGAAAGGGTTTTTAAATTTTGAAATACTGTCAGGCGTGCAATGTGTCAGTCAAGTATATGCAGTTGTTGGCAATACAGCCTCTTCCTATTTATGGGAGAGTAGCTAAAAGGCCTAGTTGTGAATTGGTGCACTGCTTTGCTGGCTGCTTTATAACAAAGAGCAGAAAAGATAATCTTGAAGGACTTGGTATCTGATGTCTGTACAACTTCTGAAGTGATTTTAAGATAGTGATGCTTTAAAGCAGGCAAAATCCTAAGTGTTTTTAGTGGTTTATGAAAAAATAGAGTAGCAAAGCCGGATAGTAATCTGTATTTTTCTGGAGGTGTACCTGTTAATAATGAAATGCATTATCTCTGGAATACTGCTGCACTGAAAATTGTTTGAGCTGCCATTTCACCTTGAAGACATGGGCCAGCCTCTTCAGGAGGTCTCATCGACTGCCCTTGGAGGTCTGTAGTCCTGCTTAGTGTTGGAGGTAGTGAAAAAACTGAGGAGTTTTGTTATTTCACTGTAATTTAACATGTAAATGGAAAATAATGATTTGCATCAAGATACCTTCAGCTTCTAGAGTACTGTGATCTGTGGAAGGGGAAAAAGAAATACTAACATGTTATAGCAGACAGTTGTAGTAATCTTCACTTTATGCATTTGTCTCACCATCAGAATCCAGTGGGGAATCTTTAACGTGTATGTTTACTGTCCAGATTCTTAAAATATTTAGAACAGGTTTTTTTAATTCCTGAGAAGTTGTTGGATAAAAATGTTTAATCTGAAAAAGTTCTCCAAAGAATTTTGCAAAGTACATTGAAATTGTATGAAGTGTATGTATTTTCAAATAGAAGATTGTCTTGATATTTACTGATATTTAAGTGTTTAAGTAAGCCATGTAACCCTCCCTCTTAATGCTTTTTATCTGGGGAGATGTAAAAGGAAACCTGTTTGTTTTTTTAAAAAAGTTTTATTTGAAAATTTTCCTCCTGTTCTGACCTTTGAACATAATAGACTAAGCCATTCTTAACATTTCAGATACAAGTAAATTTTATAAGTATCTAAAATGTTCTAATCATTTTTATATTGTAAGAACAACATTAAAGAACAAAAAACCCACCCAGCCCTGGTATACCTTTTTGCTAAATGATGAAGTTTACATTATGTTAGAGAGAAAATAAGTCAGATCAATATGAGAGCTATGCAGATATCCTAAATTCCAGACATCCATCCTTCTAGTTTGGCTTTAAAATCCTATGGTTTTGTGAATTTACAGGTATTCTTTAAAAATACCTTCTCAAAGTTTCTGTCCGGTAGCTCTGGATTAGATCTGTAGCCTTTGTGAATGCAGAGAAATCTTCCCATGCTTTTGTTACTGTGATCACTAGTGTCACACATACTGCATTCATCAAATGGTATTGCCACGTAGCTGTGCACAATTTGGCATAGGCAGCTTGGCAGTGTGAGATCTGTGCTCACAATTGGTCAAGTATAAGTTTTAGTTGTCTGGAGCACGTTGTAATATACATATGTGGAGCTTCTGTAAATTATATGCTGGAAGTTCTTAATGCATTTTCTACTAAAAACTTCAATTTTCTTGGACACTTTTTAAAAATGTAACTATAATATGAAAAATTATATTACATGAAACAAATATTTTCTGTAGCATTTTATATCCCAAATTATATACTCTAACCCAAGGTATACATTTATAATGAAGTTATTAGAATGGTTTGTTCCAGTACAGAATTGTTAAAGCATATGGGTAACCTTCTTTAAAGTTCTTTTTTCTCATCTATTGCATGGTTTTCACCACTTGTTTATGTTGTCTGCTTCTAATGAAGAGGCAAGATTTAGAAACAAAGCTGTATCAGAAATTGTGAGATTGTTGGAAAGATCTTCATTTTCTTTCAAAAGTAAGAGAGTTAAAAGAAGTAACTATCATTGGTAGTCTCATCTCCCTAATATGAGCACAAGAGAAATGTACCACAAAAAAAATTGCTGGGAAAAGTTGGCTTTTTTTTTTCATGAAGGAAGATGCAGCCATGTCTGAGTATTACAATTATAGTGTCTGTCAGTGGATGTGACTAGTTTCTGTGAGATTGTTCTTAAATGGTGAACATAGGGTTGTTTTTAATCTCAAACTGGTAAGAAATGGTTTGAAATACTGTGTCTGAAGAGATGTGCAATTTTTTCTGGTGAAGTAAGCAATTTTTTGTCTAAGTGTGGATGTGGTGGATTTTTACTAAGATGGTGCAGATAGGAAATGTGAAAATTAGGACTTTTCAGTTCTGGTTGTTTTGAAAACTAAAACTGAATAGAAGATGTGTTTGAGACATGACAATGAACACCTGAAATGTCAGTGCGGCTGCTGTTGACTTGGCAGATTGATTTTCTTGAAGCATGATCAAGTTAATTCACCTAATTGAGTAATTGGTAACAGTAATAGGAAAAAGATATGCTAAAGAGGATGCTCAGTGAGAGCACTTTGAGGTGAAGAACTTGGAAGTCCTGGATTGAGGTTTGCCTTTTGGAGCCCTTCGGTGTATAGATTCCAGACCTTTACCTACTAGATCCTTTTGGACCTTTATCTAGAAGAAAGGTGTCTGGAAGTATATGTGTGTCTGTTACCTTCAGTGTAATTTCTTGGGAAGGGGGTAGAAGAGTTTGTACTCTTAATGGCTCATGGCTAGATGCCTACTGCCGTAGGAAGAAGTGGCTAGTGGAGAAGCTGGAGTGGGTTTTGTGGAATCTGGCTGGTATGACTGAGTGTTGTGGGGATGCCGTATGTCCTTGGAAGTGACTGCTTTAATTGTTGCTTAACTGTTGAGGCCAAGACCATCCAGATGTAAGCAACAGAAGCAATTGTTTGATGTTAATTGTCATTTCCTAGGTTAGCATGTTTTACATATGTACAAACTGCATTTTAGGATTTCAGTGTGTTTTCTTTGCTTGATGTGAACTGTTTGTGTTTTAGCTTCATTGTGTTGCTCTGCTTACATGCTGAAGTACAGGCTTCAGAACTTTGTTCTCCTCCTTTCCTGATAATGTTGGCAAACTGCAACACTTGCTAAGCTAGGTTATGCTGCATGAACTAATGCATCCTGTTTCCAAGCCTGGAATGATGTCTTAGAGTTTTTCTGCTTCAGCTTTGTGTCCTACGCTTTTTCCGTTTGTCCAGTTTGGTTCAGCATCTGCTGTTCTTTGCTTGAGGACTCCTGATGAATGGTAAATACTTGGGTTCAGGAAAATGAGGCTTCTGTTGGTGGGTCTGAAGAACAGAAGCAATAAAAGGGGGTAAGGAAAAGAATGTTATAGGTGATTAACTAAAGTTGGTGTGCTGCTAATTCCTTGTCAGACTGTGGGAAGACCTCCATTTGTATTATTTCCCCTTCTTTGTGTTGTGAGAAAGTCATTCTTACTGAACCAGAAGTCCTTTGTATTGTCCTTGTAGACCAGGTTTGCTTGCTCCCAACATTTGGTGTCCGTAGGAAGTGGAGCCAATGTCATGGTCAGTGGCTTTCCTTTTCTCGTGTCACACATATATTCTCCAAGTACAATGGAGTGTCTTAGCCTGGTCATTTTTGCCTTCCTGAGGGTTTTTTACTCTCACCCACTATTACTGTGGCAAATTAATATGTTTAAGAATTCAGATTTCTTGCCAAATAAGACAGAAAGGTCATTTGGTTTTGGTGTGGACAGATATAAATCCCAGAATGTCCATCTTGTAAATTAAGAAGATACTGTAACTTGGTTCTTTGAAAACAAAAAGCTGCTGTTGCTGGGGCCTGTCCTACAACATCTCAAAATTGAGTTGTGGTGTTGTATTTTTCTTAAATGACAAAAGATAATCTACAGGGATTAGAAGGAATTCAAAATGAAACAACCAAGTAATACCTATACCAAGAAATAAATCTCTAAAGCTGAATGATAAACCTACGTCAGACTTCTGATTGAAACAATGACTCATAAGGAGCCTTAAAGCTGTGATAGCATATTCACTTTTTTGTGCTTTAAATTATAAATGAAGACTAGCTTAGATCATGATCTAGACTGTATGTGCCCTCAAACAACTTGGGAACAATATGCTGTGGGTAAAATTGCCTTATATAATATTAAGAAGGATTTTGCCTGTGAAGCTCATTTCCCCAAGATCCTATGGAGACCTAGAGGAAAAAATGTGTACGTCTCCTACATAAGCATACATACACAATATAAAATTGTGATAGTACATGGAAAATAGAAATACTTTTTGTTTCAGCTTCTAGGACTACATGTAGATAATTAGGGGAAGCAAGTACATCTTTTGAGAGAGGTGACAGTAGAAGCTACAGCATATCTTTTTCAGTGACTTTTGGAGTACTTGGTGCTGGCAACTACTGAATGCAGGATAGTGCTCCATACTTTCTCATTCACAACTAGAAATAAATGAAAACTTAAAATTCTTTTTATTTAAACTTTATTGAAAGTATCACTGAAATGTTAGGGCAGGAGAGAAAACTCTTTGGGTTAAATGGAAAAACAGAGGTAGAGAGGGTGACAATACATACCCTTGACTGTTCACAGGATCACAGAATATGCTGAGTTGGAAGGGAGCCCCAAGGACCATTGAGTCCAGCTCCTGGCCCTGCACAGCACCATCCCCAAGAGTCACACACCATGTGCCTGAGAACATTGTGGAAATGCTTCTTGGTCTCTGTCAGGCTTGGTGCTGTGACCACTGCCCTGGGGAGCCTGTTCCAGTGCCCAACCACCCTCTGGGTGAAGAACCTTTTCCTGATATCCAACCTAAACCTCCCCTGACACAACCTGAGGCCATTCCCTCAGGTCCTGTCAGTGGTCACCAGATTGAAGAGATCAGTGACTGTCCCTCCTCTTCCCCTTACAAGGAAGTTGTAACTGCACTGAGGTCTCCCCTCAATCTCCTCCAGGCAGAATAGACCAAGTGACTTCAGCTGCTCTTCATGCGCTTTCCCCTCAAGGCCCTTCATCATCCTCATATCCCTTCTTTGGGCTGTTGATTATAGAAGTGTGAATGATGGCAAGAGATTGTGGTTGATGTCATGGTTACTAAAAGGTATCTGGGATACAATAGTGTATTCTTAAATTTATGGAGTAGCAAAAGTTTAGAGGTTGTTGCAGCTTTAAAGTAGGGCAGAGTGTAACAACTGCCCTGCTCTGTCAAAGCATAAATCAGAAATTAAGATGTTGTGTAAGTAGAAGCAAGATATTTATGGTTTCATTAAGAACAAAACCACTTATTCACAATTATTTTTCAGGAAGCTGTTCTTGTGCTTGAAAAATGTAGTGGTCAGCACAGCAATGGCTCAAAATAGTATTTGGGATGCTATAGCACTGGCATTAGAGCCTCATTAGCAAACATCCAAGAGGCCTGTAAAAGAGCAAAATGCTTTACATGTTAAAGCTTCAAAAGCTTCTGTCTAAATTTAATTTATTTTAAATTTTCATTTCTTTAAGTTTATATTTTCTAAAGTTTTCAAATTATATGCCTGTTTAATAAAATATTTGATAATGAGCTTAAAATCCTGTAAAAACATGCCAGGTAACAAGAATTCTTATTAGCAGTGCAAAATAATTAAATTGATTATAGTAGTGAATGTAGGATAGGTATATGCAAAGAATTACTCACACTGTACAGAGTCAAGTGGTCACTGTACCAGTGAGATAAAAAGAAATAGTTTCAGTAGTTGATTTTTTCTGTTCTTCCTGCTTGTGTATTTTTCAGAATTTTAGCTACATGTCAGGTTACACTGTAGGCTTTTCTAGGTCAGTTCTTCTTTCTAAACTTACAAGTAGGTGTAGGGGTTACGTGGTGGAATTGAGGTGTGTTTGTCCTTTTGCAGGATACTGAGGGAGGATACAGAGGGAGGAGTGGCCTTTAGCAGCCTCCTTCTCTGCTTTTCCCAGGTACTCTTGGTAGTTACATCCTGCTGTGGGGGTAGGAAAGATGCCTCCTGTTGTTAAAACCCCTCTTAAAGTGTCTGTGGGTAGCTCTTAGCTGTTGCTAATGAATAAATAGGCAAATAGCAAGCATTTAATATTACCAGGTTCTCAATTTTACTGCTGCCTGGAAAGGACTTGGAATAGAAGATGGTAAATGCTTCTTGTGCTTCCAAGTGTGATTGTATTGGGTAAATGCTGTTACCGAAGTTGCCCTGAACTGTCTTCACAGTAAAAAAAAAAAGAGCAAATCGGACATTTTAGGTTGATTGCTGTCTGTGTGGTCATATTTGCCAGCAGGGCACTAGGAGTTATTTTTAAAAATGTGTTACCAGGACTCTGAGGTATGGCATAAGTTTTAAAAACATGCCCTCATCACTGTGCTTCTTTTTCAAATGCTTTAAGTACTTAACATAGAGGAGGAATTTGACTTTATGCTACTAATAAACACTGGAGCACATTTTCCAGGACTTCAGAGTTGCTGGCACATCTGATTCTCTGCAGATTAGGAAGCACATCAGAGGTCACTAAAGGAGACAAGTAATCTACTTGGAGGTTTGGGGTTTTTTCTGACTTATTTATAAATAAACTTCTAGTTTGAAATACATTGAAAATAGCTTTGTTTTCATTGTGCTGTATTTTTGTTTTAATCCATCCAACAAAAGAGGAGAGTGTTTGTCTTGTCCAGTGTGTGGAAATGAGTGTTGTGCTTAGACAAGACCTGAACATCATCCCTCACAAGGTACCATTTTGGGAAGGACTTGGGTCAAAACCTGGGGTTAAGACAAGGCACAGGTACTGAATATGCCATTTTTCTCCAGCTAAGTTATTAGTATTGGTTGATGTACAGCACCTGTTCCAGAATGCTACTTCAGAGGCTGGAGCAGTCTGCAGCAGACTTCTCAGGGGTTATACTTGGTGTTTGGAGAGGATATTTGATTAGGTTTTAAGGTGAAGGGTACTGTGGGTTATATAGAAATAATATAGTGGTATTGCAAGTTAACAGTAAAAAGAGTAATAAATTTAGAAATGCAGGAAGCCTGTTGACCTTGTTTTAAATATAAAAAGTTTGGTGAAACTTAAACCTTTTTGTAAAAATTATTTACAGTTAATAAAGTCAATACATAACTCTAGTTGTATTTACTGTATAGAAAATGTTACTTCAAATATTCTGTTTGCTGCCACGAGGTAACATTGGAGGAAATGACTCTGAAAATACAAAATTCAAAACCCAGCTTGATGTACTCCAAATCTTTGAATTGCGTATAACTAATGTTTGAGGCTAGTTAGCAAATGTGGTTTTGCTTAGTATTAGTGTCTTGGCATGACTTTCTATTTTTAGTCCATTTTTTTCTGTCTATAACCTATTTTATGTAGTAAGTTTATCTGTGGTATCTTTCCATAGCCATAGTGAACATCTTGAATATGAAATTAGAATATGCTAAATAACACGTGTCTAAAATAGGATTAGCCAAGTGTTCTATTTATACTTTACCTACTGTTCGGGAAATTTTTCTTCCTCCTGCTGGATAGTCATTTGCATCATATTATTGTTTGATTGATATTGTGATATGCTGTGTTTGTGGAATCACTAAAGTGATGGATTACTTGTTCAGTAGATTTTGCATATCTTAAACTTCTCAGAAAGTAGGTGCAGGATTACTGAAAGTGGAATAAAATACCCATAAAGGAATAATGACTATATTTCTTATTATGTTAGTCCTTACCATGTGGCACATCTTGCTCATGTCTACTGGAAGAGGCACAGACACGAGCATTTTACATTCTTGGAATAAAAACTGCTAAAGATTGAGGAGGGTGGTGCAATTATACATGTAAGCTACTTGTGTGGCTTTACTCTTAAGATAATGTACCTTATCCTGTCTAATGTAACTTTGTTGATATGTTGGTAAAGTATCCTAGGAGAAGGGGGTCTGAGGAAGTTGTGACTTTATTAATCTGTGATTTTTGGACTTGTTCTGTATGATGAAAGAGACAGCAATTTGTGTATGGCTGAGCGATGCATGGCCTCTGAAGCTCAGGAGTAAGAAGCTTGATGGCAAGGGAAGACTGTGCTCATGAAGGTGGTTAAGTAGCCAACATACAGGATAAAGAAGGGGGGCTGATAATCAAGACTAAAAGCAGTATGTTCTTAAGAAGGAAATCTTCATGTGATGAATGTTTATAAACACTGGTGGGCAAGAAGGGGCAGGTAGGAAGATAAAGCTGAGGCTGTAAGTAAATCCTCTTCCTCCCGATACTGTCTTAACACTAAGTGCTGTTTTAGCCCATTATTTTAAGTTGCTGTACTGAAATTAGACTGGCTAGCATATTTCAGAAACATTTTCCACACTGTCACTGACTAGGGCATTGTGTTGAACTTAAAAGTGTTAATCTTGCCTTTTTATCTTCCATGGTTATGGTACTGTGGAAATGTTTAAGATATGCATGTAAGAAATGTCTGTGCATGTGCTGCTTCCGGGATGCAACAGGACATGCAGGATGATGTGATGTGATCCAGGCTTGTGATGAACAGTTCAACAGTGTAAGGGGCTTAATTGCTCTGAACTAGCCATGTAATTCTCTAGAACAGTGGCTGCTGGGTTGGATAAGTTTATAAATCTAATTAGTCTAATAACTTAGTGCCAGAAATTTTAATAGGTGCCTTTTGCAAAACCTTCTATTATGCAATCAGTTTGGATTTCAGCATAAGTGTTTGAAGTATGCAATATTGGTTAATAGGCTTTGGAGATGGATGGAATTTTATTTCTGCTGGATGAGGGCTTTATAAGCTAAGGTGCTCCTGATACTCTTTCCTTTTTTTTGATTACTTAGTATCAAGAACTGTATTGACTCTGTTTTGCCTTTGAAAAGAATTGTCACTGCTGTTTGTGCTTTGGAAACATTCATGCTCTTTTTATTAGGGGTTTGATACTAATGGAAGAAAATGATGAAGAGGATTGCCGAGTTTCTAGTGTTGCCAACTTTAGATAGTTAGGTTTGGTTAATTGATGGGGATTAAATAGTTTTAAAAATTGTATACCAAGATGGTACTGCAGTTCTTTTCGCTTAAAAAAAAATTGTGTAAGGAGAATAAGGTTGAACACAAAGCTCAGAGTCAAAAATAAGCTAGAACAGCTCAGTGCATAATTTGTGCTGTGTAAGTTGCTTTGAAATTGGTGACCACTGGTGTCAGTGCCCTTAAAAAATGCAAAAGGGAATAGAAAAGCTTGCATGTTATGTAGATCTCAAATGAAAAGCTTGTTATTCATTCCAGAATTTCTCTTAATTTAAAAAAATATGAACTGCTAAAATCCAAAAGCTTTAGGAGTTATCAGATGGAAGAGAATAAGTGTAGAAATTCAGTGATTGTGTTTATCAATAAATGTATTATTTGTTGGAATATGAGACTGAAAAGCAAGTATTTTTGCATTGTTTGAAATTCATATGGAGTGTCTGACCTGTTCTCTGGGCTGTGGGACCTGATTCAGATATTTGTGTCATGCTGATTTTCTGTTCTGGTTTGGATGATCCCTCATGTTATTCAAGGTTTTCAGCTGTTGTGTAAATGAACCTTATGGTTTCCAGCATCAAAACAAGATGTTAAATTATTTTATTTATACTAATAGTTTTTGTCCTTTAGAGGTTAATGTAATCAGTTCAAATAATTAGCTATGTAATAGAAAGCATACTCATTAATTAATAGAATCCCATTAAACCTGAGGCTTAATACAGGAAGTTCATCTGAAGCATGATGAACACATATTTTCCTTAACTTTTTAATTGATAATTCTTGCAGTCCTAGATAGATCTAGGAAAAGCATTCTTAAAGTATTTGTCTGTGATTAGTTATTTCTGTGCTGTATCTAGGCAGCATGAATTTCAAAGCTTCTCACAAATTCCTATTATGTCTAGATATTTGGAACCCATTTTTCCTTGGAGGAAAAGAAATAGTGATGTAGCCAGGGAAGAATTTTCTCTTGGAATTTACTCATAGCTGTCTAAAAGTTCATTGAGATTCTATATTACAACTGCTTATCAAAGTTTTTTTTTTGTCAGAGTGGCTCTCTAAGGAACATTAGCAAGACAGAGGGAAATGTGAATAGGTTGACGCAGAGTTGATTATATTTTTTCTTTGAACTTCATCTAGCTCTTGTAACAATGAAACTCAAAAGTAGGAATCTAGATACAAGAAATCAAAATCCTCAAGGAAGGTAACTTTGACTTTTGAGTAGTTGTTGAAGCTATTTATATATTTAAGGTTTTTATTAATGTAACCAGTTGAAGATATGCATGTACTTCAAGAGATTTTATTGAAGTCACTGGGGTTGCACATGCTGTGTTATATCTCTTCCTGTGTATTTGCAGTATAGTGTGTTCTTTATCATTAATATGGCCATTAGTTTATGAAACTAGAAGAAATGTCAGCATAAGAAAAGTCTTTGTTTAAAACCTTATTTTATAATACATTATATAGAAATGTGATATGAAATGCCCAGGACAGTTTCAGTCTTTGATCCAGTTTAAATAAATCACTGTCTTTAGTGGGTCCCAAGTAACTCTTAGTATTTACTTGACAACTAGGGAGGAGCAATTTTGTCTCATTAATTCTTCTTACAGATATAAGTTAATATAACTCAACACTTAAATGCTGCAATAACAAAGTCAACCGAGCAAAAAAAATCTCTAATGTTAATATTATGCTTCCAGAGTGGTTATGTTACTTTCTTGCTCTTTTGGTTTATTTAGTAGTCTTGCCATGTACTCTCTTTAAACCCCTGTGTCCCAAAGCATCCTGGTGAAAGTCTCTTGAAGTCAATCAAAATAGCGTCCCTGAACATTACTTCCTGTCTTCGTGCTTTTTGGAGCTTGCTGTTTGAAGCTTCTGTGTCTGTTCACACTTTGTTTTTTCATGTTTTTTGGTGTTTCCTAGGTCTTGCAAATAGATGGAAGAAAATTCACGTTTCCTGTAGCTGTCTCTTTGCTCTTCAGTTTCAAAACAAGTAGTTATAAATAAAAAATACACTTATTGCACTGTATCAGTTGGAGAAGAATTTAACATCTTTGCTAAATGTTTTATACCCTTGAAATTAAGGCTTTAAGATGGCAAGCTTTTTGAGATACCAAAATTCTGCTGTATATAAGTTTTTAGTGACAAATCAATTATAGACAGTTCCTGACAGTGCAGGCATGGTATATGCCTGGAAGAGATTGTTGGCAAGTAGAGAAAGGCTTCCCCTAAATTGGGAAATACCAAATTGTGACACATGTGTAAACAAGAAAGTTTACTGATTTGATAATCAGGTGTCAGAATGATATGTTAAGTAGTTACCTAATGGGCTGGTGGCACATTGTGCATCACTGAATGTTTGATAGTTCCTGTAAAGAAGAAGCCTGTTTTTCCAAAAAGTAGGTACACAGGTCTCTAAAATGAAGTTTCTGTTTCTTATAAGGAAGTCCCATTGTTACTCACTTTTTAAAAAATGGGCAGGAAGAGAGGAAGGTGGTCCATCAGTTGGTATCCCTGTTTGTTTCTGTATCTCAGAAGTCAGCGCACTGGAACATATTGCAGTGTATTCTTTTGTAGCTGCTTTCTTCTAGCTGACCCTGCTGTGAGCAGTGGGGTTTGGGCTAGGTGGTCCCCAGAGAATCCCTTCCAGCCTCAGCCAGTTGGTGATCCTGTGAGAAATTCAGTATACTTCTATACATTTTTCTTTTAAACTGTATTACTTACAAAGTAAGCAGATAAGATAGTTGTTTGGTGATTTTTTTTTTTTAATGAACAGAGAAATTGGGGCCAGTGATTGTAAAACCAGAACTGAAGGTGGTGCTTCACTAAAACAGATAATGTTCTTCCTCATTCACAGAACTGAAATCAGAAACCTTAAGTAACTTAGGTTGATGTATGGACTGCAAGCCAGAGTTTTATTAATCCTCTTAAGTTTGCAGTTAATTATTGGTTCTCTAGAACACCTTTAACTTACTCCGGACACACACTTCTATTTTATTTTGATTATTTTTCGCCTATGGAACATTTTTCATGAAACTTCATGTAGGTACTGCTGTAAATTCCAGTGGCTGCCTTGTTTCAAACACATTGCTTCCTTCCTTAGGTCCATTTAGCTTTCTCTCTTTGCTGTCTGAACCTTTGCCTTTTTTCCCTGACCTGTTGGTTTATTTAAAGGCTTTGGATGGGGTGTTTTGGGAAGGTGAAAGGAAAGATGGTGTAGTGAATTCAGTGTAGTATTTTGTCTCATAAGCCCATGGTTGTGGCACTGTTTATTATCCATATTTAGTTTATTCTAATACAGTATACAATTGTAAGTTTAACCTAAAAGTAGTGAGTGTCAGGAAGTTATAGAATTTGTGTTTTATGTAACCCAAATTATAAAAAAAAAGTTTGCCATCATAACACAGTTTTATATGTTATGTGTTATGATGGTGAATATTAATTTTTAATCAATATACTACACTGTAGTTTGAGAGAGAGAGAACATCTGCTTTCTTTAAGGTTTCTAGAAGGACCATGAAAAAACTTACTGTTCCTTCTGCAATCTCTAACTAATGCTTGCCTGTTTTACCCTTTGTTGGCTTATAGCCATATCATGTCCCCTTCTCTGGCTCCTACAGTCTTGGAATCTACAGTGCTATTGGCAAAGCTGCTATGAGCTCAAACTGTTGGGATTGAGGGATTTTTAATTTTGTTACGTGTATTTTTGGTGAGATGCCTAGGGGATGAGTCTTGGTTTTGTTCCCATGTTTAAATTCCTTTTCACTGGTGTTTGTAGAAGGGAACAGAAACTTAAAGTAAAAAATTGTGAAGTTTGACAGATTATGGCAGAGAATCTGCTGTTTGTCAGCAGTTCCACTTTTTGTGGTACACTGTTAACCCATTGCTTTGGGCAGCAGCCTACAAGCTTTTGGACAGCTGACAACTTGTGCAGGTCCTTCCAGAGGAAGCAGCAGCTGGATAGGTGGGATTATCACACAAGGGGAGAGATATCCATTGTACTTGTTGTATGCATCTCTGACTCTCAAGGGTTCCCTAGGCCTAATAAGGTACTTCAGATTTACTGTTTCTGGATATTCTAGCCCTGGAAAGTTTCTGTTCATCACTATCTCATTTTTGTGTCTTCTGATCTGGTAGAGGATGTGGCATAAATGCATGATGGAGTGAAAATAACATGCTCAGACTGTTGTTAGACCAGTAATTCAGAACTTCTTAGGTCTTCGTGTGGGTTTACTTTGGCCAGTAAGCAGACCAGAGTGAATGTGTTTGAGCCAAGGAAATGGAATCATTTGAACCATTGTTCAGGTTTATTCAAACTGTTCTTTTTCCTGTTTGCTGAATTGCTAATTGACTTTGGTAGATAACTTGAGAGAAAACAAAGGTGGAAGAATTGGCAGCTGCATGTCCCATTTCAAATGCCCTGTTGGGAACCTGTTGATTATCTTTTCTTGAACTTCTGTGAAACTTCTTCAAAAAGCTTGGATGTTGAGAATTAAAAAAAAAAAAAACAGAAGAGGGAGGTATTGATAAGTCTGTCTTCCCTTTGCCAGGTTATACATTTTGGAGACTGATGGTTTCATTGTGAAAACAGTAGTTATGCAAATGCTAATCATGTTTTCCCATGTTATGTTTTTAAGATACATTTGTATTAAGGCTGGCAAACTGCTACTGTTGCAAATGTCATCCTGAATATGCCTTGATGAAAAGGAAAGCAAGTGTAAGGATCAAGTCAGCATGAGAAACAAAGTAATAATTCTAACTTCCTAATTGAGTTAAGTTACCTGACAAATCAGACCCCAGAATGTTTTCCGAGGTTGTAGACTACCTTTAAATTGTAGGAAGGTACTTCTTTAGGTACACAAGACAGGAACTGGGGAAGACTCAGCAAAACTGAATGAAGGATTCTGTTGCGTTTCTACTGCAGTCTTAGATTGAGAGTTTCCAAATTCTCCTTTTCAACTAGCCTTTCAGGTGAGCATTTTTTAATGTTGAGTTCTTTCTGAGAGAGTATGGCACTACCTTTCATAAATGTTTCATAAGTGTCGTTTTGCTTCTTTGGAAATACTTTAAAGTTTGGTTTGTGTTAGGTGAAACAAAAATAAGGTCATATGTAGTTCTATTGTATTTTTGACTTAACTACTGCATTCCTTTTTTTTTTTTTTACAGGTTTGTTTTTCTAATAAAACTGCTTGAGTTATAGTTGATTCTTAATTTCATGCTGTCTCTTCGATGATACTTACTCTAGCACAGTCTAGTCTTACTTAATACTTTTCTAAAATGCATTCGTACTGGTGGTCTCAAAAGAATGCTCCTGAAACTGGAACAAAGATTCTTCAAACTGGGCACTCAAAACCATTGCAGTTGGAGAAGATACTCAAAACATTTGTCAGTGCTTTGGTTGGTTGAGGAGGAGATTTCTAAAATGTTGGGTACATAAAAACTGGTGACTTAATGTTCTACTCTCCAGATATGAGAAATTAAAACTAGTGTGGGAAAGAACAATATTAATTATATCTATTGCAAAATATCCTTGACAGGGCCTAATTTCTTCTAAGTACTTGATTGCCAGTTCTGGTAAGTGCTACTGTGTTCATTGATCATCCAAAAAAAAATGCATGTAGAAATTCAGAATTAAAAATACATTAAAATTATGAGCTGTAAATTCAGCTTATCAGGCTCTTTGAAATACAACACAAATAAATATGTATTGGTTTGAAATTTTAAAGACCGAAAGCTGTCTTTCTGAGAATCCCCCTGCTTTGATTGTTCAGACTTTGATACAATCTGATTTTTCAAACGTCCACTGTAAATTCTTGTGCCTTTTTTTGTTTGTTTTATTGCCTGCCTCTGTCAGAAAAGTTTTGATTTCAGGGTACCTGTGATGCTTTAAAAAAAATTTTTTTGCAGTGTTGCCAAATGTTTTTATAATGTCCTTCATTCAGCCTAAAATAGTAACATGGAAGCAATAACAAAAAATATTTTGCCAGCTTTTAGGATAGATTTTAACATTTGCTCTCTTGTCAAGCATAGCAGTCACTGCTACTTATTAATATTCTTACTAGTAGATACTGTTGTGTGATATTAGAATGGTTCTTAAATATTTGACAGATAAGATAGCATTGAGCAACTTGCATTGGAATAGTGTTTAAAAACTAAATAAAAACCATATAGACTTGCATCAGACTATGAAAGAAGCTGTATTGTACTTAAAAATAGCGTGGCTGATGCAGAAGTCAGGCTAACGTTGAAGCCTAAGTGTTGTACCCATAATACTGACTACAGTCCTGACAGTGGCTTCACAAATGAATAAAGTTAATGCTTCAAGAGCATTGAATTCAGTGGAGTTCAGTCCAGTCAGTGGTTCTGCTATGGCAGTAGTGTAGGATGTAGGAACCAGCCTTTGAAAGATTTTACATCCAAGTTTGCCACCCTGGCTATTTTTGTTTAATGTTTGAGAAAAAAGCAAAAAGTTCCATGAGTATTGGAGTTTAAAAAAAAAAAAAAAAAAGTGGGTGTGTGACTTTCAGGGGTTTCTGTCAAAAGTCTCATTGACTGTGGCACTGCAGTTACCCTTTTTCTATTGCCGTGCTGCTCTTCCCTTTGCCCCTAGTATTTCAGTTCTTCTTGTATCTCTTTCGTGTGTTCCCCGTTGGAGTTTTGCTTTTGTTTTGTGTGTTTTGGCTTACAGACTGTCTGAAAAGAAACCCTGTGGGGCTGCTACTCTCTCCACTTGGGGTCTACTACCTGGATAGCTGGTGGTTGTCCATCAGAATGAGTAATGTTGGGAATGTGTCTTGCTGTTCCTTGCCTTTTACTTATGGAGGCAGAAATAGGGGCATGTTCTCCATAGGTCCATTCTTCTGTTCTTTGAGGTGAGACACAGGATTTAAAATGAACAGTGGCTTCAAAATTGGTTTTGTGGGGAATGTGCAGCAGAAATTCTTTTTTTCCTGCATTATTTTGGATTTGTTTTGTTTTTGAAGACCAATCAGAATTGATTGAACTATGTGTAGTGGGCAGTAATTTTATTGAGTATGAGAGGTTTATCATTGCAAGCTATTTAAATGTAATAACTAGAAATTTGCAAGTCTGTGGGGTTACGGATTGTGTGTGTAAATAAAATAAATTTCTATTATCTATGTCATTTTCTGAACAAAATCAATTATACTAATCCAACATGGAGATGAGTTAACTGTTATACTAGCTATGAGCCCTCTTTTCCTGTAACTTGCAGGTTTCTGTGTTTGCTGCTAGCTTCAATTCTTAAACAGATTATTAAGCTTGTTTGAATTCGGCTTCCTCATAGTAACTCTGGCTCCTCCCTTTGAATGGTGTACTTTGCCTGGGCCACGAGGAGACAGATTACTGATGTCCTTGTCCATAGTATCATGTTTTTACATCAGACTAACTTGGGATTCACTACATATTCATGCTTCAAATGAATGAGTAGTGGTAGTTTGAATCTGCCTTATAATAATTGGAAAACAGGGTAACCAGATAATACTGGCTTTTCTGATTGCAAGCTGCTGCACAGGCATAATTTTTTTACATTATTCGTTAGGAGACTGCTCAGAATAACCGTTTGTTCTGATGTAAGTTGTGAAGAAGAGGAAAGGAAGATGTGTGAATACATGCTGGGGAATGGGGTGGGGAAAAAAGATGGATTGGTAGCATGTGAGAAGAATATTAAGGTTTACATTTTGTCTCTTAACTTTTTCTTTAAAATACTTAAGTTTTGTCACTAATGTTTTTTATCAGTGTTACTAAGTTGCAGTTAGATCACAGAGCTGTAGAGTGATTTGTGTTGCAAGAGACCATAAGATAATCTAGTTCTAATGCCTGTCATATATTTGCATACATTTTTTTTAGTCTGTACTCAGTATTGTTTTGCTGCAGTTAAAGAACTCTAGATATAGTGGAGTTCAAAAATCTGTGCTATCCAGTTAATGATTCATTTCCTTAAAGGCCAAGGTTATCATAGTGAAATTATTGGCTCTTTGAGAACAGTCTGCCACATGCTCCTAACAGGTGATCAAGTGATTCCACTGGAGTTGTGGAATTATACCCTTCCCATGTCCTCCCCTGCCCCAGTGTTCTCTGCCCCAGCTTTGGAGATGTAAAGCATCTTCCGAGTAACTTTTTAAATGCAGAATATGTTTTATTGCACATTATTGTAATTAACTGTAGTAACTATGAAAGCAAATTATTACTTGGTTGTGGTTGTGGGCGACTTGGTATTGTAGTGCTTTTCGGTTTTTCTGTGGCACTCCTTTTTTCTGGCTATGTATTTTACGTGTACAAGAGAGAAAAGAGTGAAAACATTGAGTCACGATATCATGATACATTTCTGAGAAAGCAGACCTTTAGCATGGGTTGAATATGCCATATTTCTGAAACCTGCATTCAATTCATCTGGAGAAAAAAGTTTAATGCTGTATTGCAGTGTGAGCTTGCCCAAATACTTCCTATAACTTCTCTTCAACCAGGTTGTGCAGTTACCTTTGCAAGTACTGTTAGATTGCATGTTTTTGGGTAGCATATATAATTTTGTCGGGCAGGATGCTCAGATATATGTATACCTGCTTTATTTTTTAAAATGGAGTAGAAGAAATTGATTGGTAAATAGAAATTCTGTGACTTGGAAGAAGGCCATTCAAAGATGGGCCAGCTAGACTGTTACAGTAAGTTGCATGTTGAAGTATGAAGTATGCAATTGTGTTCCTATTGGACTGAAGTCTACAATAAAAACAGTTAAGAAATACAAGAATAGAAATTCCTTGATGTTCACATGTAAAATGTGGAAAGTAATAATATAATATTGGGCCATCAAAAGAGAGAGGAGGAAAAAAGTAGTTATGCAATATTAAACTCTGGTCTAGTTTGCAAAATGTTTATGAGGATTTCAGTTATGCAGATACTAAAGTATGAATTAAGAATGATTTGAAACTTGGGGAAATGGCTGTTTGGAAGAGTACATTTAGGAAATACAGACTCATTCTCAGTTGCATTTTGTAGAATGTAATGCTTAACTGCATCCTCTAGGAGAAGGGCTATTTGAACACATGCCAACAGTTAGGGACTTTCACTTTTTAGGGATCTCTGCAGTTTTCTTTATGTTGGCTGTGTCAAGCTTTGTCACTGCACTATGCTTTCCTGTTGGTATGTTTTGGTAAACTAGAAGATGGAGTTGGACTTAATTTAAGAATATATAGAAGTAACAGCAGCATGGATGCTTGTGAGGTTTTTTTTTTTTTCGGTGGCTAAATGTTATTGAGTAGAAAATACTATACTTTGCATATAATATACAGCTAAAACCTGGTAACTTTAAATGCAGGTTGCTTTTCAGTCCTGCTGCAAACCTATCATTGACTCTTGCCTTAAAAAGAAAATGGAAGGAAAGGAGACATATCGGACTTACATAGAAGAATTGTTCTTAGGATCTGCCTAGTTTTAGGATTAGGCAGAAGCATTTTATTAGGTGTAACAGCTCTTCTGCAGAAATGCTGACCTTTACATTTATTTCATACAGAAATCAGAGATCAGGCAACTAATTTCATGCTAAAAGCATCATATCAAGAATATCTCCATTGTATGTTGTCAGACTTGCTTCAAAATAAACTGTGCATGTTGTAGATATTAATCATATACAGAAATGTTCAGTGATGATTCTAAAGGTGGTATTTTTTTCAAGAGGGTTCGTAAGTCTTTTCCAACCATTATGATTCTGTGATACCATCTTGCTTGTTTGCCTGCGTGCGTGGGAAGCTCTTTTTTATCTGCCCTGGATTGTGGTTATTTTTATCAATGAAAACTTGACTCGAATGAAGGAAAGAGGGTCCTGTGAGACTCAGTGTATGGTTAAACACTCTGCAGCCCAAGATCAGTCAGTGGGGTAAGTTGCTATTTTGGTACAGTTGTTTGATGTCTGTCTTTTTTCCTGTTCTGAATAATTTTTGTGAAAACAATATGCCTAGCCTGGAAATAGTCTTTGTGGTTTTGTATGTACTCTTTTATGTATGACTTGATACTGTTTTTTTTTTCTTGCACACAACCTAAACCAAGTGCTAATATTTCAACAGATACAGAATGACAGTCAAACACTGCACACTGGTATGCCTGTGAAGAGGCACTGCCAAAGTTAATTGTGTCTAGTGCAAAAGCTTGGAGTTCTGGCTGATCAAAGCAGGTAGGTGTGAAGGTGCTTGCATGGAGTGAAGATAAGGGGACAACTCAATGCAAATAGTTTTACCGTAAGCAGAACAAAATGATGCATTTCGAATGGCCTTTACCTCAGCTGACTGAAACATTTTTATAATAAAACTTGTAATGGTCTTATTTTAAGCTTTTTTGGAAAAAAGAACTCAATTTTTAATTTAGTAATGAAATGTGGGTGAATTGAGGCAGTTGTCCAATAAGGAAAGTTGAGTCAGCAAATCTTCAGAAAACATTTGATTAGCTTATTAACGACAGCATATTTTGTATGGTGGTAACAGTAAAAGACATTTTAGAATGCTTTTTTTCATGTACTGATACCACATACTAGGTAAAAATGAAAAAAATGTAATTCTGATCTAAAACATCAGTGACAGCACTTGAGACTTTTTAAACTTGTATCTTGAAGCTAAGGGTCAGGCTGTGTTACAGAGGTATCATGGTCTACGTGCACATCGTTTGCAAGTCATGACTGAATCAGTTTGTCTCCTCTGTCAGCTGCTCATGCTAGCCAAAAATAAGCCTCCCTTGCATCACAGACTCAGTAATGCTGAAGAACTAACAGAGCTTACAATAGCATTTGATGAGCACTTTGTATCTGAGCAGTAACAGTTACTAGAAAACTCAGTCCTGTTTTGGCTTTAGACTTCTTATTGCTTCTGAAAATGAAAAATGGGTCAAGCCTGTTGCTCTGAGTGCATGCTAAATTTGTAAACTCTAGAGTGAGGAAACCCTTTGTAGAAGTCAGGATTTGATATGGAAAGTAATATAAGTGCTCAAATATGAAATCCAACTTTTGACCACTTTCCAAAATAAGACTTTGTGAAACTGATGACTTAAAAAACCCCAGGTAATTTGTTTAGCTTTTATTTATCAGTGCACCCATGTTGCCCTTTACTAGCATTAATCTATTAAATATTTATATTGGAGTAAATATTGCATGAAAGGGGCATTTCTCTGCTGTGTATGAGTTCACCAGAGATCCCAGACACCAGAGGGAAGTCATGAAGTGTCAAAACCCACAGAGAAAAGTCTTGAGCTATTCTCATCTGGAAATTCAGATAGGACCTCACCCTACCTCCAAAAAAACCTACCCAACCCCCCACAAAATCAAAGCATCCAGTCTGGTATGGCTGTTGGAACAGCACTGAAATCACTCCTCTTAACATTCCTTGTGTGTGGTATTTCAGCTTCCAGGTTCTACAGATAGACAGTCTAGAAGGCTGACCAGAGAAGTGTAGGAATTATGTGATGGTTAAAAACTCAGTAAGAGAAATGGTACTTTAAAAAAAATTGTGTTAGAAATTTGTTACCTAATTGTATGTAAATAAAATCAAATTATATTAAGCAAGCTATATAGTGAGAGCTAAAAAGCAAAGTACAAAACCCACTATTAAGAAACTACAGGATTTATGTATTTTTTTCAAGTAAGTTCAAGATATACAGAAATACTGTAACCTTTATTTCTGTAGTTGACTTTCTTAAGCTGAAAAAAGCAAACAAATTGTCATCATATGATGTCTTAAGAAAACGCCTTTTTTTTTTTTAATATTGGCTCATGCACTCTGCCCAGAAGCATAGAATATCCCTAAGACTTAAAGAAGGTCTGCTTTTATGACAGAAATGTATGTTAGTGCCAGTAAAGTCTGGTAATCTGATTAAAATGTGGTTTAGTTAGGCCAAAAAAGGTTTGCTCTCATCTGTATTTGGCATAAAAGCTGACAAGAAATAACAAGTATGTTAATGAAGACATTTAAAAATATTCTTGCAATGTATGCAGTTTTAAAAAGGAAAAAATAATTATAACATTGTTTAGCAAATACCCGTTTCTTTAATTGTATAAAATTGATGCATCTGTTAATGTGAATTATTTTTACAAGGTAGTATTTTCTATAATCAACCAATCATTCAGTTTTATACCTCTAATGTTTTCCTGTTGTTGTATATGTGCCAAGAAATACTGACTGTGTTTCTCAAATATGTGGTGTTGTGATAGCTATATATAATTTTGGAATTCTGTGTCATTCTGAGTTCAGAAAAGCCAGGGCTATTTGCCACTCCTAAACTAAGAATTTATGGAGGGTCTTTCAGGGATTGGTAGCTGCCCCAGTCTTAAGAGGGTATCATCTAATGCCTTGTCTGGTAATCTAGACAATGCTATGACACTCTGAGTTTTAGTAGGCCTTTAAAGAAGTTGAGCACAAAACATTTCTGGAGAGAGGCCAAATGCTTTAAAACACCTTCTGAAATTTAGAAAGCCAAGATTCTTACCATTCTACTTGATGACATATTTAACTTTTAATGACAGGTTGCATGATAATCTTAAAAATAACACTTTGACCAAGGTTTTTGCTGCCTTTTCTCTTCATCTGGGGATTAAATAACATTATCTGGTGTAGCTATTATAATGCTCAATGACTTCTACCCTTCTCTCTAGTCTCCTCCTGTACCCTCTCTCCCCAAAAAAAAAACCCTAAACCAAGAAGTTTTGGAAAACTAGTATTTTTTTGTAGTGTCAGTAGCTTGGAATTTAAATAGCCTTATATCACTCCTGTTGATACTTTAACACACATGCTGTGTTGGTGCTAGTTTGCAGGGAAAAAGATGTTTTACTAAAATTTGCTGTTCTTGTAATGTTTATTTTGAGTAAGAGTTCCACTGGATGCTGGTGTGTAGATCCTGTGGTGGGTCTGCAGCCTGCACTTAGTTCTAGAGGTGCAATTAATGGCAGCAGAACAACAACTACTTAACCCAGAATAGGAGCCACAAATGCTCCACATGGGTGGTTGCACCGTACATCTAAGATAATTACAGAGTGATTTAAAATTTCAGTTTGAGGGTTGAGAAGTACTTGACCTGACTGCACATAACGTGAATCAGGTATGCCAATTTGTCCTGTTTTCTATGTTGTTTCACTTGGGTCCTGCTGTTGTTGGAGTTGCCATATTAGAAATATGAAAAGTATTGTTGCTTATATTCTATACTATTAAACAAATACGGAGATTAAATTTTTTGCTTGTTTTGCAGTTAGTATCCTGTGGAATTTACTCACAATTGTTTAAACATTCCATTTCTTGACTATTGAGCTTCTACTCACTGATGCGGAAAAATGTAGATCACTCCTCACTGACTCATGAATTGGCTGTGAAACATTCCCTATAGAGAAGGAAAAAAGCACTAAAGGGAGTTTTCCTCCTGCTGTATTTATCAACAGCCAGGGCACTATGGAAAGACATTGCAGAGATTCTCTCTTTGCCCGAAGATTGATTACAGGATTCCTTACCATCTTCCATATGCTCACAAACAGAGCTACTAGTGCTTTCCTGACTTCATCTGTATCTGTAGATTACCATTGTGTTCTTCTTATGTCATCACGGCCATGATGTCTTTCTGCTTCAGCCTGAAGGATCCCATCAGAGCCTGCCTTTGAGGTAAATCAACAAACTACAGTACGGTGACTGAGAAGAGCTGTTGGATATTCAGCTGCTTAAGCTGACTTAACGTCCCATCTAGGTAGTACAAATCACTTGTGGTGATTAATGTGAAGTAACAAAGGAACTTTTCCCAAAATTCCTGTAAGAGGGATTCAGGTACTTTGGATAGACTTTTCTAGACATCATCTTTGTTCTTTTGAATCTTCATAAGGGCAATGGAGTATTTATCAACAAGTTTCATCTTAAAATGCAGAAAGATTTAGTTGTTTCAGCCTGAAATACATATCTCTGTGTAGGAATCAATCAGGCTAGTGTTTTTGATAGCTAGAACACAAAAATTACCAACCTCATTTATTCAATTAATTTTTATTAGTTTAAGGCAAGTCTGCTCAAGGGAAGAATTATGTATGAAAGGATAAAAATTAAAAGGTTCTTCCTTGATTGTACAAGGAGAGATACCATGATCTTGATGTAACAAAAAGGATTTAAAAATAAATCCTTCTTGACGATTTGTTTCAGATTGATTTTCCAGAACTGTTCAGCTGTTCCTGTGAGGACAACACCAATATACAAAATCCTCATAATGCCTTTTATTTTCCCCTTAAATTTCACTTTGGATCTCTGTGTCTTCTGCTGAAGAAGAGACATGAATCAAATAAGACCAAGTACTCTTCTCTTCTACACTCCTGAAGCTGCCATAGATGATCTCATACTGTTTAGTGTACTGGAGGTGATCTGGACTTTTTTCCAGTGAATAGGGTCTTTAACATCAAAGATGATTTCTTAAGAGAGGCCCTAGACAGATTCCTGTTTGAAAGGAGCCTGCAGTAAGCTGGGTCCCACTGCTTCCTTTGAGCTGATCTGCTCTGATATCTTCTGTTGTTTTGATACCTTCTGTTGGTGGAAAAGAATATTGACTTTGGAAGTCAGTAGTGTTTGTAGGCTTTAGTGCATCACCTGAAATTAAGCCTGTAGTGCTGTGTATGGCATTGTAGTTATGAATGATAGGTAACTGGTATTAGAGCAACTTGCAGTGCCTTGAATCTCAGGAACTTTTTCGATTATCTGGTTGAAAAGAACCCTCTATTCACAGGGGGGTCTTTAAGAAGAAGTAATGCTTTCACTGCTACTGTTCTTTTATAAAACTTTTCTGAACCAGCAAATACAGAGCAGTAGAAACTTGCATTGAACACGTTCTGTTTATTGTATTTTATCTGCTTTCATTTTTCTTTTGTCTCCTATACTGGAAGAAGAGAGTACAAATATCAACCTGAAGACATATCTTGGACATGTGCATTTATATGTGTGTTCATCAGTTATTCTTTCTGAACAGGAAGGCGTCCTTTCACAAGAACATGCATGTGGAATGAAAAAACTGAACCTTACTCTCTAATCCTTGAAAGCTGGTCTGAAATAATGAGAGACAATGCTTTGTCCAGTCGAAAGGTAGAGCAATACATCTTGGTCTCAATGAAAAGTCATGAAATCACAACAAAACCCAATCCTATTTTTGTGAACCACTCTTTCTGTTTAGACTACAACCTCTTACCTTAGCTTGAGATACTGTAACCATATCCAGGAACCAAGAAGCAGAGTTTCCTTCTCCATGCCTGAGCAGTTTCTCTGGAAGGAACTTGCTGATTTTTCTGTATTAATTACTTTAGAGTATCAGGGTTTGTCCTTGATGCTTTTATCTGTCACTTGTTTAAAAAACAAAAATATTTCCTGTATGTTATAATAACTGCAAAATTGCTGCGGTTTTAATGTCAAAACCTTCTCCTCACCCCCCCCGCCATTTTCTTGTATTATTTTGAGTACAGTGAAAGCAAGCAAGCTTTTATTGAGTAGGGGAAACCTTGTAATTGGAGAACATGTGAGGTATCTAACCATATGAAACTACTTTGTTTAGGTGTGTGCTCTAGAGCAGAGGATGAAGAAACACCACCAATTGCCCCAAAATGAATTAATTGAAATTGATCGAACTTAATGAGTAGTGTACCTTCTTGGTTAACTGTTGCATCATGCTCCACCTGATTTCTTATGAGCAAAGATGAGCCCTGTAGGTAAAATGATGGTGCCTGAGCTCAATGACTGCCCCACGTGCAAATGCCAGACACTGCTGTTGTGCAGAAGGTAACTGCAGTGGATAATAACCAGTAAATGCATATGTGAGCAGCTATCCCTGTAGCTGTTCCAAGTCCAGTGACTTCTGGTTCTATTTTGTTGTGTGTGGGCTCCATGCTACTGATAAAATTTCACAGGAGTTTTAACCAGCTTTCAGGATTTGTGAAGAAGAAAATTTCAGCTCTCTTATGGATTATTTGTTTATTGGTCACGTAATGACAACTCCTAGGGCATTTGGGTTTTCAGGAATAAAAAGAGGAATATTTTAGAAATCCAGAAACATGGTGCAGGAATTAGGTTCTTAGGTTCCACAGCAAACATAATCTGCCTAGGTTAAATCAAAGGTTGTCACAACAGCATTAAACTGCTGTTAGTGTTCAATCTATCTGATTTTCACAAATAGAGTAGAAGACTTGAGATTGGACTAAGACCTTTACAGAGGAGTTGGGAGTTGCATTAGGAGGTCATTGGTGGGGGAAACATTCAGGTAAGTAGGACCATTTCTTCTTAAAAGAGATTATGGGGAGATGTTCACTGCATTGCAATAGATGCCATTTTTAATTCACTTGAGAAAAAGTGAACAGAGGAGAGATTTGGATTATTTTTCCAAGAAATGAGCACTTTAATTCCCCCCTCCCCCCCCTACATCTACTTGTTAACAAACTGAGCGAACTTTCTGGACAAAACATCTTATGATTGATCTCATCTATTGGTAGATGTCTTAATAGTCTTGAAAGTTCATAGTTCAGCACTTTGGGGTTTTTGTTTTGGCATCAGAGCATGAAAAAACTGCATGTCTAGTACTCATCTCTTGTCATCCTCCCCTATTGCAGTGACTATGTGTATGTCTCTGTGTGGCAGAAAATGAGGGAATACAGATCATTATTCAAGAAGTTACCAACTAGCACTTTTCCTTCCCCTCCAGTCTTTCTGCCTCCCTATCCTGGAAGTATGGAGTCCCTGCCTCAGCCTACGGCTTCATTCTTTTTCCAGCTGCCCACAAAAGTAAAGAACCAGTGTGAGAGTTTGAAGAAAGAATCCGCTCAGAGGACTGAGTCTCAAGCAAAAGCTCCAGGTTGCAGACTCAGAAAGAAACTTCCTTTGGGGAAGGATCTGCTTCCAGGATTTGCTCGTCTCTTTTTCCTTGGGCAGACAGTTCTTGAAGCAAACAACAGGGTTGCAGGTAGGTAGGGCCCCTTTGAACTGCCATCCGCTCAGGTGTGAAGGATGGACTTTATGCTGTTTCTCTATGCATTTTTTTTGTTGATGTTGTCTTCCACTTCTCTAGGCTGAGAGAGGGAAGGAGTGTGAACATTGTAAAGAAAATGTGTTGGGGAGAGAGAGAGAGGAGAAAATTGTTCTGGGCACTTGGAAAGAATGCCTCTATGTAAGCTTCCTGTCCATGGGTCATATTTGTACTTCAGTTCTGTGAAGCACTGATGACATTCTTGGTGCGACCCTTCTTTAGACAGGAAACTGAGTCAAGAGCAGAAACTGGTGGCTGGAACCAAGATAAGGCCAGTGATTGTGTATGGTCCATAGCCACACAGTTTTCATCTCCTCCCTGTCTCTTTACACTAGTGCTAGGTTTGAATGTGCAGTAAGGTGGTGGAGATCATCAAGTGGGTTTGAAATCTGACTTGATTCCCAGCACTGAAAAAGTTCTAAACATGTAAATACATTTCTTCCTTTAGAGGAGCCTGTGGCTGCTGGGTTCGTAAAGTCTTGTTCCTTTGTCCATGTGAAGGAAATAGACTGGAATATTCTGATTAAGGGGATGTGCTGCTAATCCACATGATCAGCAATCCCTCAGGCCCAGAGAAAGGGAATCAGCTCAGGTAAATTCTGCCTTTCTCGCTTCATGCTGTGCAGACCAACAGCCTCTTCCTTGCAAACGTCGGTAGCCCACAGTTAGACCTTTCTTTTTCCAGCTATGTCATTGCTGGCACAGGAAGTTTATTCTAAATTCCTTTTTGATTTTTAGCAAAAGAAATCACTTGAAAGCTGGCAATGAAATTCTAAGGAGATTTTACCAGTTCCTCTTTCATGCTGAGTTGAAGTCATTTGGAACTATGTTACGTGCGTTGTTGCTTTGGTGCATCTTGTGACTCTTGTCTCCCTCTTCATTCCCTCCAAATTGCTTCAGGACACCTTCTAACCTTTATACTGCATCACAAGCCCTCAGCAGAAGATCTTATGGTGCTGGAAGATGACTGGGTTTGGATCTTGGCCTTCCCTAAGCAGGATCTCCTGACAAAAAATGGGATTGGGAAAGAAATGACTCCTTTTTCCATCACACAGAACCACCCTAGAAATGGAGGCCTAGGCAGAAAATTACTTCTAATGCATTGTTCCTTAGGAAATGTTTGGCCTCCCACAGTCCTTTTGTTACAATGTCATACAGATGTCTTTTATAAAATCTAAACCTGGCATCTTCCTATCTGAAGATCAAGTTATTAAATCCAAGATTAAGAGTTTACAGATCTAATAATGGGTTCATATCTTGCTGTCCCTTGCATAGGAGATGCCACGTGAATCTGTGAAACAAGGTTCTGCTGTGGTTCAGACTGTTATATTTGTAAAGCCTATTCTACTTATATTAAAATTATTAGAAATAATATTAATAAAGATTCCTGTGAAAATGGTATTTAGACTTCTACCTTTCCAGGTTTACTTAAAAATAAATCTGAGCCAAAATGTCACAATGGGCAATATGGGAAGTACTGCATCTTTTGAGGTTTCCTGTGGCTTTGTGTCACAAAGAAGTATGTTGGAACTGTTGAGAGCTATAAAAGTGGAAATCTTGGATTTTTCTTTGAATGAGAAGTTGTTTGTTAGAAAGCAGAAAGCTTTTAATTGTTTTCCCCCTAAGGGATTCTGTAGTCAAACTTAATTAAATGTCTTGCAGGATCTCAAATAAAAACCTTATGTTTGGCAGTAGTGAACAGCACACACATGCCTATGTACTTGTGTTGTTCTTGCTATAGGAAATTGGTTTTGAA
Organism: Lanius collurio; assembly: GCA_020086605.1. NCBI lineage: Eukaryota > Metazoa > Chordata > Aves > Passeriformes > Laniidae > Lanius > Lanius collurio. Next base: position 3,371,563 of record JACBWW010000006.1, on the reverse strand, counting down.
GAATGGGGCTTACTTTTAATGTTCAGACTAGGAAAGGGGAAAGTTTTGTTCCGAAGCTAAGTGTGAGAATAGAGGGCAGAAGGGTGTACCAGGCCCTCTGGCACTAGGTGAAGAGCATTTTTTTTTTCTGTTTTCTGATTCTGACAGTTGAAATAAACTAGCCAGATGCTTGTACTTGAATCCAATTAATTTCTTGAATCAGTTACCACAAAACATTGTTTTTTAACTAATGCCTAGATCTTTTGTTAAATTCACCAGCTTACTTAAATTATTCAGTAGTCTTAACCTAGCCCTGAGGCTACTGCTTCATGGCAGTTGTGACTTCTTACTATGCTGGAATGTATTGCAGTCCTAGTAGATTCTAAAAATAATTGTTCAGATGGTGCTGTTTAAGTACATACTTATGTAGTGAGCCATTTTCACTGGACTTTCTGAAATTGGCTTTCTGTTGGATGGCTTTTTAATATCTTACTTTGCTGTGAGTATCAAACTTGTTTGTCTTGCTGCTTCTATGGCTATTGAGTAAAGTGCTGAATTTATAACCTGATACATTTAGAGAACTGATAGTCAGATGCGTGTGTTAAACTATGCAACCACAGTAACACTTGTGAACTTGGAAGTTTAAAAAGAAATCAGTTTAATGTATCAAATTCAATCCTATATGTGGAAATACATATGTGATAAACTTTAAATTGAGTAGTTGTTGCAGGTGTAGACATGAATTGTGTACTGAACAGAAGTAATCTAGAAGTTAATAGCTGGAGATCTGTGGGTTTCAGAAATGAATTATAACATCTTTAACTAGAGTTTTGTGCCAGCAGTGCTTTTAGTTGAAAATACCTGTTTGTCTAACTTCTAGTCCTTTTAAGGTCTGATATCCTTTGTGCCTTAATAGGTATACTTACACTTGCCTCAGCCACAGGTTTTGGTCATTTTGTTCTGTAGTAGGTAAATTTAGGACTGTCAAATACTTATGAAACAGGCACTGAGAACTGTTTATGTTACTGTGTCGGTTCCTAAAATGGCTTTACTCCTCCCCATCACAATTAGGAAACAAAACCTCCAAAACAAAAGCAAAAACCAAACAAAAAAGCCTGTTGCAATTCTGCAGTCAATATTTTGATACTTCTTGTCTGTCACCATTGTGTTAGCATGTTTCTGTCATGCTCTGGGTTTTACAGCTGGAATCCTGGGTTCTCAATACCTCATTAGAACAATAACTCCTGCCTTTGTGTTATTAAATAATAAAGATATCTGAAACAATTTTCTTCTTGTTTATATTGTACTTGCCATAAGTGTATGAGTATAGAGTGACTCTTCTGACAAGCTCCAGAATGCCAGGAAACGTGGAAAAACACTGCATGATTTCAGAGGTTTTTAATGCCTGGTACTACAGAATTTCAAAACCAGGCATATAGTGTTCCTATTTTTCCTCTTCCTATTCTCTTAAAGATTTCTTTGAGCATTTGAGCTACCTGACTCCCCATAATCCTTAATGTCTTCTTGACCAAATACCAGCTCCTCCTAATTGTTTCATAGCCAGTCAGTAAAATCCTGCCTTTTGACACTGTTTTTCCTGTCCCAGAAGAGCTATCTTGTTTAACCTGAAAGTTGTGCTTTCTTCTTTTCACCTTCTGTCCACCCTCTGTGGCTTATGCTGCCACATAGCTCTTTCTCTATTATAGGATGCTTTGAGGAGATACTCTGTAAAGATCAGGAAATTTGGGGGAAAATCTTGCTGATGTTGCTACTTCAGCCTAAACAGAGCTAAACGTGTTATTTGTGTGAGAGATACTTTGTCAGTTTATTTCAGGAAGGGAGATGTTTCAAGAAGGGTTATTTTTGTAAATCAGAAAACGATTTTGATTTTATAAACAGGAAAGTGAGAGCAAAGAGCATAGCTTCTGGGGTGTTTGTATCCCCTTGCTTTACACTGAGGAGGTAGGTAACAAAACATGAACAATGTTCTGTGATTTTCTGAAAGACAGACTGTTTCCATCAGCAATGGTGTGTTTTGAGTTGGATTTCATTCTTTCAGTCCTGTTTGGGGATTTGAGCAGGTAACAGTGTCAAAAACACTTTTTCAGATTTTTTTAAATTATGGAAAGTAGGTTCATATCTTGGTTTATCAGACATAAAAGAATCCCTGAGTCTTGAAGGAATGAATGTGATTTAGGGGTAAGTTTAGAAAAAGTGATTTTAACTGAAAGCTGGAAAAAGGCATTTTCTGGAAACAGTGGTGACAAATGGTTGAACCATTCCAGTTTTATTTGTTGCATGGACTTTGTGAAGAATTGGCGGCTGCACGACTCCTAGGACAGGTCCGTAAGTTGATGTCAGCCACATGAGGTGAGTTGGGTTGTTGCAGGAATTGCTGTGTTTTGCTGCTTAAATTGGGTTGCCAGTTTAAAAGACCATATTAAGTTTGTGATTCTTTTGCTGATGACAGTGACACTTCCCTGATCACTTGCTAATTTTTTTAAAGAGTATAAATTTATTGTTCTTATGAACTGTTCTGTATTTTGTATTGTTTTGTTTCCTTGGTTGCTCTCATATGAGTGGCTTTCCTTTGCTTTCTCTGTGATAGAAACTGATGTTTCTTGTTTTTTCCATGTACTGAAGAAGTGGAGGTCAGGAAAATGTGTAGATTTTAACCTGGCGTTAGAGAACAATAAGCTAAGAAATTGGACCTTGTACAAATGGGTGTCACTTTATTGGGGGCAAAATAATATTTTTTTATCTTGAGGGAGGCTTGTAGGAGGTTGCACAGTTAAAGGGGCATATGGCTTGTGGTGGTTTTCTTCTGGGTAACTACTTTCAACAGTTTTAACCATACCAGTGTCTGACCTCCCCTTACCAGGTTCAGGTTAAGATTATCACCTGTAATTCTAAAGAAAACAGCTTTTGAATAAATAACAACTTGTGTGGTTATAAATAGATTTAATGAGATCATAATTAACCTCTGATGATAGAAATGTGATTTCTCATTAGAGAAAATCTATGTAACTTTGTCCCGTCTTAAACTGAGGTTTTTTCATTGGATGTAATTACTTTAGAGCTCACATTAAAGCATCCTTATCCATTTGAGTGTTTCAGAGGAATTTCCCCACATGTGTTTAGAACTTTTAAAAAAATGAAATTTGGAATATTTTTTAAAATTGTTTCCTTGTCTCTGGTAGTACTTTGTATGTAGATAAGAAAGCATGAAAAATTGATTTGCAGAATCTTTGTCTGCATATATAAACAATGGAGAGATGAAATCAGACTGAAGTATGTAAGAGTAAATGAAGAACAGCTGACATCAGCACAGCTGCTGTGTACAGATGGAATGTTCCTGGGTGACTTCAGGATTACAGTGAAATTGAAGCTTAGTTGGATACTGGAGCAGCGCAAGAACTGGACTAGCAAGCAGCCAGCTAATGTAGGAACTGTCCCATAACAGGCAGTAGACTTGACAGAAAATCACTTGAAGCAGCTAAGCCTTTTTCCCCCCCTATAAGCAATGATAGTAGGAAAGTCTGGACTCTTGTAGCTTGTGTGGTTAGGTTCTCTGGTGTATAATAAAGTATAACTTCTGATTTGAAGCTTTATTATGCCTTGGGTACTAATTGTGTTTATCGCCTAATGGTGTCTAAAGCCTGAGTTAGTGCTGCAGCTTTGTTTAAGGGGAAGAAAGTAGGGACAAGTTAGACAAGTCCAGAAGCCCTTCTATGTATTCTTATGTAACTTTTTAAGACCTCGTGTATCTTTGGCAGCTGTTTGAAATTGGAAACAGGTTAAAACATTGGTAACATAGGAGTAAGGATATTCAAATTTGTATTCGTTTCTTTCCTAATAAATTAAGAGTGGTGGTAAAAGAGAGAATATGCTACATGTCAAAAGCTAAAACATTTGTTGGAGCACATTCTCATCAAGCTTTTTAGCTTTCATGTGTTAATCTCTGCTCAGTTTTACCTTTATAGTATCCTGGAATACAACTAATATTTTTCATAAATTGCTTAATTGATTTTTGAACTTTGTAAAGCAGTATTTACTTAGCACACAAAGTAATTTCTTAGAGTTTAGGGAACAATAGTGCTTTCTTCTATCATGTGTTGTATGGAGGATGTTCCAAGAAGTGATTTTTGTATTTTTTCTCTTTATACTTGTACTGGTGATACCTTGTAAGTATCTGTTCCCTTGTATTAGTGCTAAATTTTATCAAAAATTTTTAGCTGTTCTTCCCTATACTTGGTTCTGCTCTGGAGACTTTTCCCATCTAGCCCTTCTGAATGAGTACACTAGTCAGGTCTCTGTTACTTCCTTTTTAACTAGATCAGAACTGTTGTGTTTTTTAATAAAGCAGCTTTGCAAATGGGAACAATGAACAGTAATGCTGTATTTGTTCAGAGAATAAAAACTTTTGTTCTCATGTCAGTCCTCACATCATTCTCCAAAAATACATGCTACTTGGAAGACCTGGCTATATCTCCACTGCTAGCAGTCAAACCAGCGCTTCCAGTGTGGCAGTACTGAAGCTGCCGGGCATTTTGCTTGTCCCTCCAGGTGACATTAACACCCAAATTCCTGCTTGTAGTTGAACTCAAGTTACTGTTCCAGATTAACTTTCTGCCTCATTCAAAGACTTACTAAAAACTGTAATTTTGATGATAGTGTAATAATGATACAAAAGGCAGTCTGTGCTCCTTGCCCATACTTTACAAATTTGCCAGTTCAACATTTTTCTACAGGCATTAGTACCATATATGAATGGATGAGACAAATCTCAGATCTTCACTTGCCATTGCACTTAAGCAGGGAATGGTTTGTATTGCCACATATTGTCACCCTGAACTGCCATCTGTTTTGTGTCCCTCTTAAGTGCTTGCTGTTTTAAAATCTGGCTTGCTTTGTGATGGTGTACTTTCTAAAGGCTTTCCCCTTTCTGTAAATACCAAAGTATATATGAGATATTATGGCTTGAGTAGCTGTTCCTGTTTGGTTCTTTGCACAGAATGCAGAATTAGATTGGAGACATTTGAGAACCACATTGTGTAATCCTTTGGTTAATGAATAGTCTCATCAGTTTGACTGGCATGTGTTACTCAGTTATTCTCAGGTCAGTACTTTTTGGAACTTTGTTTTTATGTGGACTTCACTGGAATAAATGATGTAGTGACTGGCTTTCTGTGATGTAGGTGTTATTGTTGCCTGAAGGATTTTTTTTCTGTGCTACCTAAAAGAAAATGTAACAAAACTGCTAAAGCCCTGTATTTGTTCCCCCCTTCTTCACTTCTGTGTTTGCTCATTAATTTCTGATACAATTAAGAGGCTTTATTTACTTAGTGAACTCCACCTACCATTTGGAGAATCCATGCAGGTCAGCTAAGCCTGGAAAATTCATTGCTTTCAATATACGATCCACAGCTTAATTTACAAAGTACACTAATACCATAAAGCCTCACCCTGTATCAAAATACAGGAATTTACCTTTCAACCTAAACCTGCAGTGAGTGTAATGTGCTGTGAATGCTGTTTCCACCTACCCCAAATCTGAACTTCAACTTAGTCTGTAAAATTCAGGATTTAATTATTTTCTCCTTTTTCTCTCTATGCCAAGGAGACTTTTGCCTATTTAATGAGACTATTGGATGGTATTTCAGTAGAAACGTAACTAATTTGTTTTATAAGACAAGGTTTTTTGTCTACACCCCAAGTGAATGTAAATTCCTCATTTGCACCTAAAGCTGAAGATTGTTCCCTCAAAATTCTGACTTAAGCATAGTCTGTCATACAAGGATTTTGCTATGACAGAAATCCCCCTATGGTAGAGTTTTGGGACGTGTACTGTGAAGTATGGTGCAATATGTGATACAGCATTTCTTTATAACATGACACAAAAATAATTATCTTCAGAGAGTTGGGATTGTACTTTTTTTGGTTTTTTTCCTCACAGCATGAGGTGTTCTAGAAAGAAGTTGTTTGTACCTGTGAATGATGTGAAGCTTTGTTAGTGAAGACCACCAATTTTTAATAAGCCCTCTGCCCTTGTTGCCTAGTTTCTGTCTTAGCACACTGACCTTACCCTTTTTGACTATGTTTGTAGAAGTTTCTTCATCATCTAAAGAGAGATTTTTTTTTTGTTAAATATTTAAATGTTTATATGGTGTTTTTTACTGTGCTGTTAGTGACAGCTTCAGCTGTTAAGTTTGTTAGCTTTTTGCTAAATGAAACCATTCCTTCAGGTACAGGAAGTAGGTATATATTTTCAATGTTTTGTATGAACATTGTGCTCTTGTATATAGAAGTGGTAAATTAAGTACAGAAATCTTATTAAAGAACTGCTTCATGGCACTAGGCACTGATACAAACCTTTAAAATGAAAGCTAAACCCGAAATAAGCTCAAACTAAAGCAACTAACATGACTGCCTGCAAAAAACTGACTTAAGGTAACGAGTTCTGTGAGGATTGTGGGAGAAGCAATTCCAACGGTCGTAAGGAGGTTGAGTTAAGGATGCAGATGAGTACTTTTAAAGTGAGGTCAGTGAGAGAGGATACTGTTTTCTTCAAACCTATTACTTTTGGTGTCTTTTTAAGTGCTTAGTAAGTTAAAAAAAATGAATTTGTGTCAACTCCGAGCTCCTGCAGCCCGTAAGAGTAAGTTGGAGTGTTGGATCTATTTTGTCTGTGAAAATGGGATTGTATCTCTATATATAAGCAGATATATAGCTATGTCTATATATTTCTATAGCTAGATAGAGCAAGCTGGTGTGGAATATAATTTTTGTACACAGCTTTGAGAATTCAGAACTTCTATTTTTTCCATTTGACTTTAAAGACTATCAAAACCGTCCTCTAATTATAAAGTAGTAAAGGGCTTTAAAATAATTTTCCCCAGCTTTTCAATGCAGTGTTACACTACAATTAGCTAGTTTTTGATGAGTCTGCACTAACATGTAATTGAGGGTGTTTGTCCCCACAAGGAGCAGTGATCAGCCTCTGTCACTAGATAGGGCTTTGGATGCTTTTTTTGCCATCTGTTACTCCTGTGTGCTGCTGTTTTGACTTGACCTGAATGCTTTTGCCCTGTAAGGGCGGTGAGGTTTAAATGCTGAGCACAGACTGATTAGTGAGGCATTAAGTCAGTTAATTCTTTCATTTTTAAATAAAGTATTAACGTGGTTTTGGTGGTCACTGATGTGCGCTGTAAGTTAAAGAGACAGCTTATGTAAGCACTGGGGATTTCTAAGCCATTTGCAATTTTTGGTGGTTTTAGTCCTCAGTCTTAAACTGTGAAGTTTACAGAAATTAAGTTGCTGAATCTGCTTTTTCATGGTAGCTGTGGCAGTAACGAACAAGTATGTTACTAGCTTGTTTAAAGATTAAGGTTTTAAATGAGTTTGAGTCTCGAAGCCTGGTTCAGAACAAGTATCTGTAAATGTGGTTTTTAGAAGGGATTTTCCTGTTTTATAAAATAATGCTAGACTTACTCAGCAAAAGGTGGCTTTGCCACTCCTGTGGCTTAGTACCTGAATGCTAGTACAGTGAAACTTGAAATAAAGTGGGCTAGGGCTTGAGGAGGGTGGGAATCCTGTCCTCTAGATGGTACTGAAATAACATGACCTCTAACCTAATTTTTCCATGCTTTCTAAACTTCAGATATGATGAACTTTGAGTTTCTCAATTGCAGCCATAATGGTGTATAGATTAAGACCAAAGGTCCCACTGGAGGGAAAAAAATTAAATCCTTATGCTTTAGAAGTAGATTCAGATGCTGAAGAGCATGGAGTAAAGATTTCTGTTTTGAGAAGGTGCTTTTTAGTCCTGAGGCCATATGTAAAAAGATTTTTTCATGAAAAGATCCTACATTCATCTAAGAATTCAAGAGGATTCATTAATACCACTCTTAATTTCATAGAATTGTAGAATATTCCAAGTTGAAAGTGACCCATGATGATCACTGAGTGCTCTGGAGAAGACATAAGAATTATGTATGGCTTTAACAGAGGACATGTTACTCCAGGGCAGCCTCCTTGAGAGGTCTGCTGAACTTTCATGGAGATGTTATGGTGCTTATGGATAGACAGGTACTATCTAACGCTGTTAGCAACTTGTGGTATCTTAAGGAATCTGATTTATGCTGTTGTGAGTTGATGTACTTTTGAAGGACATGCTAGTATGTCTGGTTGACATAGCCACCTGTTGTATGTCTTGCAAATTATGGGGTACCTTCTGACTCCAAACATGTGCTTAATTAGCATTGCTGTTGCTTGGAAGGATGACAGTGTGTAGGGCAGTGCTTTTCCCCCTGTTGAGCAGTCCTGCTAGTGCTATTAACTGGGTCTGTTTTAACATCTCACCTGGAGACCTGGGGCATATTACCAGGTTTTGGATTATACTAAACCTATTTGTTACAGCATGCTAGAATACATGTTGTAGTTGGGGCATGTGTAGGGAGAAGGAAGACACAGACTTCAGGAGAGGCTAAGAGTTCCTGAGAACTCTTAGCAATTGTGTAAGATTTGGTACAGTAAACAGAAGTACTCCAGGTTTATCTTGGCACCCTTTCCAGCTGTGTGTCTTTCGTGTGAAAGACCATTAGTCATGTTTCTGGATGCCAGAATAAGATAGAGAAGTTTATTGCTTGCAGATGGTGTTTCACATGCAGAAATAAATGGTTTCTGCTTATACCGATACATGACAATGTTACGCAGCTTGGTCGTAACTTTTGAATTGTGCTAACACACATCTGAGTTCTTGGTTTTGACCAGTCCTCTTCCTAAAGCTTATTTTGATGTTTGATGTAGACTGACTGAAAGTTCTTAACAGGTTAGTTGTTACAACAAAGGAATCACAATTTACTGAAGAAATCTACTCTGATGGTTGATTAGCTTGTCCACTGCTTAATTTTGTTGTGAGCTTGCCTCTTTATGTCTTGGAATATCTTAAACCATTTACAAACAGCCTAAATATTCCTCGACCAAGCAACTCCACTTCAAGCCAGTGTTAGTTGACAGCTACTCACCAAAAGCAGAAGTTGGAAGAGAAATATAGCTCAAACCTCCTTTATGATGTTAAGTCATTTATTCCCTCTGTCCCGGGGGGGACAGAACATCCGACCTGGGCGAGGATCGGTGAGGTAAGAGGGTGGGGCTTTCCATCCTGCTGGTTTTATCACAGACAGGGGGGAAAGGGGATACCAGGGGCGGAGCTGGGATAAACAACCAACCAGATCAGAGCCTGGGCTGCTTGAACATTAGACAGACCCGACTCAGTCACATGGCAGGGACCCGGCCAGGGGGGCCCAGGGGGGTCCACCACAACAATCTACTGTCTTGTTGACTGCCTTTTAAAGTAGTATTGAAAGTATAGGATATGGTCTTTGAGCCGTAAAGACTTTTGTTCCATCCTACGTATACTTTGAACCAAGTACCACACTCACGATTTTACATGAGAGTCTGCACAAAGAGTAATTAAAATAATGTTGATATAACAGACTCTTGGTGGTGATGTCAGTCATTTCCTCTGTAATCTGAGTGCTGAAATCTCAACAGTTTGAGGATTTAAAAATTTGTGTTTCTCTGATCATCATCACAGAAATTGATAACATTCTCTTTTGTCACTAATATTTCTCTGATGATTTTAGGCCATGCGTAACTACTACATGTATCTAAAGATAACTTCTTGAAAGGCCTCTTTTATTACTTCATGTTATCATGGTGATGTCCAAGTTCTAGCATAAACTGGATGTGTCAGAACTTCGCATTAATTTTGGTCTAACTTGTTACTTTGGAAATGGCATTAAACTGGTATAAATTTGACACTATCACATTCAAATTCTAAAATTATCCTAGTCTATCAGTATGTAAATAGTTCTTCACTGACACTGACGGTGGGAGCTTTGTTTCCATTCTCTTTTAATGTTATACTGAAATATAATGTAAGTTTATGATAGGATTTAGAAACCCGTGACTGTTAATCTGAGTAAGCATATATAATGTACTTCAAAGCTTCTCTCTGTCTTGTATCACTTCCTTCTGATTCTCCCTGGAAAAATTCCAAGATGTAGTCTCTAGAATACCTTATATTTTAACCTGGAGATGGAGTTGGTGTGTAGTCCATTATCCGCAGAGACTTAAGGCCTGGCCTGTATGATGCCAGGTAATGCCATTATATAAATATTAAATATCTATTGTTTTATAAAACTATTTAACCTGAAGAAGCTATTATTCTGCTTGGAATGTGTTTTTACTAATGCAGTGTGTTTTAAGTGGACATTGTAGGGCTGGAGAAGGTAGAGAGTTGTCCTTTCTCTTCAGCCTTACTCTTTCTACTTCTGATTATTGCTGTTAACCAAAATTTTAGGAGCATTGCCCTGGAAGTTTTTTTCCTTTTTAAAAGGGTAACAATATTCTTCTGTTTTGCAGCCCACTTCCACTTGGTGGGTAGGGCATTGTTCTTGCCACTTCTTCCTCCCTCTGCCCCAGCTGTTGTAATGTTGACTTTGCAAGTAAACTGAAACTTCCTCTCTCTTGTTTAATATAGAAAAGAGATTCTCTGTCCTAGGACCTTCCCCAACTATGACAAGAGGTTTTTGCAAAAGCAGCTTAAATCTGTTGTCTTATCCTCTTGTGTGAGGTTTTTTGCGCTTACATCTGTGTTGAGCTTTAGGCTGCAAACAATGATGCCACAGCTTCCCCAGTAATAGTACAGGTGGGAAATCAATAATGAGGAGGAGAAGATCAAACAAAATAAGGCAGTTTGTTGGCAATGTCTGGTATAACCTAAGCATATGGCTGTGTGGGTGGCCATAGACTTTTGGAAGTTCCATGCTTAGAAAACCTGCCTAACTAATATTTGGATGATTCTCTAGCTAGTAGAGCTTTCAGTTCCAGACACTTGGTAATCAGGATTTTTGTAGTCACACCCACCGCTCCAAATTCCTGTCATTCATCTGTCTATTTTAAATGTGTCTCTTGTGGAGTAGTTCTAAAATTACCCACTGTTTTGACCTGACAAATGGGAATGTGTGAGCTCCTCCTGCTGCTGTTCAGCTAGTGTATGGCTGCTTACACCATAGAAGTGAGATGATGCTTCTGCATGGAAGAATGGGGCACTTAAAATTATATGCTCATTCTTGCTGTATGTTTAACCTTTCCATAGCAGTGACAGACAGGGTTTCAGCTCGTCACTGCAGTGTTGAGGGTGTGTTTTGTTTATTAAGTCAGATTTTCAGAGTCCCCCACTGACATTCAGCCTTTACAAACTTGTTCCCCACACAAAAGCCTGCTTTGCTCACCCTTAGTGGGCTCACCCAGCCGTGCTCCCTCACTCAGCTTGTCTGGCCACCCTCATTGCTCCCTCAGAATATGAATTTTTGTAGAATGTTTTTGCACAAGGCAGTGAGCCATTTAACAGTGAGAGTTTGGAAAGGGGGCATTAAAAGTAATTCAGTAACAGCAGCTCTTCTGCTAGATTGTAAATTATGTTATTGGTATAAAATAGTTTGGAAATAGTGAAGTTTTGATTCAAATAAAACCTCTGCTTTTCAGAGAAATGGAAGGCAAGAGGTATCTGAAAGAGCTGTCACCCCATGTAGTGGTAAAGAAGAACACAGGCTTACTGGAGAAAGCAATATGTGGGAGGCAGTGGAAGAGGACAGCTTTTTGCTTGTAACATAAAAACCCAGCCCTGCTTCCTCTTTGTCTGTTCCTCTTCAATTTTCTGATTAATTCTTTTTCTTCTGACTAACTCTCTTTTTCTGTACATGTACATTTTGCAGCTACTACAACCGCTACATAAGGAGAGATGAGTTGTATCACCTAAACATAAAATGGTGTTTCATGAATTCCAGATAATGTCTGCAGTTCTAGTTCTGTGTTGCTGAGCTGCTGTCTAATTAAAACTTCAGCTTTCCTGTTATCTCCTATACAACCCGAACCTCCCGTATTTTTTAATCTCTTTACAGTTAAAATTTGTTAAATACTAGTGGTGAATGAGTTTGTGTCATCCAGTGATTTGGATAATTTATCAAGAACTTTAAAAAACCTGTTCAGTGTGTGGTGTGTAATTCTGTGAATTGTGAACTAAAGAGTTTGAAATCGTTTATTTGCTGACAGACAGTGCTATGCAAATACTGTATGGTAGATCATCTAGTTGCTTAGCAATAACATTAACAGTCATGAGTGTTTATAAAGCAAATATAATACGATATGGTCAACAAGGTATGTGGTGCTTTTTGTATTACTTAAGTGTCCTGATAACTGTTGGAAAACGTTTATTAGGATTACACTTGAGCAAGCACCTGACACTTAAGAGCAACAACTTGAATAAGTAAATCTGATGAATGATATGCCTGTGTTTTTTAATCTAAACCCCCACAATTTAAAACAGGTGGTGAACATGATGATTTTCCAAATACACTAGCTTTGAACTTTGAAATGTTGTTTTCATGGCTTTGATAAATACTCTTGTAATGGCTTTGGATGTACAGCCTAGAAATTTAAGGGTGGTAGGTTATGTGATCAAAAGGCTTGTCCCCATGCACACAGCAAAGCCCTGAGGCACAGCAGCGGGTGGGGGAGCTCGGTAGCCTCGTCAGAGAAATGAGCCCCCTGACCTGTCTCCTGCCAGGGCTGTCACTGGAGATTATCAGCCCTCAGGGACCTGGGTGACAGACACTTGAGTAAATGGAGGTCAGCTTGCAGACTGGGAAGAGGGTAAATGCAGGTAAGATCATTTTGGAATTGTACATGGCTCAGAATGGGATGTTTGGGGAAGGGACAAGGTTGGGGAAAGGAGGGATCAGGGTGATTTTGTGGGGAATGAATCATGGGTAAAATAGAGGGGCAAAGGGAGCGGTGTGTAAGCAGGTGGCTGGCTGGTCAGTATGTTTGTGAGACCAAGCCGTGTTCTCATCAGTGCAGTCTCATTAAACTCTGAATTGTCTTGGTGTGTAAGGGGCTCAATACTGTGTGTGCCTATGGGGGGTTTCAGTGCCAGCAGCTCGAGTCTGACCATGGGTCACAACAGCCCATCTGGCTGGGTCAGGTGATGGGTTGTGTGGCGTGTGATGGCTGAAGACAATGAAGCCAGGAGAGGGAGTAGGAGAAAAGACTTGGAAGTGGCCATGAAGTGCAGAAAAAAAGTGTGCATCTGCATGAGAGCTGCAGGAGCTGGTAGTCCAGGCCAAGTGCTACAGAGACTCTGGGACCCCTGTTAGTGTATGTATTTGTGCATGAAGTAACAGGAGGCTCTGGGGGATCAGCTGCTGGGTAGAGGATCCCAGGCCACATCCCAGAGGGCTCTGTAACGAGTGTCTGCATATTTGTGAGGGGGTCTGGAGTACCAGCACCTGGAGTGGGGCCACGGGGACTGGTGTGCCCTGTGCTGCTAGCTGGGCAGGTCCCAGCTGCTGGACAAACTGCGAGCGAGCCCAAGGCCACTTACAGGGCCAGTTGTATTTCTGTGTGAGTGCGTGCACTCGTACGTGCGTTCTCTCCTAACGGACTTTCACCCCGAGCAGCGAGGAGCAGGAGAAGGATGTTGGTGCCGGCTGTATTTACCGAAGTGCTGAGTTTGCAGTGACCTGCGTTGCCAGACGTGTGCGTGCTGTGCACGTGTTTTGTGTGTGCAACGTGTGCTCAGCCTCACTACTAGGTTGGACCTTGGGACAGGGAGCTGGGGCTGTGGTACCTCTGTTGGGCTGCTGGATTGGCAACTTAAGCTAAAGGGGTGTGGGTCTGAGAAAAGATGCTGAGGCTCTTGGAAAAGTCTCTCCTTATGAAAACTCAAAGTGAACATCTGAGATAATTTACTTAAAAAGATTCTGATTACGGTTTTCTAAAGTACTGTGCTGGTGAAACAGATAAGAGAAATTGTAGTATAATGGGAAATAATGTCAGTGTAAAGATGCTGAGGCTTACAGGAAGCCAGAAGTCTGAGCTAACACCATTTATAACTAATTTAGAGTATATATATAATTTAGAAGACAAAATCTGGTTAAAAGTACAGCTTTTAAGTGGGCATATAATATTGGACAACATTGTTCCTCTGCGAGACCTCTACTAAGTCCATTCTCAGACTGGTAATGAAATCTTTTTGGTAGCATATTGTCATTTATTTATTACTGTTGCACTTTGTTTTGAGGCAGCTTAGGCAAATTCAGGGTCCTGAATTTGACCTTGAAAACTTTTCCATGCATGTGTACCCTAAAGCAAAATCCATACAAGTAGCATGTAATTAAGTATCTCCAGTTTCTGGAATAGTTCTCTAGTTTGATTTAGTGGAGGTTGCAAATCATACTGGTCTGTAATAGGTTTCTTTAGAATGATGTAAAAAACTTCATCTGAAGAAAAGCCATCATTCATAAAACTTAAATACTTAAACTGTTATTTAGTAGTATTGTCTAAACGTACATAAATTGACAGTTTTTTTAAAATGCTTTGGTGAATTCTGTCCGCCACCTGTTTTGCTGGAGAAAATAGCTATCAGTCAAAAAAAAAAAAAAAAAAAAAAAAATCCCAACAACCCTGATACAGAAAACCCGGAAAAGTGAAAATCTACTTGAAGCAATCATGTGAATAAATGCTTGCTGTTGTGCTCCATGGAGCTTCAGATACTGTGCTGCAAGGCTGTTTCAAAATGTCACAGGCGCTGTGTAAATAGGTTGCTAGTATATTCAGCTATATTCTGGTACCCAGTACAGGTACACCTGCTCCCTTTTTATTTATTTTGTTTTTAAAATGAGGTCAGGCCTCTGAGGAAGCTCACATTAGACATTTGGCTTCATTCTAAGGTCTCATCTATTTTAAAGCAGCTGATGTAGGGGAAAAATGAGGAATGGTTTGCTTTATTCAAAGTACGTACTGGTGAAAAACCAGGATGGTTTGTGCTGTTTGGAGACTGGGATGTCGCACAGTGGCTGAAGACTGGTGTAACACAGTAAAAAAGAGAGTTAAAGGACCCTGATACCTTATTGTGGAGTAAGTTAATGCAATATGTAAAAGCTGAAGGGGTTGCTGACTCTGGAAAGAATGATTTCATTTAAAATATCTAGGTTGGAATGCCTGCCTCTTGAAGATGGAAGGAAGAGTCATCTGCTGTCCTTAAAAAATAAAATAAGAATTTAGACTGAATTTTTGAAAACTAGAAGTACCTTGACATTAAGTAAAAAAACCCCAAACAGATATTAATTTCAGCAGAGGAATCTTTTGGAAAGAACATGTTATGCAAACCAAGTTTCCAAGGAGTCTGTAGGCAAAAGAGAGTTTAAGACCTGATACGCAAAATGATTCATGTTCTATTGCTCTATTGCAATTAATTATTTGGGGGGGAGGGGTGTATTATCAATAAACTAGTGTAAAGGATTTTAGTCATCCTTGAAGAAATCCTTGTGTGAGGGTTTAGAAAGATTGACAGTCAGCCTTGTGTGACAACAGTGTATTGGAAACAAGATTTTGCAGTTCAGATGACCTATAATGTACTGGCTCTGGCTGTTGAATATGGGTCAGGTCTTTGAGAGCTGTGGGAAGGTCTTAGTTCTGGACATCAGTGAACTGATGAAGTCATTATGGTGCCTTTTGATTTTTGTTTGTTTGCTGAGGATCATAATGGGCACGTGTTCTTTCAGTCTTTGTACATTCTTCCATTATGGGTACATGGCGCTTTTGATTTGTTTCAATTGCTGGCTCCCTTAGCAGGTGTCTTCCTGAGAAGTCTCCTGCTCATCACTGGCGACTGAATACTGTGGCTCCATTATAGGATTAAAACTTTGATTGAGAAGTCATTAGTTTCATCCTCTTTGACCACTAAGTACTGAAATAAATGTTTTCTATTTTATGTTCTGTAAGGTTCTGCAAGATACAGCTTGACTTCTAATGCACATTAGTATTTAATCATAATAAAAAGGGGTAGATCACTTACCTGAATACTTAGATAAGGACTTTTTTTTTGTCTATGTAGTGTCTGCTTTCTCATTAGTCACTTTAAAATGTGAAGCACTGCGGTATGGGAACAAACGTCTGCAGTGTTTCTGGATTCAGTTTCATGATAATATTTTCCCTTCTGCTTGCTAACGTAGTTGCGTGTCTATTCTTGCCTTCACTGATCTTACAAAGCTATTGGTTCTTTCCTATTCTTGTTTGCCAAAAAGTCTTAGGCAAAATTAGTTGATGAAAATGTCTCTATTTTGCTGATACTGAGTTAGAAGTGTTTATTTAAAGATGATGAATTTAATAATCATCAACCCATGTTTAAATCATCAGGAATGCTAATTACAGATCGTCCAACCTACATTTCTGAAATCCTTCATGACTTGAAGTCCAAATCCTCCTTGCTTAAGTTAATAGTAAATGCACTGGTTTCAGTTGGAAATAGGTGACTGTAGTTCACAAAAGCTAAAAGTAGTAATTATGAGGATGAAAACATAAAACTTCTTTCCCATGATATGGAGGGGAGAGAAGCTGAGTGAAGTTCTCTTTTTCTACATCATTTAGGGTAAGAAAGGAATAAAATTCTATTGAGATGCTTTTAAGCTGTATATATAATTTTCATTATTTTGTGTTGGTGCTCTCCTATGTTTTGGTATATTTTGAATATTCTGCCTTTCTGACTGGTAGTTTTTTTTTCTTAATTCTCATGGCTTCTGTTAGCATTTTTATTCACTAATATTTGAAGATCATACTGTTGATTATGGCTAGTCTGTTTGAGAATCAATCCGAGGAAGAAAACAAGTCTTCCATTAAGCCTTTACAATTTATTTAACACTTTATTTCCAGTAAGTATTTATAGCAGTAGTATCCTTTAATAGGTAGGGGAACATTCCATTGAAAGCTAATTCTATGACAAAGCTATTTTAAAGAAAAATGTGGACAGACAGGGAAACAGTTACTGAGGTAAACTTTTGAATTTAAATTGTTACAATTTATTTTTTGTTCATTACATGTGATGAGGAAATATCCAGATTGTTGTGCCTGCCCTTTTTTCTTAATGATTGTGAAATGTAATGACATTGTAATGGTCCTGCATGCTGATGTGAAGCAGCGCTGTTTGACTGAAAATAGGAGCTGCTTTTATTTTCAGAGACCAGTTTCTGGTTTTGCTTTTAAAATGTATGGAAGCCTGGATACTTCCTAGTAAGAATCTATGATAAAAAGAAAGATGATGAAATATTTTAATGCCTAATTTAGGTGAAGAATCTGTCCATAATTGTACTTTATCTGCTTTCAGAAACTGATCATCAGTTCTAGGGAAAAGTTTTCAGTTAAAATTGGCTGAAAAATGATTAAGTGCAGCTTCCTAATAGGGAATCATTTGAACTTAGTGGACCCTTACATGTTATGCTAATTGGTGTTAAATAAAATTAATGTAGAGCAGGCAGGTACAATTATTCTTACTTAAGATACTGTTAGAGTGTCTGAATTCAGGGTGTTTGAGTGTTATTTCACTGAATTTTAAATAGAAATAATGAATCTGATGGGCTCTACTGGTAGAAAACAAGGCATTAAGTATTCTTTACTTTCCAAAGTGGAATGTAAAAAAAAAAAAAAAAAAAAACGGAACCAAACTGAAAAAACGTGTTTCACTGTAGACAAGATGGATGTGTTTTAGGGGCTGGGGGAATTATTGCTGCTATGACTTTATTTTTTCAGTATAAGACAGTGGCTTCAGGAGACATTGCATAGAATGCATGTGAGATCAAATAATGCTAAATTTGCAAAATTTATATTTGTGACAAATATGGGAAATTCTATGCTGTTAATGAAGGCAGATTCAAAGTGGCAGTATTGCTGATGAAAGGAAGACTTAATTACCATGGATGACCATACATACTTTTCTAAAACTCTCCTTTCTGCACTAGCCTATTTCAAGTTTAGTTTTATAAGGATGCATATAAAGGTAACAGGACCTTAAAATGTTTCAGGTTTCTGAAAGCTTTGGGAAAGAAATGACTGTGACTCCCCTGAAAAGAATGTGTTTTATCGGAGGTTTTATTAAAATTCTGCCCAAGATTCAGAGATCAAATATACATACATTTTCTGATAGCAAGTGTGAGCTTCTCATTTAATATTGGGAAGAAAATAAGATTTTTATCTTGGTGATGGGAAAAACCCAAGTCCCAGTACCTATTATCTAATTCTCTTCAGTGAGTTCCTGTTGTGACAAATTACCCATGGCTTGTTACTTTTTTCTTCTTTTTTTTTTTTTTTTTTTTTTTTTTTTCCTTCTGTGACCTGAATCTCTCAAAACTTTGTGACAGCAGGGGATTGTCACCTCATTAAACTTTTGTATGGCTTTGGAGCCAGGACAGTCAGTGTTTGAGAACAAATGAGTCTGAGCATCAGAAGAATGTTTTGTGCCTGTGTAGAGTCCCAGTTCATAACTGCCAAGTTTAGGCAACTGCTTATCTTTGGGCTATTCTTAACCTCAGCAAACATGTATTGCAAACATTTCCAGCATGTCTAACCTTGCTGTTAGAGCTCAGTCTAGAGTACAACTTGTTTAAAAAAAAAAGGAAAATTCCATCGTAACTTTGTGACCATCAAGTTTTTGGAACATTAGAAATATCGATCTTTAACTGTTAGAGGCTATAGAGAAGTGTGTTTAGTATTGGCAGTGAATGCAGAAAAAATGTAACTGGTCTTAATAGGTTTCAAAGACACTTAATATTGTACTTACGTAACACAGACATTTTGAGAATAATGTTAACTGGGATGATGGTTAAGATATCTCTCCAGTTCACTTACAGTCTTCATGTAACCTGCTTGCCTCTTTTTTTCCTCTTGTAATAATAGTCAGTGTTGATTTCTACATCTCTAATGTTTCTGTTCTCCTTTTCTGCTGTGTTTTGCTTTTGAGTTATGGCTGTACAGAGCTGTACCCACTGAGTTACTAATTAAATATATATCTTTAAGTTTTAACAAACTGCTACTGGTGGCTTAATTCAGGCAGCATTCATCTAAACACTTGGCCTGAAACACTGATTTAGAGTAATAAATTAGAAAGCAGTCCCAAGCTACGCAGATTATGAGCTTTGTGGATGTGTCATTTGAGTATTACAAAACAGAACCACAGCACATAAAACTTGTGCAGATTCAAACGCATGTTTTTAACTTAAGACCAAAGTATTCTAATTTTTGCCTGCCTTTTAAAGTTTTTTGTGATATTGCATGTACACATATATGTATTAAAGGTGTGGCATTTTTAAAATGAATTCTACTTGGCATGAATGTTTGGATCAGTCTCTTGGTGTTCTTTTTAGACAGCATCTCTCATGTCAGTTTGGATATGGCCTTCTTTCACTGCTGTCTGCACCCGGATCATGATATCATACCTAATTACAAGATAATTGTTTGTGACCATTGTTTTTAAATATGTAATTGGATCTAATTAGCACAATCTACTGATTCAACACAGTTACTGTACTGAATTCTTGAGGTTTCAGGGTGCTTCAGAGCTAGAACCTAGTTCTGTTTACATTTGCTAGGCAAAGCAGCAGGGTCTCATCTGTGACAGTACTACAAAACCTGTTGCCTTCTGTGTGACTGATGTTTTAATGGTTTTCACTGTCATTTCTCTCTCTGATACCTCTCTTGCCCCAGTTCAAATGCAATTGAGGCATTTATGAAAAGGTTTCATGTACCTGGTTTCTTGCTGTCTTTGGCTGTTGCCTTGATTACCCTTGCCAATAGAAGTCTGAGGGCATGAGACCTTCCTCTTTAAAAGCATACATGAGGGAGGAGAGCTATACTTTTTATTTTCCAGGCTAGTGTGGTCTCTTACCTTAACCTGTCACAAGAAGATGAGTATGACATACTAAAGGCTACTGCTTGTGGAGAGCTGAGATTCTGGTTTGGTCTCCATCCAGGAGTGCAGAAACCAAATAGCTGAAGTAATTCTTCAGACATAGTTTAATCTAAGGTATGTTCTGAAGAGTTGCCTGCTGTACTTTTGTAACTGTACTTTAGATGAGCCGTACAGTTTTTCCTGGTTCTCATATGCTAGAGCTGTAGTATTTTGTGGACTGCTGGTTGTTCGGATACTCTATTCTTCTCCTTTCTGTTTTTCCAGGAAATAACTTGTGCTGTTTAGATGAGGGTGGGGGATCACAAATGCCTGACTTTTGCTGGTCTGAATTGCAAGGTCCATATGAAGTTTGCACCATTTTTGTTCACTGCTCTTCAACATTCCTAAAGCTGACTCTTTTGGATGGCACCTTCTAACTTGTGGTAGTCTGTCAGGGTAGTAGTGCTTGTGAGCTTTGGGCTCTGTCTACCATTGCTTCAGAAGGCAGTCTCATGTAATTTTGAAGCTCACCTTATTTGAGCAGGAGGTTGGACTAGATGGAAGCCAAAGGACCCTTCCAATCTAATTTTTTTTTTCTGTTATTTTTGTGGTTGGTAACACTTGTATTATACTTAAGTGCTTTTGAAGTCTTACATTTTACCTACTTATTTTCATTCCTTTTTTTTTTCTTTTTATTGAACTTGCCATGTTATTATTTGTTCCCATATGTTGAAGGCAGAAACTTTCAATTCTGTAACTTGTAAAACCTATAGCAAGAGACATTTGGTCAATTAAGAATACATGCCCATCAGTATTCCCTGTGCATCCTGGAAATGGTCCATTTTCAAACATTTTTCTCATGAAGAAAACTAACTGCCTGCGCTTCACTTTTTTTGTGAAGTAGAGAGTAGAAAGAACTTGGCTACTTGAGGAAAAATAAGATGATTCAGTAAAATAATTGAATAAAACATTGATCTGATAATTAAAAGTATACATATGGGTTTGATCAGATAACTTGTGGAGTCTACGTGCTGTATTGAAACTACCATAGTAGACAAAACTCCAGGTTGGCACAGTAACAAAAGGTTCAGACTCTTGTGTCAAATCTTGTTATGACAGTTGATTCAATACTAAATTTGGAAGAGTAGGTTGCATAAAGTACCTGTTTTTCATTGAGTTCACAATCTTGCAGGCATATCTTTTTCTGTGAAATACTATGCTCCAGTGCAGGTGGAGGGGAAAGGGGAGGTAGAGGAGTGCAAAATAAATCAAGGCTTGATCCCTTTTTTTGTGATTACCTTTGCTATTTTTTCAGTCATTTGAGTTTCTGAACATCTGGATCTTCATATGATTTGGAGTGACTGTTTGAGGTGAATCCAGATATTTTTTGATGATGTTATTTTGTCTTACAAGCTTTCACGCTGTGGTCTAAGAAAACTAACAATAGTTTCCATTAATGCTTGACCTGGCAATGTGTATGTTCTGCCTCTTCAGAGGGACGGCCAGCGGCCAGCGTTACTAACAAAACAGTGCTGACATCACTTTTATACTAGTGATGCTTTTGGCAGTTGAAGAACAAGTCTTTGCCATGTTGGCTGATGCTCTGTTAAAACAAACAAACAGAAAAAAAAACAAGGAAGGGAAAAAACCAAACAACAATACCTTCAAGTGTTTGTGTGTCCATAAAAAGGAAAAACACTGAGCTGCCTGTCCATCAGCACTGAAATTGGTTGCACAGTGGAGTACACTCGCGCTCACATTTTTTCATAAAGAAATACAAAAAACCTAGTAAAACCTCTTTTTGAAAAGTGTGTTTAGCAGTAAAAAGTCTTGAAAATTAAGGGTCTAGAATCTATGTTCTGACATAAAACCTCACTTGTGTGTTGCTGTGTACACATACTTGTGTGTATTGTTAAGCTAGGTTCAGCAAGGGCTTGTTTCTTGTGATATCCTTGGGAACAGTGGCAGGATTTGAGTGCACAGCATCTCACTGATCCAGTATTTCCTCACAGGTAACCACCAGCTAGCAAAGTTGGACTGGATTGGAGGTGAGAGTGCAATGACCCTTTTTCAACTTCAGTTGAAACAACTCTTTGGGTTGTTTTTATTTCCTGTCATATGCTGGTCCAAAGGAGGCTGGTCCTTTCCTGGTAAAGCTGCAATGCTGCAGGCGTGCATTGGTTGTGGACTGGCTAATGACCTCCTAGCTATAGGAAAGAGTAAATTTAGGGAAGTTTTCAGGAAAACGTAAGAGAGAATATGGTAATCCAATTAATTGTAAGCATTGCTTCAGTCTGAGAAGTGACAATGGCTTTGCAGTGGGGAAAAAGAGTAAGTTTCTTATATATATTGTCAATTCAGTGTTTGGAAAGGAAAACAAAAAAACAGGTCTCTTTTACATTATGCCTCCATAAATTGAAATTACCTTTTTTTCCCCTTTCTCATTAAATGTAGATTTCTGGTGTGACACCAGTATTTTGCTACCCTTGCCCTGTGGCTTTTTTTGCTGATGAGAGGACTGAGAGGAAGGGAGCACGTTGCTCTAGCTTGACTTGAGTTGGCAAGCATAGTGTGCTGTTGTGGCATTCTGCAGGTTACTCTCCCGAGAAAAGCAGGGTGTGCTCAGTCTGATTCAGATCACTGTCTCTTTTTGCCTCCGGTCACTAGCAGGCTCCAGGAATTAAAGCTTTGTTGGCTTTCTGTATGCAGTGCACCAGGGAAATTTATCTGGGTTTCTCTCACTTGCACACAGCCTTAAATATTTGCCTAGAGGGAAAAGCCAACAGCGGTTTTGGCCCCAAGCTCTTTTTAGACCTGAAAGTGTAGTGAGTGACTGATACCCTGGGGAAGAGGCTGGTAGTGGGTTTGGTGCAGTGTCCTGGAGGCACCCCCTTTCACAGGGCAGTCAGTGAAATGAGTTGCTGGTGGGAGCATGTCCCAGGGTAAAGGTTCCTTTTCTCAGGATTTTGGTAGGACTCTGTCCCTATGAGCTTCTCCTTGCTGTATTCTTTATGCAGTGGGACTGTAGTGAAAGAAGGCTACTAGGTGGAGATGTATAAACCAGTGGGGAGGTGTGTGGCCCAGGCCTAGGGTGATGCACAGTATCTGGGGACAGATGTGCCCAGCAAGTCCTGGTTTCCCATATCCAGCTGTGCTCCACCGTCATCCACAAAACTGCCTTTCACTGTCAGTCTGCTTTTGCCTTCTCTGATGCTCTTATTTATATGTACCCAGCCTCTGTGTAAACCCGAGATATTTCTGTGCCAGTGCGCTTAGCCGTTATCGGTGTGGATGAAGGCCAGATAGCTGAGTCGTTTTGCTGCCGTTCTCGGGCTGTGTTCATGGAGATAAAGCCGTTTTCTGTAGGGAGGAAGGAGAGGGAGCTTGGACTGCTGCGTGCGTGTCTTACGGTTTATGTGTGCAGTCATTTATCTGCAGCAGGTGTGCGATGGAGCCGAGCGCGGCTCGGGGCTCCCACGGGGAGGGTCCCTCGGCTGGGGCCCTGCGGCGGCGGCGCCCGGGCCCGCAGCGCTCCCTGGCGGCCGCGGCGGGGCGGTGCCGCCTTCCTGGCGGTGGTGCGGGCTCTGCCCGCGGCTCGGCGGCTCCGGGAGGGATGTGATGTTTCCCTCCGCAGTCCCGTCCCTGGACGGGGGCGGGCAGGGGGCGGCCGCCCCCCAGGGCACGGCGGA